>OX419585.1:10382518-10453054 GCA_948473455.1 Teleiodes luculella
GAAAACTGTCATTCCGATAAAAGTTTCAAACACAGACACAACTTTTTCTTTTCGGGATTCAAACCTGTGACCTTGCACTCCGAAGGCATGCATACTACCAATATCAACTAAGCTACATAACCTTCGAACATTTTAGTTTATGTTTTTTTTTGCAACTAATTCTTTGCTGATATTATCGTGTTTGGAGATGGTCAAATAAGAAGACAAATTAGGAAGTGGTCAATATCGACTGGAAGCAACTTTACATATATAACGATATAACCATAAAGTGTTCATTATTTATTTCGTTGTATTGTATAAGTGTTGTGTACATGTGTGTGTATGTGTTTAGGTGGACATCCCGCTGTCGGTGTCTCTGTACCGGTGGGCGGTGGGCGAGCAGCGCTGGCTGTCGCTGAGTGACGTGCGGCACGTGGCCCCCGAGCTGTGGCGCTCGCTGTGCCGCCTGCGCCGCGTGGCCGACCGCGCCGCCGCGCTCGCCACAGACCCACGCCACGCGCCCGAACAGAGGCAGGCGCTGGTAAGTACACCACCATTATTAACGCTTGTTAAACGTTACTCGTGGATTGTATAAAAACCTCCGCCACAAAACCGTTATTTGATCCTTTCAACAACTAGAAATGAGCTGATAATCTTCAAATTGCTGAAGAATTTTCTTGGTTCTTGTGACACCTTGCAACAAAAAAAACTAGATCAAAATCGGAGCATCCGTTTAGGAGTTACGATGCCACAGACCAGACAAACTTATTACTCTCTTTTTCGTCGGGGGTTAAAAAGTAGTATCATACAGTCACAAGCGGGACACACTAAAGAATCAAAGTGATTTGAGATTTTATAAGACAACTACCAGACGTAAAAGAAAAATAAAATGGTCTGCTTCATCACATACCACGTCGTCGCATAGTCGGGGATCCGCGGCGAGTCTGTGTGGGAAAGTAAACTTCATTTCTATACCGTTTATACCATCGGTTGTACATACTATTATATACTTCTGTGACATGTTGTAAATGGCTTACCAACTCCCGAAAAGACTCTCAAAATATTGTTAAGTATAACATGATTGTGTACTCGTATTTGCAGATAAGCGCGTTGGAGCTGGACGGGTGTCCGATCGAGGAGCTGGGCCTGGACTTCATCCTGCCGGGCGACGGGTGCACGGAGCTGCGGCGCGGGGGGCGGGACATGCCCGTCACGCCGCACAACCTGCACCAGTACATCGCGCTCGTCACGCACTGGCTGCTCGTCGAGGGTACGTATACTACACACACACACGGACACAGACACGCACGCGCTCGCACACATACAGTCTGGCAAAAAAGTCGTGAAACGGAACTAATCTTACTTCTTAGAAATATCTATAAGTTAGAGCGTGACAGCATGATATAAAATAGCAAAACCGTAAAGGAAGTGGCGCCCCTGTTAATTTCACGACTTTTTTCCAGACTGTACACAAACCACCATTGGGTTATTTGTAACACACAGCGACTTTTTTAACACACACAGTTTCTTTCAAACTCGAGTAATTTGCGTGCGTATTCTAAAGCATTTTATTTCAAATCGTCATCATCCTAATAAATGTGTTTAATTTTCAGGTGTGGCGAAGCAAATGGAGGCTTTTAGAGAAGGATTTGAATCAGTGTTTCCGCTCAACAATCTCAAGATATTCTACCCCGAAGAGTTGGAGCAAGTGTTCTGTGGCAGTCCTTCAGGTACATACAATTTATTATATTTGAGTGTTGATAAACAAGCTCATTTAATGCGCTAAGCTAAGCAGATAAAAAAAAGATACTAAATATAAGAAGTGACATTTAAAGATAAAAATTAGGGTTCAATGAGTTAGATTAAGATAACTCATTGAACCATAATATTCTAACTGTTAGAATATCACTTATAGAGCGAAACATAAGGATTCTCGGTCTAAAATCTGAAGTAAAGATACGTGAAGTGACGTTTTTTTTTAAAAAAGCGCATTTAATTTTCGCTCTGAAATTAATGATTGTACAGAGAGCGGAGACACGATTGAGCAATAACGAGTCAGTGAGGAAGTTTTCGTAATATTGAATGGTATTGTAAAGTAGTTGTTGTTTTGTTGCAGGCGGGCGCGACCAACGGTGGGACGCGCGCATGCTGGCGGAGGCGATCCGGCCCGACCACGGCTTCACGGCGGAGTCGCGCGCCATACGCATGCTCATCGACATCCTCGCCTCCTACACGCGCGACGAGCAGCGCCTGTTCCTGCAGTTCGTCACTGGCAGCCCGCGCCTGCCCACTGGAGGTAACACGTCATCCTAAAGCACTGGTCGGTCACTCCATACAGAAAACGCGTTTTGACAAGCTACTTCTTTTTGAATAACAACTGAATATCAACTACAAGTCAATGGCGCTAGGCGCTATGTAAAACACCCCCGAACACCCCTAGTAGAGGCCCGCGGCGCCTGCGGGGTGCGGGGCGTGGGGCGCTGTCGGGCGGGGAATTCATTTTGGCGCGGGTTAGTACAATTATTTTCTTCTGTGCCTAAAGCCTGACCAAACAAATAATAAACCTCACCATATTGCGGAATTTCAATGGAACTAATTTTATAATAGAAATTGTTGCCATAAAAGTGGCGCCCCCAGAGCAGAATTTTTATTTCTTTGGGTCATGCTTTACATTGTATAGAACCACAGAATGCTGTCACTGAACACATAGTACCACCATCATTGCGCTGGGAGCGCATTAACTTGCCCCCAGGAAGCCCGAACCCGGGTTGGTGTGTTGCCCCTTGATTTAGCGCTTCTGTACTAATAAGTTAGAGAAAAAACTTATTTTTCCGCTAGCTAGGGTACACACGTCATCTATAAATGAAATCATAAAACTCATATTTTTAAAAACAAATTAAGACTTATTGAGTAATGGTATATGTTTGATGCAGGTTTCAAGGCGCTAAACCCGCCCCTGACAGTGGTGCGCAAGTCGCTGGAGTCGTCGCTGGACCCCGACGAGTACCTGCCGTCGGTGATGACGTGCGTCAACTACCTCAAGCTGCCCGACTACTCGAGCGCGGACGTGATGCGCGCCAAGCTGCGGCTGGCGGCCAGCGAGGGCCAGCACAGCTTCCACCTCTCATAAACCAACTGCTCCAACCATCCACCACTCACTCACCCGCTGTACATGTGCAATCATAGTGATTAATTTCATGATGGACACTGAAAGTGCTGTGCGTTTTGTTTTCTCTTTGGATTATTTTTAGACTACAGAAATATGTTTATAATTATATTTTGTGTTAATTTAATGTGATAGCTTTGTATATTGTTTACGAGAGACCGTTCAGTCTCTGTGCCGGCGACGCTCGTCTCGCCGCGCCGCCTGTATGTACCGCCACCATTGTTATATATAAATTTACCTAAAAATAAGCTATATATTGAAGGACCATTCAAAATCTCCTTCGAGAGTCCTATGAATTAAATAGCATTTATTACCTTACCAAACGGTGTATGTTTTTGATTAACAGTTAAGTATCATTGAGTAAAGAAAAGTGCAAAATTTAATATGTAACAATTTCAATAAAACATGTAAACATAAATATGGATAAAACATTGTTTTTTTCTTATACCACTCTTCATTGATTTAGCTTAGCACCGTCATGCTGTCATAATACTGATACTTCTGTGAAGTTTAACCATTGTTCAATGTCCACCTGTCAAACAAACCTGAGTTGATACAGTCCATTCATTAAATCAAATTCAAATGATTACCCTTACACTATACTACAATTGTTTCAGATTTTTTATTTCTTTCTTTTAAGATTCAATTCGATTTAAATTTTTAGGGGATTTTAAATAAATATTAAAATTTCTTTTTTCCATAAACTTTGATCTTTTAGAAGATCAATCATAATGAAGTGGCCTGAATGGGCATTACAGGAAGTGACATAAAACAGAAATGTTGGTATGTCTTCTAATACAAAATGATGGATTATAATTAAAAGGGAAGGATATTTAAATAAAAGATGACAATTTTGCATCATTAATTAACATATCATATTATTTCAATGTAGACACTGTCATATAAATATTTGCATTTAAAATATAATTATTTCACAACTAGCCAGGTACATACATACTATGCATAACAATCTATATTGGCATAAAAATTATAGCTTCAAAACAGAACTCAATTATTGGTTGAGTAAACTACAAAGTTAACCAATCCTTTAAATCTATTTATAAAATTACAGCAAAAAATACACCAAAGTTAGGAGTAATTTATCCTACAAATCATCACACTTACAAATAGAACACTAAACTAGTTAAAACTTACCACAAGTCCCATTTATACAATAATATAATATTATGATAAGGATGTGGAATGAACTTAAATATTCATCATGACGTCATCTAGTTAGTAGGTACACTTGAAGTAAAAAAGTGTGTTTATAATACCATAGCCATCCACCCGAGGATGAGACAGGAACCTCCGATGGGAGTCAGGCGCCTGAAGCTGCGGTCTCCGGTAAAGCAATGGTAGTAACAAGTGCCACAGAATAAACCCATGCCTGCCATGAAGAAAGCTCCAGCCTGGTGACAACGGAAACATTTTGGTGTATTATTTAAGGCTTCTTATTGCTATAATGCATGCAGGCTTCATATTTAATTGTGTGCTCACTTCAGATTTTAAGTCAGTGAAAGATATTTGGTGTCAGCTCCTGCAAGCTGTACAAATACCATGTAAAAAAATATATTCAAGAACAAAATAGGTTGATTGCTAAAGTATTGCTCAAATATAATTTAAATTTTCATACTTAAGTACCTACACATGACAAAAAAAACAAACCATAACTATATTGCATGTGTTGGATATGTAAAGCTTAAATAAATTATATTTATAGTGCCTGTATACAACTTGTTTTTTTGGCACTATGTAGAGGATTGCATCACCCTATTATTTTAAACACTGTAATTAAATAGTTCATTGTAAACACTACTTACAATAAGCGGTCTTCTGCAAAGTGGTACTGTGACTAAAGCAAGGGTGTGAAGAAAATGAAATCGGTTGGCTGTATCAAATATCTTCCTAAGGTCCTCCTTGGTGTCCGTTTCTGGGAAAGTGCGGTGAGCACCCATTGCACCGAGCACCACGGCAGCGGCGCCACTCACGCCTGCCAGCCGGACCCACGGGCCTGCTTCCTGAGCCAGCTCCCATAGCGGCATCTTCATGACTATAGTAGTGGGTGGTGCAGGCACAGACTTGGACTTAAAAACTCCCTATAAAAAAACGCAATGATTAAGCAAACCACGTATTCTGATTATGCAAATGTGTACCCGTCAATGAATTGATAAGAAGTAAACTTATCAATTAATTGTTTGTCTAATCATTGTGAAAACTTACAATTTGGCGTAACAAATTCATTGCTCCATCCGTCACCGTATTAATCATAAGAGTATCGGCAAGGTTTACCATACCTTTGGCTGGATTTTTCAAAAACTATGTAGAATTTTGTAAATTTCTTTATTATTTGTGCGAAAAATTTGCAACCTGCCTGACTGACCCGAACTGAAAAGAGGATAAATAAAAAAATAATGACAGCTAGGGTTGCCAATGATAAATCTTTACCTCCCATTTAGGCACCTATTTCACTGGAGACAAAGACGAAAGGGACGCAGTTATGCGTTAGAATGAGATACAAATACACCGCACTCACTCTCTTGTGCATAACTACATCTCTTTCGTCTTTAGTCGCTGTCGCCCGCCATTAGACCACGTGACTGACACGAGCTACGTCATTTCTACGTCATTTTGTCTATTCATCCTTGTCGAATGCATGTAATAGACAAGGATGAACAGCGCAACTTGCTTCCCTAAACTTGCTAAAAATGCGACTTTCAGCAATGGCAAAATGGCAATTGGCAGCACAGAAGAAATTTTTTTATATGACAGATGTTGGTTGACGTTTTTTAATACCTTTCTTTAAGAAAAAGGCAAAAGAACTTGTTCATATAGTCTGATCTGAATTTTCGATCTTTAACTCATTCATGGGCAGTGGTTCTTAAGGCTGTATGGGCCTTGATCCCTTTGCCTTTCCCATAAGGAATAAGAGAACAAAAAAAAGCAGTGGTTCTTAACCTTTTTGGAATATGAGGGGACCATTTTACCTAATTTCTGTCTTACTAGTGACCACCCAGTTGATTTATCTAGTAATATTATAAACAGGAAAAATTTGATTGTTTGCATTGAATAAGCTTCGAAACTACTGAACCCATTTTAATGAAACTTGGTACAAAGATAGAATGAACCTTGGGGAGGACATAGGTTACCTTTTACCGTAGTACATACTATATTTATACTGTGCTTTTACCGCCATAAAAATTCCTCATTCTTATGGGAAAAACTGATAAAGCGGTGGTGGTGTTGCGGCGGGGCGGAAAGTTAGTTGGTAATATACGGTATCTAAATGCCCATGTGTTATTCTGAGCTATATTCTTGTAAAGTTTCATTAAAATCCATTCAGTAGTTTTCGCGTTTATAATATGAGTAGGATAATGTCGTGTTGCATTTCAATCACTTCTTTAATATCATCAGACACCTCGGAAACGTTGATAATGAAAGGATTCAGGATCAATTTCTGAATACTTTTATCCTCGCATTCAGAAAAATAACGAATAAATTAGTTTTTAAAATTTTCAAATAGAGTTCATGTTCTTCTGTATTTCTTACTTAATCTTACGTTTTTTACGATTGCTTCGCGGACCATTTGGGATGACTCCAGGGACCACCGGTTAAGAACCACTGGAGGCAACAAAATAAGTGGTGCTACCTAGCACGACCACAAACAAGGGCGTTCTTTCTTTCTTCCTAATTTCCATTCTCATTAATTATTAAAATGAAAATTAATTTAAAAAGCCTGACCAAAGAAATAAAAACCTGCTCTGGGGGAGCCACGTGTATATTTTTACGACTATGGCAATAATTTCCCTTATAAAATTAGTTCCATTGAAATTCCGCAATATGGCGAGGTTTCTCATTTCTTTGGTCGGGCTATAACTAAATAAATATTTATAAAAAAAAACTCATGTTTATAGTAAAATATCCTTAATTTTTTCAAAAAATTACAAACTAATGAAAATTTACAGCCTTGCTACTTGCAACTGTTAAATTATCGTCTGTTCCTTCTTTATAACAAATAAATGTAAGAACTTACTAAAAATCAAATAAAAATTATACCTTATTTAATTATGTTTTACAACTATCTCATTACTACTCAAGTCAAATATATACCATATCACATTAACTTATACAATGGCACTTTTGTTTGTCAGTGATATTAGCACCACACAATCACAATATCCATACAATCAGTCACAAGTTAATCTACGTTTTGTGTACATACAACAGCTACTAATGACTGCATTTAGCACACTGGTTTTATAATAAAATAACTGCACTTAAACAGTGGCGGGTTTACCAGCAGCAGCTTTGGGGCCAACTAAATACAAGACAAAAATAATAGTAATTTTAATTTTAAAACAAAAGTAGATTAACATGCAAATTGTACATGTAATCCATCACACATAAAATAGTTGAGAAGATAAAATAAAAGAATACAAAATTATATGTTAGCATGATGATCACCTACCAAGGAAATGCCTACTTTAGTAAATTCTTTTTTAGTTCTAACTAAACATAATTTTCACCACAGTCGAATTCTAATGACTTTGGCGGGTCTTTAATCTTACGACTTATATTCAAACTTTCTTCGGTGTACCCACGTCTACCTTATCCCTCGGGCAACAGACTCCTGCAAACCTGTCAAAACATAATCATCAATTAAAACCATTTAGGAACATAATCTAGATAGAGGAAGAAGACAGTCAATTTTATTATCATTTTAGTAGGAGTTAACATAAAAATAGGAGCACTGAAGTATAATAATAATAATAATAATAATTTTTTATTTAAAAACCAATTGTACAAATTATAATCTAGACAAAGAATAAAAATTAGTGCAAAATAATATACGTGCCCAAGCTAGGGTAGATCCCTGTGTTATGGGCAAATAGAAGGACTTAATCTAACATAACAAAATAATAATTTGTGAAAACATCTAAATTGTAAAAATTCAAAATCAAATACTTTAAGTAATACAATTATCTAATACAAATTTTATTTCAGTAAGTAAGTATATAATATAGTAACTTCTCTGTGTCTTCATCGGATAAATATAAAAATTTTACACACAGCCATTTGACCCCAAACTAGGCAGAGCCTGTACTATGGGTATCAGACAGCTGATATGCAAAGGTACATTTAAAGATAAGCAGCATCCAAACATAAGACAAAACCAAGACCTCGGGTTTGGAAGGCCGTCATATTAGCAACTAAGTTATGGTGAAGTAGGGCTGATATCAGATACTGCACACTCATTTGATTTTTCAATTTTGCTTTGTGAACATTTTGTACGAAGCAACAAACATCTGCGTCTGCAGAATTGGTAGTATGTAGTAGTGGAGGGATTTATTTATTTGATTTAGACATTTTATGAAAAAGCACTGTCGTCGGATGTAGTATTGCAAGTATTTGCAAGTCAGCAAATCACGTATGTATTGGCAGTGGCTACAATAATTCTCAATATGGGTTGACAAGTTACCATTCATCAAAGAGAAGATATTTAAAAATAAAAGACAAGGATGGAACGACGATCTGCTGGGCGTCGCAGTTTGCCACTGAATACCATGCCACTAGCGCAAGGTAAGCCGTGTGGACATCTTTTAGGGAGGGCCTTTGTTTTTTTTACTCTTCGAGTTTTTGGTTCAGTGGACACTTTAACTTTCAGCTGCTGCTGTAGAGGATGGTAGGACATTATAGTGAGTGTGTCGTTACTTGGCATTGACGGTGCAGAAGCTGGTTTTGTACTGGTCGAGGGTGATGGTCTTGGCAGCGTGGCAGCGCGTGAGGTACACGCACACGCCGGCCGCGCCCGCCGTGCTTCGGGGGCACTCCGCGTCAACGGCTTCTTTCGGGGCCTGCGATACATTACAATTACATTTGAACACTACAATGTCAAATTATTTTCATTACTTGTTTAACACGTAACGTCTGTTAGCCCCTTCCCAAACACGATGTTTTTTATTTTCATATTCTATACTAGTTTTCCACTTCGCCCGCGTTAAGAATATTTCTCGTGGGATTTCGGTATTTTAGTGCGGTAAAAATTAGTCTATGTGTTAATCCTTAATACAAACTATGTATATTTATACAACCTCCCCAGCAAAGTAGTAAAACGCTTGCATCTTATCACAGAAATTCCAGGTTCCTGGTAGTGAATTGTCAAACAACGTCACTTTGTAAAACGGGTGGCCCGAAAGGAAAGATGCTCCCTTACTTCGGAAGGCACTGAAAGCTGTCAGTCCCAGCTACTATTTACGGATGTAATCGTTATACAAGCAACGTTGAAAAAAGAAGAATAAGTCTCTGTTTATTCTGCATTGACGACCTTATAAAAAAACGATAAGAACAGTATAAAATGTATTTCGTTTTTTTTTAAAAAAAAAAGCTAGTTGCACTCACCACAGCGTCCCTCGTCAGTTCCAGTTGGAGAGAGCTAGAGGCGTTGTTGGGGGCTGGCAGGACTATGGCGCCTTGGCCCGGCAGCACCGCGTCTCGCACCCACGGGAACTCTTGCAGGTGGAACGAGTCAAGCTAGTTGCACTCACCACAGCGTCCCTCGTCAGTTCCAGTTGGAGAGAGCTAGAGGCGTTGTTGGGGGCTGGCAGGACTATGGCGCCTTGGCCCGGCAGCACCGCGTCTCGCACCCACGGGAACTCTTGCAGGTGGAACGAGTCAAGCTAGTTGCACTCACCACAGCGTCCCTCGTCAGTTCCAGTTGGAGAGAGCTAGAGGCGTTGTTGGGGGCTGGCAGGACTATGGCGCCTTGGCCCGGCAGCACCGCGTCTCGCACCCACGGGAACTCTTGCAGGTGGAACGAGTCAAGCTAGTTGCACTCACCACAGCGTCCCTCGTCAGTTCCAGTTGGAGAGAGCTAGAGGCGTTGTTGGGGGCTGGCAGGACTATGGCGCCTTGGCCCGGCAGCACCGCGTCTCGCACCCACGGGAACTCTTGCAGGTGGAACGAGTCAAGCTAGTTGCACTCACCACAGCGTCCCTCGTCAGTTCCAGTTGGAGAGAGCTAGAGGCGTTGTTGGGGGCTGGCAGGACTATGGCGCCTTGGCCCGGCAGCACCGCGTCTCGCACCCACGGGAACTCTTGCAGGTGGAACGAGTCAAGCTAGTTGCACTCACCACAGCGTCCCTCGTCAGTTCCAGTTGGAGAGAGCTAGAGGCGTTGTTGGGGGCTGGCAGGACTATGGCGCCTTGGCCCGGCAGCACCGCGTCTCGCACCCACGGGAACTCTTGCAGGTGGAACGAGTCAAGCTAGTTGCACTCACCACAGCGTCCCTCGTCAGTTCCAGTTGGAGAGAGCTAGAGGCGTTGTTGGGGGCTGGCAGGACTATGGCGCCTTGGCCCGGCAGCACCGCGTCTCGCACCCACGGGAACTCTTGCAGGTGGAACGAGTCAAGCTAGTTGCACTCACCACAGCGTCCCTCGTCAGTTCCAGTTGGAGAGAGCTAGAGGCGTTGTTGGGGGCTGGCAGGACTATGGCGCCCTGGCCCGGCAGCACCGCGTCTCGCACCCACGGGAACTCTTGCAGGTGGAACGAGTCAAGCTAGTTGCACTCACCACAGCGTCCCTCGTCAGTTCCAGTTGGAGAGAGCTAGAGGCGTTGTTGGGGGCTGGCAGGACTATGGCGCCTTGGCCCGGCAGCACCGCGTCTCGCACCCACGGGAACTCTTGCAGGTGGAACGAGTCAAGCTAGTTGCACTCACCACAGCGTCCCTCGTCAGTTCCAGTTGGAGAGAGCTAGAGGCGTTGTTGGGGGCTGGCAGGACTATGGCGCCTTGGCCCGGCAGCACCGCGTCTCGCACCCACGGGAACTCTTGCAGGTGGAACGAGTCAAGCTAGTTGCACTCACCACAGCGTCCCTCGTCAGTTCCAGTTGGAGAGAGCTAGAGGCGTTGTTGGGGGCTGGCAGGACTATGGCGCCTTGGCCCGGCAGCACCGCGTCTCGCACCCACGGGAACTCTTGCAGGTGGAACGAGTCAAGCTAGTTGCACTCACCACAGCGTCCCTCGTCAGTTCCAGTTGGAGAGAGCTAGAGGCGTTGTTGGGGGCTGGCAGGACTATGGCGCCTTGGCCCGGCAGCACCGCGTCTCGCACCCACGGGAACTCTTGCAGGTGGAACGAGTCAAGCTAGTTGCACTCACCACAGCGTCCCTCGTCAGTTCCAGTTGGAGAGAGCTAGAGGCGTTGTTGGGGGCTGGCAGGACTATGGCGCCTTGGCCCGGCAGCACCGCGTCTCGCACCCACGGGAACTCTTGCAGGTGGAACGAGTCAAGCTAGTTGCACTCACCACAGCGTCCCTCGTCAGTTCCAGTTGGAGAGAGCTAGAGGCGTTGTTGGGGGCTGGCAGGACTATGGCGCCTTGGCCCGGCAGCACCGCGTCTCGCACCCACGGGAACTCTTGCAGGTGGAACGAGTCAAGCTAGTTGCACTCACCACAGCGTCCCTCGTCAGTTCCAGTTGGAGAGAGCTAGAGGCGTTGTTGGGGGCTGGCAGGACTATGGCGCCTTGGCCCGGCAGCACCGCGTCTCGCACCCACGGGAACTCTTGCAGGTGGAACGAGTCAAGCTCCACGATCAGAGGCGTTGTAGAAGGCGGCAAGGGCGGCTGCGACGTCACAGCACTCGGGAATGCGTCTACTGGTCAAACAAAGTTATGTTACAATTGAACATTCAACTTTAGACATCATCTATTTGTTTCTAATTAGTAGTTATTTTTGTACAAACTATATTTCTTCAAAAAAGGTAAGGCCTGACAAGAAAAATTAAAAACATGCTCAGTCTGTCACATTTTTGTTTCTTTGCATGTCGATCTCACAGTTGCTATTATTAGTACTATTAGATTTCTGCAATATGGCGATGATTTTCATTATTCTGGTTAGGCCTTAAAACAAGTGGTGACAGCATATTTATAGAACTGGTCAATGTTAGACTAAAAAAAATAACTGCACTGATTTGTGTAAAATTATGCGCGCCACGAAGTGATCTGAAAAATAACATGAATTATTTTAATAATAATAGTGTACTATAAATATGATAAACAACATCAGTGAAACAACCTAAGAATAGCTTAGCAAGGAAATAGATTTGGAAATAGTAATGCGTAGAAGATAATTATTTTTCATAAGCTCATCATCACATACAGCCAAGAACAAAACAGCCAATCAACGCCTTCCTCCCTCTAAATTAAAGCAAGATAAAAGAGGATTTTAAATATTATAATTTAGGGTCGTAGCTATAAAGTACAGTAGATTTGTAAGATAGAAAAGGTCAGATTAATAGAAAGTAACAAAAAGTTTAGGTATTGTAAATTGCCAAAATTAGAACTATTTATAGAAAATCAATTAAAACAAAAAGGGGTATTTACTTGGAATAAACTTTATGTTGTGACATCGAATAAAAATATGTAAATTACAGAGCAAATTTCTGATATTCAAATTTCGGACAGTCGATTACTTGGTGAAGTATGATCATGAGCGAGCAGATGTTGTTCGTTAGTCCTTGCAGGTTCCGAAGTTTAGATCATATTGAGATAGTTTTGACCACTCCACTAGATACTCCCATATGGTAGACTTATTTCGATATTTTAACCCTCACACATCTGTACGAAAAGCTCTCGCTCGCCAAACAATACTTAGATTGACAAGATATTTTTAGGTTGGAATCTCACCATGAACATCCAAGACTTTTATTCTGGAGGGGATATGAAGGGCGGAGAATGAAAAGCCTCCTCCCCGTAGACGCGAATAAGACCTTGATAAACCTGAGAAATTGGCTAAAATGTATTGACGCTTTATCAAACACACTAAACAGGAAACATTGACCAGAGCTGTCTGTTTTATGAATTTAATAAATTCTGAATAAACTATACTCATACATACCAACACTAGGATAGTCCCAATCTGACAAACTTGACCAACCTGACCATCCGCCTAAAAACAATCAATAAAATGTTTTATTCATCTGCATAACGGCTCCACAGCACGCCCCAGTTATAGTGGATCCAGATTAGAAGAAAAACTATGAGTACCGTCACATTCAAAAGCAGAGTCATTTAAAATTACCGTTTTTTAAAATAACAATATGGTTTTTTTTATTACACAAGAATGCAGATTACGGGCCTTTATTTCTAGAAAAAAAATCCTAAATGCTTTTGGAAAAAAGTTGTACGTCTCTGCCTCCAGCTTTGAATGTGACCCTACATACAGCTTCTGCTTTCAAAGCATCACAAGCATACATAACTATGGAAGGAATTTAAAGATTCAAAGAATTGGGAAGAGGATCAAGTAGCGAGACTCGCTTCTCGATTGATCGACAGCTGTCAGTGGTCAGGTCACCAAGCAAGGGAAGATACAAGTACAGGCAGGATATATCTCATTAAAAATATGTGACTTGATTTATATATGTTACCGTTAGAGTGCAGAATACGTTAAAGTGCACAAGGTAATCTGCAGAATTTCTGATATGATACGTTAAAGTGCAAAATTTTACTGTAATAAGTTGATACTCGTATTCATTCGCAGTTTACCTAGTTAGTTTGCGGATGGTACTAACTAAATAGCTACTCGTAGGTTTAAGTTTAACCTAAGCAAAACTAGTTGGGCCTAAAATCGGGTCTGGCCGGTAACATATACATCTAATTTAGATGTTTTATTCAAGCAAAAGACATGCATAGTCGTTATTAGCCTTACTACCTTATTATATTACCTAGCTAAGCTAGGTAATCTGCACAATACGCAGATTAACGGTAACATAATATATACTCCGTACTCTCAAAGAATAGATCGCGCTTGATCCTAAAATCAAGGAACGCTTTATTTATCTGGTCATTAGCAAGTAAAATCGGGTATCATGTAAGCGTGGGATTTAGCAGGATTCATTCACTTACTCCGTCGCATAAATGTGCCTGAAACAAAACGTAATATTATTTTTTAAGTTTCAAAATAGAACACAAACAAAGGAAATTTCGAAGAAAATTGTAGACAAGCCTGCAGATTAGCGGTAGAAAGTTTCATAATAGAACACAAACAAAGGAAATTTCGAAGAAAATTGTAGACAGGCCTGCAGATTAACGGTAGAACTATCGTAGCAATATCTTCTAGACTATCTTACGACTGATGATAGTTGTAATGAAACTGCTCCTGCATTCGAACGGCACACATGCATTGTAAGTATGCGATGCTCGAAGGCGATGCTAGCTAATCATGTGGGTTTCGAGGGTAACCTACCTCACAAGCCCGCGATAAAATAGATGAAAGGACATGCATGTAATAAATAATGGATATTAAAACCGTCAAATGCTATCCCTCTGGAGTCTACCGCGTCGCTGGCATCAGTTTCAGGGATGATGACAAGTGAAGACTTGGTATTTCTGCTTCGCGGCGTACCCCGTCTCCGTCCGAAACCTATGACATCATTAGTTTATTTATATCCCCAATCATGCTGTGCCAAAAATAAAGTTAGTACAATGAAATGGAGATTTAATAATAGGTAATTGGAGCAGGTTTTTAGTAAATATTATACAGGGCGTCCCACGGGTATGCCACATGGAGGGAAAGTACCTTAAATATTGTAGTTAGTAAAATAGAACATTTTACTGAAAGAAGACATTATTTTATTTCTAAAAACTATTAAAACTGCATTCATACATTTTTTAATAATTACATGGTTGAACCGGGAATCGAACCCGCTACACGAGAAAAAAAAAACCCTGTATTTTTATCATACCGATCGAAAGGCTTCAGCATAAGGATTATTTTTTGCTAAATAACTTAGTGTCAGAAATAAAAGGAAGACTATTAGGAATTAGGAATAGAAGTAGGAAAGTAAGAAGATTAAAATGCATATCAACAAACTCGTACCGACAGGCCGAGGCATAAATTGTTGTTGGGCTGGTCCAGATTCCCACGACTCTTGGGCCGGGTCAGATGCGGGATCTGAAAGATGTACCCAGCTTGTTTATTTACAAGTATACCATTTGCCTGTCAGCTTTTTAGCAAGTAAGTAAATAACGCCAGACTAAAAACTACGCGGGATCGAAACCCGCTCAAAGCAAACTTTTAGTCTTTTATGTAATTCACTTTTGAATGGTGGAAGATATTTGCTTTACTGTCTTTGGTGATGATTTATTCCCCGCATACTTACTAATTTAGGTTTCCAGTTTGTTTCCAGATTATTGGCGAAATGGCTCTGATATAAAGGCTTTATGTACGAGCAAGTCGAAGCAAGCACGTACATTTTTTATTATTATTATTATGCATTTCATCAGCCATCTTTTTTATTCCTATCAGGCAATGAAGATGCTTCCAGAAGTCGCTTCATACTAATATAAGTTAACATAATACACTGGACCGCAAAGAAAAAGGGTCGGTTAGAAAATCTTCAACATCTTCCAAAGTAGGTTAGGTACCTAACCTAACTTTATGATATAAAACTAAATTAAAGTATATTTCAATGTGTTGAGATGAAAATATATTCTTTAATTTAGTCTCTATTTTATAAAATCAGGTCAGGTTCTTTTGAAGATATTGAAGATCTTATAAGCGTCCTTTTTTTGCGGCTTAGTCAGAATGTATATTCAGTTTATTCCTTACTATTTCGGGCTACCCCCAAAAAGAGCTTCTGAAGCACGAAATCTTAATTTGTAAATTCCATTAAGCTTATTTAATAACAATACTTATATAATATAATGATGTTTGAATATGAATAAGGTTCACCTTTGTGTTCGCGACATGCACTCGCCTATGATTGGCAGCCATAGCTCCGGCTAGATCCTGTAAGAGCTAGTGATGTTATGCTAAAAGACGTAGGTATTTATAAGCCGCGTAAACTAACATGCTGTCACCACAATTTCAATCAAATAGGTAATATGTGATCGCAATTAAATCAAGTTTCATAGCGATTCAGCATTTTACCGGGTTGTATTGCAAAAATATTAATCATTGGCTACAAAATTGAATTTTTTTGGTAAAATGCTGAATACTATGATATTTATTTAAGTTATATATTATATGCTTATGCGAGCAAGAGTCGTATAAAATTGGCCAAAGCTGACGTTACCTGCTAAAAACACGTGCGATATTTAGCCAAAATCATATCATGAGCTGCCCAAACAATTATTAAGTGGCCATTCAACACAATAATGCAGCTTGCTTTAATTTATTTTCGGCCCTTTCAGACAGCGATTACGGTGTTAGGACGTAATGCACAAATATTATTATGTCCGTCTCGTTTTATTAATCCACTACTAACAAGCGATAGCGTTGACCTATTGGACAAAGCAGAACGACCGGCGCTGGTGGACCAATATTATAAATCTTACTTCTGCAGGTTTACAACTGAGAAGCTGTCAAAGGCGACACAGTGAATAAGGTCAATAAAAACAACCATGAAAAACCAAAAGAAGTAATATTACGCCAAAAGCACCATGTTCGCTATCTGAACGCCGCCAACTATTTTCTAGCATCTCAATATAAAGTACAGTACGCGGCAATAAATATAACAACTCGACCTTTAGATATCGGTTAGTTTCGGCTTCGCAGGGCTTTAAACTCGGTCGCGCTAGCAATTCGGTGTTAATTTCTATTTTATTAAACAAAATTGTTAAAACGACACATTGTAATTTTTTTTTAATAAATACCTATCATTTATTTTCAGACACGTATCCATAGCTTGTTAGTAAAATAAAATTACGATTGCAGACTTTTCTTTTCTTGAATACCTATGCACTTTCAAAGAGGTCAAATCAAATCACAGGTGTCGATGTGCGACAGAGATAACGCTCTACAAAGCCATAATTAACCGTTCATATCTTTCTAAAGACCGATTCGCATAATCTTTCGCCTTCCCTCGAAGTAGTGTACTTATAGAGCCGGGTGTACACGAGTAGATAGACGGTAGAGTTAGCGGGAACAGTTCAATCAGCCCCCATAACATGCAGTGCTATGACAAAAGTTTGTCGCACATTTAACTGTCAAAAAACCCGCCATATTGAAATAACCTCCAATAGGATAAGAGAATCCGCACGACAAAATTATGTCTGTCACGCGTGGACCGGGCATGTTAGAGGGGCATCTCTAGATAAAACTTTCACCCCAGCACAAAGTTATCTCCGTAGTTGACCGTACTCTACTCGTGTAGACCCGGCGCTAGGCTGCGTTTCCACCAGAGATGGGCAAGGAATGTGTTTGTAAAGAACCACGGAATCGCTTCACTAATCTCGCCACGGTCAGCGCAGCGATTCTATTGGTTCTAAACAAACACATTCCTCGCCCATCTATGCTATGGTGGAAAAGTAGTCTCAGGTGGAAGCTCACCATCATAATCTTCACTTTCTGCGTAAGCCGTTTCGTCGAGCAAGGGCACCGCGGCTGCGGGCATGAACGAAGCGAGTTGGGGGCTTGCGACATAGCCTATGGCAGAGCGTAAAGCGGCCTCTGAGCGTACAATACATATGAAACTGGTATTATATACCATCTAGGGAAACGCGCAAACACAAACTATTGATAAAACCCAGCAAAAATCGGTCCAGAACATGCTCGATTCCGTTATGAGGATATGGAACTTGAAAATACTTTAACCAACTCATGAATGTACAGAAGCCAGAACATGCGGTTGGACATATATTCGCACTACGACATTCATCGCTACGGAATACGGGCGCTCTCAAGGTCGATATGTCCAGTCGCATGTGCTGGCTGCTGTACTAAAGTTGAAAATAAACTATTTTGATTTTGAAGTGGTCAAACAGAACTGAGATTTACACCATAACATGCGATATTTCAAATATTGATTAACTTGCATTTGAATACATTTTTAAGCCTAACTAGAAAAAATAAAAAACTTGATCCGAGGACGCCACACCCACCATGTGGCGAGGATTTTATTTTTTTGGGTAGGCTTTGCACAAGAGATTGTTACAAATGGCATAGATTTTGCACTGATTCATGTGCTTGCAATAATTCTTAATACGGTAACATAGTATTCAAGATAGCAATAAGTATTGTTAATATACTTATAGTTTTCGATATAATCAATATCAGCCTGCGATGAATGAAAGTCTGTTGCTGGACATATAAGCTCTTTTCATTTCGCATGCGGATTGAAATATTACCCAAAATATTTGAAAATACCTCCCAGAGTGCGTGATTACTGATTACATTCATATTGTCCTTATCATACGTCAAATCGCGTTGATTATATCGCTCGAGCATGTCCTAATACCGTTTGGAGCCAGTTTCATAATCGCTGTGTAGAAAGTGGAATTGTGATTTCCTCGGCTGTGGGGTTAAATCATGGTCTAAGAAAACAAGGTCTAACACTATGACCACGTGACTGACACAAGCCTACGTCATTTCTACGTCATTTTGCCTGTTTATCCTTGTCGAATGCGTGTAATAGACAAGGATGAACAGCGCAAAATGACGTAGCCTTGTATCAGTCACGTGGTCGGAATGCTAGACCTTGATTTCTTTCAGAGGATCTAATTCAATTTCCTCGGCTGTATTAAGGTAACGATCAGAGGATGGTTTGCACTTTGACCCAAGCTATGTTTAAAACCTTTGCCTCGTTTTTAAAAGCGGAGTGTGTGATATCATGATGGTGAGTTTCTAAAGATGGTGTCGTAAAGTCTTAATCTCTGCTACCTACGCGGTGCAATACTCACTATACAGGCTGTAGGTAAGCAAAGTCTGAAAGGAAATGCTCAGTCAACGATATAGACAACTTTCCCAAAGTAAGTTATAACTGTAACGAGGTGCTTTGAATCCACATTTCCACCTCATATTCCATTTCTTTCTCGTCTAAATTAAACACTAAATTTTGGAATTCCTTCGTGTTCATACGTCATCCTCGTCCATTTTTCTTTAGTTTTCCTTTGACTTCCGGCATTGACGGCCGTATTTCTTAAAATGTATGTGATTTTGTCTATACTAATAAATAAATAAAAAAAAGAGGAAAGGTTTGATTGTTTGTTTGTTTTTTTGTTTGTTTGTTTGCATCGAATAGGCTCCGAAACTAATGAACCGATTTCAAAAATTCTTTCACTGTTGGGAAGCTACATTCACCCTGAGTAACATAGGCTAACTTTTACCGCGGGAAAATTCCTCATTCCCACGGGAAAAACTATTAACGCGTGCGGAGCCGCGGCGGGAAGCTAGTAATGTATAAGCTGCTTTATACCGCCTAGTTTAAGTTTCGTTTCCATGTAAATTAATGTAAATAAACCAGCGTTGGTCAGTTCCTCGTGTATTTGACTACTAGTGCCTAAACCTTCAAGCTTCGGCCGCTCCTGTCGCCTCGCCAAGGTCCTGGTGGGACGCAGGCGCAACATAACGACCATGAAAAATCATTTCGACTAAATAGAGTCATATTACGTGGAAGTCCTTTATTTTCCAATTCCTAGACAAGTTTATATGGGAAAATTGATCAGATATATTGACTGAGTATATCTTTTCAGTGAGACGACACGTGTAAGTGCAGTAGGCATCTCACCGACATCAGCCGCCTCTTCTTGGTAATAGAGCAGCGCGGGGCGCGCGGGGGGTCTGGCCACGCGGATATCCACGGGACCTGCGCCGGACCGATATACGTGCACTACGATGTACGGAAACAAGGGTTTTATACCAGCCAGTGAGATGCGCATATATCAGCCTCTTAAATTACGAACATGCTCGAGCGATTTTTGACATCCAATAGTCATTTCAATCATGCATCTGGTAAGATATTCGTAACTCAATCCGCAAAGGTATACCAAAAAACTAATATTTATGTTGTTTTTTATGTTCATTCATTTGTTACCACTAAATTGCATAATCCATAGTTCACGCAAATGAGATGCAGATTTGATGTGTGTAATGACCCTAAACTAAACTTATATAAAAACTGTGTTCTCCAATGCAAATGTTGATTCCAATGCTTCAATCATGCGTGTATAAATCTATTAATTCATGCAGAATTCATGACTAGTATAATTTTTGAGAGGAACTGATTCTAACTTCAACAAATTATAATTGATGTAATGTAATATACAATATGTATAATCACTTACTGTATGCCAACTGAGGCGAGGGTAAGCCGGGTGCGCCGAACGAACCGCTGTACGCTGCCAGCGCTGGAATTTTAATAAAATAAACACATTTTCTATGAACTAGATCTTATTTATATGCTGCCAAGCACAAGGGATATAAATGTAACTTTCAAAGTGTGAAAATTCATAAGACGCTCCATTATTACTTTTTTCCTTCACGATGTTTATCCGTATCAACGCGCTAGGCCTCCTAGGTTCGAGCCCTCGAGCTGCCTCTAGACGCATTGGTACATGGGTAGAGCCTTCCGCTCCTCCGCAAGTCCGGTGAAGCTTGATTAGTCGTAGTTTTTCGACAGAAGCATAGGTCAATAAAAAAAAATTTACTTTGTTGTGCTATACCAACAGGTAATAAACAATGCAAGCAATTCAAATACCAATAATAATCTCAAGATGTAATGTGCGAATACTTACGTGTTGCGTAAGAAGGATCTAGAACAAAGAGATTATTATGATTAGTTACGTAATAACACATTGTTTTGTATCATTATTTCTCATTTATTTCTATTAATTTCCAAAAATTAAATAAGAATTGCAATTTTAAAATATACAAGCTAATAAAAAGCATTATAAAGCTTAGCCTAGCATTAGATTATTTATCGACTGTTTCCGGAAAAAATTGCGTACACATGTATAAGGTAAATAAATAGGTATATTAGACCATAATAGGTACGTGGATTATTGTATCTGAAAAATAATGGCGTAGTACAATAAAATAATTTGTATAATAAAAATGTTTATATGTCAGTTTAGTATTAGAATAATTTCGTTTAGTTCTTCTATTCGAGACAGATTTCTTTTATTATGCAGTCGAAATTTGTTAAAAAATACAATCTGATACGTGTCTATATTTTCCTGATATTTCAGTATAATTTAAAAGTAAAATAAAAATGCACATTTCCATGCAAATTATGATCTTATACTAAATTTTTAATTGCACTCTACCTTCTATAAACTTTTTCTAATAAACAGATGATTTACGGTTAATCGATTGCGATTTTATAAACTTAGGTTTAAAAATATTTATTTCTCATTTAAAACAAAAATGTTACTTACATGAGAAAATTTAGTTATCGGATTCTCTGCATTTTCTCTCAGCTTTGTAGGTTAATTTGAAAATCTTTATATTATGGATGTATGTACAGCATATTTATTTTGGCACTTAATCCTAAACAGGCGATGAAATTCACGATACATTTAATAATAAAAGCCGTTTTTTTACCGCATTTTAGTATTAGAAAATAATGTTACACCGTCACACCCAATTAATCTGAAGTTTATTAGTTAAAAAAGATTACATTTGAGATAGATATTAGTGAACAATTTGGAAGATGTTACAGGGTGTGTCACTTACTCAATACGTTCTTATTTTTTAACCTTAACATAGGCTTTCTACGGTTTACACCGGCGGCGAGACGATATTGAACACCTCCGTGAATGCCTGATGCTGAAAATTTTTAGTTATTAACACTACATAATCAGCACACACCAACCGTTACTTTGTCTGAAGGGTAATTGTTACCTGAAGGGAGATGCAGCCTACTTGGTAAGGTAGCAAGTAGGTAAGGTAAGTAGTCTCTACCAGGCAACCCATTTCATTTTATTATCTTAATTAATTTTAATTACAGAACACAATATTTAAGCCAACATTAAGAAACTACTTTCACCCGTTAGATCGTACTTAAAAACTATGTACTTGATTTCTATTTCGATGACTTAATACGATGTGAACACAATTTAGATGCACCTTCAGTTCAGACATAACAGTTATTTTTATTAGTTTCAGATTAATTTTACTGGATTTTACTAAGTTTGTTCCGGAATCAGTTGATAATATTGCTAAACCTTGACAATCACGTAACATACTACACTATCGGTTTTAGTAATATCTCTATCATCTACTAAACTAAATAAAGCTTATTGTAACAATCCAATGTAAATTCTTGACATGATGATTTAATACACGTCCATTTGTAAATATTTTTATGTAGTAAGCATTCAAATGATGATTTTAAAATAGTTGACTTACTCTGTTGTTTGTCCACAGACTCGGCATTGACCGCATTGGTAGCGTTGGGCTTTACCACCACTAGAGACGTCAGCGGAGTCACGAACTCGTACTGCAAGCAACAATTGCTGGGTTCATTTAGTTGAGCCAACCCACGGACCTGACAGTTCGGAACAGTACCGTCACCTCCGTGAAATGCTTCACTAAGCGCTTTGGATCTTCTTTTATACTGCGCACAGTCTAATTACGGAAGAAATTGCCAGTGTCTTCAAGCTAGAGTGAACGGGTATTTTCTACATTATTTTGCTGTATGGGTCTAATTGTATCCTTCAGGTAACAATGCCAGTACCCGCCGGCGGGGGCGCGGCCAAAGTCAAAACTAATAATCAGAGACGGAGCCTTTCAGGCGTCGTCTCCTTCACGATGTTTTTCCGTATCAACACGCTAGGTCTAGGTTCGAGGTTCCCTTGAGCCGCCTCTAGACGCGTTGGTACATGACTATTTTGGGGTAGAGCCATCCGCTCCCCCGCAAGTCCGGTGCGCTTGATTCGTCGTACTTTTGCGACACAAGCGTCTAATAAAAAAAATGTCAAATAAATATGTGGGACATCTCACACATGGCCACCTGACCCCAAACTAGGCAGAGCCTGTACTTTGGGTGTCAGACAGCTGATATATATACAAATATAAATATACAATATCCAGACACAAGGCAAACACAAGTGCTCATCACACGAATGTTTGCCCTGGGCGGGATTCGAACCCGCAACCTTGTGCTTCGTAGACAGACGTACCATCTAGGCTACGAGGCCGTCAATAATTGCATATGAAAATAATTGTTATGGGTAACCTTGAGAGCGATTTGCAGCGCCTTTTTCTCGGGCGTGTCCTCGCTGTTTTTATCTTGAGGAGTGTCCGCGGCGTCGCGCTGGTCCAGCAGCTGCTTCACGGAGAGGTAGGCCCACACGCGCTCCAGCGGCAGGTACTGGCCGGCCGCGTGCGATACCGGAACTTTGGGGAACAACTCGTACTTCTTCTGTTTACCACAAAACAAAATGCGATCAAAAAGGGAACCAAATATTTACTTTATTACATGTACAGTACTAGTCCTGGTTGTATGTAAACAACACGATTTGCGTCGCAGTAGCGGCATATAGGTACAATGGCGGGAGCGGTGACATAGCCCGCCCCACACCCCCACCGCCGCACCGATCTCATCTGTACGCTAGTTTGCGAACGCACACTACGCTACGATAAAAGGTGGAACACTGAACAGTGTTCCACTAAATGTGTGAATGTGTACACACCCCTGCGCAAAGCAGTATTCAGAGAGGACTAGAAGTTTGGCGCGATCTGTACGGGGTATTTCCTCTCACAAAATAATTATATAATCCGTTTTCTGAAAAACACGGTGGAGATTATTATTTGACTAATTCATTAATAGTGGTGAGGATCGTCATATCCAACTCGGCTGGGCAGTGTTCGGGAAGTTGCGCAATATCTTTTCGTCCCAGATACCGCAGTGTCTCAAGTCCAAAGTCTTTGACAAATGTGTGTTGCCAGTAAGAAGGCTCAAAGTCACCTAAAGAGCGTTGGAGAGGGCTATGCGCGGAATTTCCTTATGCGTGATCGAATCACGTGAGGTAAGATCCGCAGGCGAACCATAGTCACCGACATAGCCCGAAGAATCGCAGTGGGCAGAGCACATTGATTGCGCGTAGAACCGGCTGCCGCTGGGGCAAAAAGGTTGCTGGGGACCGCACGCTGGAAGACAAGGTGGACCGAACAATCTAGTGAGCGTCGCGTCGCGGGAAACGCTGAATGCGGGCCAAGCAGGACCGATCGTGGAGATCTCTCGGGGAGGCCTTTGTCCAGCAGTGGACGTATTTCGGCTTTCGGCTGCAATGATAATGTTTTTTGCATACCCCATAGCCTACGTCATTTTGCGCTGTTCATCCTTGTCTATTAACACGCATTCGACAAGGATGAACAGCGCGAGATGACGTAGGCTTGTGTCAGTCACGTGGTCTAATGGCATACCCTCTTGATGAAGGCGTCGTCCACTCCGCAGACGGCCACGATGCTGGGCGCCAGCTCGCTCGCCTGGTCGGCCACGCGCCCCGCCACCACCGTCTCCGAGCCCGCGTAGTACGCGCGGAACCTGTTCTTGGTTAACGAGCCCTCCTTTATCTGAAAACATTCCTAACGTTGTATTGCTGCTTGTTAAAAATATGAAAAAAAATATTAAAATTTTTAACCAACTTCAAAAAAGGAGTAGGCTTTTTTTGTGTGTTTGTTATAAATAATTTATAAGATAACTCCGCCAATCGTGAACCCAAAGAATTGGCGCCCGCTGAGGCACACAGTCGTGGCGACGTGACATTACACTGTGGACGGGGGACGTGCTGTGGCTCAGTGTGTATGTGTGTGTGTGTGTGTGTGTGTGTTACCTGTTCCTTGGGGTAGTTGAAGTGCACGTGTGCCAGCAGCGGGCTGGACACCTGCCTGTAGAAGTCCCTCAGCTGTAAGGCCGCGTCCGCCGCCTCATAGATGTGCCTCATGAACCCGTCCTTGTGTGTGTGTGTGTGTGTGTGTGTGTGTGTGTTACCTGTTCCTTGGGGTAGTTGAAGTGCACGTGTGCCAGCAGCGGGCTGGACACCTGCCTGTAGAAGTCCCTCAGCTGTAAGGCCGCGTCCGCCGCCTCATAGATGTGCCTCATGAACCCGTCCTTGTGTGTGTGTGTGTGTGTGTGTGTGTGTTACCTGTTCCTTGGGGTAGTTGAAGTGCACGTGTGCCAGCAGCGGGCTGGACACCTGCCTGTAGAAGTCCCTCAGCTGTAAGGCCGCGTCCGCCGCCTCATAGATGTGCCTCATGAACCCGTCCTTGTGTGTGTGTGTGTGTGTGTGTGTGTGTTACCTGTTCCTTGGGGTAGTTGAAGTGCACGTGTGCCAGCAGCGGGCTGGACACCTGCCTGTAGAAGTCCCTCAGCTGTAAGGCCGCGTCCGCCGCCTCATAGATGTGCCTCATGAACCCGTCCTTGTGTGTGTGTGTGTGTGTGTGTGTGTGTTACCTGTTCCTTGGGGTAGTTGAAGTGCACGTGTGCCAGCAGCGGGCTGGACACCTGCCTGTAGAAGTCCCTCAGCTGTAAGGCCGCGTCCGCCGCCTCATAGATGTGCCTCATGAACCCGTCCTTGTGTGTGTGTGTGTGTGTGTGTGTGTGTGTGTGTGTGTGTTACCTGTTCCTTGGGGTAGTTGAAGTGCACGTGTGCCAGCAGCGGGCTGGACACCTGCCTGTAGAAGTCCCTCAGCTGTAAGGCCGCGTCCGCCGCCTCATAGATGTGCCTCATGAACCCGTCATTGCGCAGCGACAACTTACGCAGAAAACCGCGGTCCGCGTCCTCACCTACACAATAATTTTTTTATCACTATTTTGCCTGAGACCAAGTTAACTTTTTTATCCCGGCTTGCAAACGAAATACTTGATAAGGGCGTTTTAAAATTCAAGCCGAAGTCGAGTACTTTCATTGAGTATATGTCCAGCAAGAGTTATTCCAGCCACATTATAGACATATTCCTTAAGAAAAAAAAACTAAAAACAAAAAAAAAACTGCAATTCTTACAACTGAATCTAAGATAACTATTAAGATTAAAAACGGGATATTTACCGTGGTATTACCGTGGAAGTTTTAAAAAGTATATTGAATCTAAGATATCTATGTCTAGTTTAATGTGCTTACCGAAAGCCAGCGAGAAGATGGTGGCCTTGTTTTCTCCGATGTTCTTCTCCACGAGGCGGTTGATGATGCGCGTGGTGTCGGTCTCGCCCACGGTCGGGTCGCCGTCCGTCAGGAAGATTATGATCGGCTCCAACTTCTTGGCATCTGTCAAAAATGGCATATGTCAAAAACTACATCTTTGAAATTGTATAAAGCGACGCACACCTTTTGCAAAAACTTTACTTTTGTTTATGTAAATGTTGTAATGCGGTGATAAATACTTGACATGGACCTTTGGAAACTAGTAGAGATATAGACCCGCCAACTTATCTGTGAACTGATTGGTGTCGCTGTCAGCAAACAAAACACGGAGCACAATGTGACAGACAAATGACATTCCCTAGATGGCGACCGTAGTTCCGGATTCGGCCACTTCACAGATAAGTTAGCGGGTCTGTAATCGGCAAATTCGAACGTTATCTATCTCTTTCACTCGAATCACTAACATTCAGTTTTTTTTGCGTAGTATAGAGAAGTAATTCTCGCACATGCAAATCTTAAAGAAATACTGTCAACTAGCTGAGGTGCGTTGGGGGGGGGGTCTCAATGTTGTGATTGCTCCAAATGTCATGCAGCTTTCTATTGGTCGTAAATGACGGAAAACAAAAATATAAATCACATATGTGTTGACAGGATCAGTACCCCTACCATGAGTTGCTAACGTAACTTACGCGCTCGATATCGACTACGTAAACGTGCATTTAGTATGGAGAAATTTTACTTCAGATAACTGTCAATAGATGGCGTAGTTTTAATTCCATACTAAATGCACGTTTACGTAGTCGATATCGAGCGCGTATATTACGTTAGCAACTCATGGTAGGGGTACAGGTCGCCTTATATTACGTCTCTAATTGACGGCCCCGTAGCCTAGTTGGTAGTACGACTGCCTACTGAGCACCGGGTCGCGGGTTCGAATCCCGCCCAGGGCTAATATTCGTGTGATGAGCACTTGTGTTTCCCTTGTGTCTGGATGTTGTATATTTATATATGTATGTATATCAGCTGTACAGGCTCTGCCTAGTTTGGGGTCAGATGGCCGTGTGTGAGATGGCCCACATATTATTATTATTATCACTACATAGTATAAAATAAAGTCGCTTTCTCTGTCCCTATGTCCCTCCCTTTGTACGCTTAAATCGTTAAAACTACGCAACGGATTTTGATGCGGTTTTTTTTAATAGATAGAGTGATTCAAGAGGAAGGTTTATATGTATAATACATGCATAATATACTGAAGGATAACCCACAATAACCATTTTCCCGTGCGGAGCCGGGGCGGGTCGCTAGTTATTATTATAATGTAAGATACTCTTTGTGTGAACGTTACCGTCTTTCTTGGGCGCGTCCGTGGCTACTTGAGTGGTGGGCTGTGGCAGTGCGGTGGTGGGCTCGGCGCGCGGCGCGTCGTTGGAGGGGGCGGGGGTGGGGGGGGCTGGCTGCCAGTCGATGCCCTTGTTGATCAGATCCATGGCCGTGTTCAAGGCCTTCGCGATGTTTGTACCTGGTTTCGATATTCATTCATTGTAAATACGTCAAGTTCAGTATAAGGGATCTCACATCAAAGAAACGTGAAACATCTGTATGCGAGGGATAAATGATTCTTGGCGTGACGACCGTGGCGAGTGGGCCGTAGTGAGCGCACCGTGGCGAGCCGGCGTCGGTCGCCACGCTATATTTACTAAAGAAAACTGTTTTTTACATATTTTATAAGAGGTACATAATTTTCTTTTATGCATAGGACTTTACTACTTATTACTTATATAAAATAATTTCAATGTTTCACATCTGCAAGCCGTCCCGTGACGGCTCACTATTTTTTTTATTTTATATTGGAAAAAACAATTCTTAAACTTTTTTTCTTAAACTTCTACATGACCAAGTATGAATACAAGACAGGGACGTGTTATTAGCCAAAGACGGGATATAAATATTATAGTGATAGTGTTTCTTAGTTTTTCTGGTAGTGTTTATTCTTCAAATGCACTTTATATTTACCATTTCAAGTTTGTTTGACTTGCTTTTCCTTTCTCGTCGATGATTTGGTTTCCCTTTCTTTACTTGACACTGACACAAAGTACAACTAATGTAGTCTTAGCCAGTTTAATAATTCTAGGGTTTGTGAGGTAGGTTAGGTTAACCTCGAAACCCATACGATAAACTAGAAGTTAAAAAAAGAAATGGTAAGTCGTCACGAGTCACGACACGCCTGGCCGATGCGAAACACCGAAAGTAAAGTACGTTTGTGATTGTTTCAATTAGTTTTACAGGTATCTGCTAGATTGCATAGTACAAGTACCATACGAATATACACTTTATTGGTGGACTTAGAGAATAGTTTTCTTTAGTAAATAAAGCGTTGCGACCACAAAAAAGTACTTAGGAAAAAGGGACAGTATTTACAATATATGCTGTCAGTTTGCCATAACGTTTACTCAAGAAATACACTTACTAGACTTTCAGAAAGCAGTTTAAAAAATGTCTAAAGGTTACTAGTCTTCTTTTGTCGAGTCGATGGTAATAATAGTTATTTAGATTGCGACCGACGGTTGCCACGCCAATAACGAGTCTTACCTCTCGCCTATAGACTTTTCACATCATAAAATAGTAACGTACCGCCGCTGGCGCTGAGCCGGCCCACGATGGTCTTGGCGCGCGCGATGTTCTCGGGGGTGGCGGGCGCGGGCGGCACCAGCGTCGCGGGCTTCTCCTCGAACGTGTAGTAGCCGTACTGCTGCTCCTTCGACGGCTCCCCGTCCGCTTCCTTCAGCTCGTATACCTGCACAAATGTACACCATACGTAATACATCATTTGCATTTATGACTGTAAAGCCCGACCAAAGAAATAAGAAACCTCGCCATATTGCGGAATTTCAATGGAACTAATTTTATAAGGCAAATTGTTGCCATAGTCGTAAAAATATACACGTGGCGCCCCCAGAGCAGGTTTCTTCTTTGTTTGGTCAGGCTTTACTGCTGTGTGTTTATCTGTTATTATACCTACATATAATGTTGTGTCTGTTGTAAGTGTTATCTATTCTCCTACAAGAAGACAAGTGTTCAAGTACTTCCGCTTCACGGCGCGAATACATACAGAAAAAAGCATAAAAATTATTCTGTTTCTGTCTATTAATGTTGTGTGTCTGTTACTGCGCTGCGTGTGTGTCTGCTACTACACTGTGCAAATGTATGTTACTTCACTGCATGTGTGTCTATTACTGCGCTGTGCCCATGTACTCGTATCTGTCTGTTGTGTGTATTATCAACTAGCTTTCCGATCCATTACAATCATACACACACAAAAATAAAAATCTTTCCTCTTTATAGTAATAGTATGATGGTATTATTGTGTTGTTAATGGTGTTACCTTGACGGAGGTGGCGAACTCGACGAGGCTGAAGTAGTCCCCAGGGTTGAGTTCCGCGAGGATAGTCCTCATAGCCTCCCGCAGCTGCGCGATCTTGCGGTCCATCATGGAGCCCGAGGTGTCCAGCACGAACACCACGTGCTTGTGCAGCGGGGGCAGGTCCGCCGGGGCGAAGAAATGCACGAAGTAGCCGTCGTTCACCTGCCAGGGACCATAACATTATCTCATGTTTAAACAAATTATAAGTGTCAAAGTAAATTTAAAGTAGGGTAAACCACCCTAATCTTGAGACCCCTCCAATTATTGACACCCTAAAAGTTTAGTTAAAATAAACTGTCTTTTTTATGAACACATTACTTAAAGTGTAAATCATTAGGTGGTTGTAAGTTTTACGTATCCAGTGTGCTATTTTATAAATTGTTAGTTTCGTAATCGTCCGTCCCGAAATTTTTGCCTACATGATTTTTTTTTAAATTTTAGTACTTATCTATATTTACACAAGTTTCAGCGCAAGTAATATCATAGTGATATTTCACCAGCTCTGTCCGTCACGCCACCTTGTTCTTATATATGTGACGTCACCCACCAATATCTCCCTCTCCCTGAGGCTAAGGTATGCAATCGCGAGCCCAATTAGCGAATCGCAATGTTACCTACTGAACCTGTTGTGGAGATCCCGTGCAAACCCTTTCCCTGCCAGTAGCTGTGCGACTGGGAGCGAGCCTCCTTTGTGTAATGTGCCGTAACTCACCAGTATCTCCCCCTCCTTGGGCCTGTCCACATCATACTGCACCACGAACTGCCCCAGCACGCCCTCTGGCCCAGCGGCGTCGGCAGGCTGCCAGTAGCTGTGCGACTGGGAGCGAGCCTCCTTTGTGTAATGTGCCGTAACTCACCAGTATCTCCCCCTCCTTGGGCCTGTCCACATCATACTGCACCACGAACTGCCCCAGCACGCCCTCTGGCCCAGCGGCGTCGGCAGGCTGCCAGTAGCTGTGCGACTGGGAGCGAGATTCTTTTGTCTTCTCCTAAAAAAACAATAAGTTTATTAAGAAAATATGTTATACATATTGAAGTTTGACAAGAAAAATCAAAAACCTGCGCTAGGGAATCCATATGTATTTTTTTGTTTCTGGAAGCAAATTCCATTATAAAATTAGTTCCATATAAATTCCGCGATATGGAGAGTAAAACCTGACCAAACAAATAAAAAATCCTCGCCACATTGCGGAATTTCAATGGAACTAATGTTATAATGGAAATTGTTGCCATGAACATAGAAATATACACGTGGCGCCCCCAGAACAGGTTATTTATTTCTTTGGTCAGGCTTTAAGTAAGTTATTCAAATAAAATGAAATAAAAGATTGAATGGAAAAATAATACGAAATAAGAAATGGAACGGCAGAATGTTAACTTAAATGATTTTTTATATATTTTTCTAATCAACGTTGTTGCAATGAGAATATCTCGTGAGGAAACTTGTACGAGTACATTAAGCTCTTCATGATTGTATCAAGACGCTGCAGTGGAGAAGTACAGAAGAAGCAAAAGTCATACAAAAATGAGGACGCCAATTTCTTCATTATTATCTCATTAGAAGGAAGTACTGTGACAGTATAATATTAGGAACTGTTAGTGACACTTGTCTCAATTTTCACTTATAGCAACCCACTAGCCTAGTTTATCTTTACGCTATTAAATGCAACGAAATAAAACTTTTTTTTAGTTGTCTAAAAATACGTTATTGTAAAGCATGACCAAAGAAATAAAAACCTAAAACCTGTTCTGGGGACGCCACGTGTATATTTTTACGACTATGCCAAAATTTCCCTTATAGAATTAATTCCATTGAAATTCCGCAATATCGCCATATTGGAAAAGTCTTTTATTTTTCTGGTCGGGCTTCACAAGTTCACCCTGTGTTAAAATGTGTTCTATGTTGTTATTTGTGTCCAATAGGAAATGAAGCTAATAAAAGCGTGTTAAAATGTAGAACTTACGGCATAAATCTCCATGAGCCGCTTCTGCTCGTCGAGGTCGGGTGAGAACGTGATGGTGGCCTCGCGATCGTCATGGCCTCGGACGATCACAGCCTTAGAGTTCTCTATAACAACACGTATGGCAACTATTAAGATTTAAAACGGGATATTTACCGTGGTACTTATTTTGAGTGAGTGCCCGATATATCGATGCAGTTGCATGCATCATGATCACGGGACGACTGAAGAGAACTTACGGGTGGCTGCATCTTAATAGTTATGAATACAACCGCGAAAGTTTTTAAAAGTATAACATGTGTGGTAGGTAAGACACGATGGAGAACCTTACTATTGTTTACGTAAGTAAGAAGAGAAAGATAAAGTTATAAAAGATTAAGCTTTAAATTACAAACATTGCTATAGAACAGAAAAAGATCAGGTTGTAATTTCCTGTTCTCGTTACACCCGTCCCGTTAACATTAAGTGGTAACATTTAATTTTTCACGGAATCATTCAATTTGGTGCAGGATATATCAGCAGGGTGAATTCAATCCCAGTTCTGATATCAATAATGACGTGAGTCACGATTGCTGTTACTCACGCGGGTCGTCCTCCGTGGCGTCGATCTCGTTCCCAGTTCTGACCTCGGGCACCCTGAGGTCGGTGATCTTCTGGGCCTCCTTGATGTGGACGGTGACCGTGAGTTTGGGCACCAACGCGCCAGGGTGCAAGTTGATGGCGTGGTTGTACACTTTGTTGCGGCGCACTAACAGTTCTTCGTAAGTCAGGTTGAACACTGCGGTCGTGCGGGGCTCCACGTTCACTGATACCGTGAAGTGGTTAGAGTCGCGTGCCCTAAAAATAGGATTTAAACATGGTCTAAGAAAACAAGGTCTTGCATTCGGACCACGTGACTTGACACAAGCCTACGTCATCATGCTGTTCATCCTTGTCTATTAACACGCATCCGATAAGGATGAACAGCAAGATGACGTAGGCTTGTGTCAAGTCACGTGGTCCGAATGCAAGACGTTAAGATCTGTCTTTAGAAGACATTAACGATGACGAGGCAAATTTTAAAAGCTAAATCGTTAAAGCAATCGAAATTATAAGTAAAGTCTCATTTACGCCAAGGCAACAATACGAGTATGCAAAAGTGTCGCATGCTACATAATTGTAACATGCGACATCTTGTGGTATGCTACAAATAGAAAACATTTGCAGCATTTACGGCGGCATTTACATGCGGCAGCCTATTGTACGCCGAGACAACATCGAGGCTAGATAATTTTCGAGGCTACTTACTGTAAAATTTGTTTATCTAATATGTGGCATGCGACACTGTCGCAAGTTGTTGACTCGGTTAAAAAAAACTGATGCAGTTAGAGTCCATCATCAAGTTAAGGTTATACATAAAATCAAACTAACTTGGCGGCGATATGCGCTGCTCCGATGCCGGAGCTAACAGCGTCTGTGTAGATTTTCTTAGCTTCATCCTTTTCCTTCACGTACGCCTTGTATGGTTTCCCATCGAGTATCCTGCAACAAAAGCTCCGTTAAAACCAAAAACTGTATAGGGTAAATACGATATTTTCTGACCTTTCGTAGATGAATGACCAATCATAGAATAGAGGAAGAAATGTATTTTTTAATGTAGTATATAGACGTAATATAGTCAATCCGATCCTGTTAAAATCTCAGTTATTTGGTACCTACTGAGGTATTTTAGTTTTCCGACCAATAGAAAGTTGCATGACATTTGGAGCAATCACACCGAGACCAATCCAAGACAAACCCCCCCACACCTCAGCTAGTAACAGAATTTCTTTCTTTAGGATTTGCTTGTATTACGTCTCTACATATAGTGTTTAATACTCTTTGTGAATGACTTACTCCATAACCTTTACAAGCAGTTATCGACCAGTACAGTACTAGGAGATTAAAAGCAATAAATAAAGCAATTGACATAATCCGTGAATCCAATCCAAGGACAGACAATACACAGTTAATATATGGCCAACGCAACAGTATTTTATAATAGCACCTACAATACCACGATATTGCTGCATTTACTATATCTACATAGTACACATACATGTCATATACCTATATATATGATGATAAACGGGTTTAAGTTTATAGCTTGTACACAATAAACAGCCCACAACAGGACTGGACTAAGGCCTCTTCTTTGGGCTAAAGGTATTACTATAACCCTCTGTTAGGAAGGGTTATAGTAATATCCCAGTTGATGTTACACACCGGAACGGCCGGCCGGTCCAGGTGAACCATGTGCCTAATGCCCAACCTGCGATATATGATGAACTAGTTTCCGCTGCGGCTCTACCCGCGTTATCAGTTTTTTCCGTGGGAATAAGGAATTTTCCCGCGGTAAAAGGTGTGTTTTCCCAAGGTCTATTCTTTAGGGTCAACAATTCAAGATAAGATAGTATTGCATACATACTCGTATTAATTACATTAAAAATCAGGGGATAAACCGGTTATAATTGCTTAAAACAAGTCGACTCGGATTTAACTTTTACGTAACTTGTTATTGTTGTTATGCACATGACTTCATCTTCAATCACCATATCTTATATCGTCTTACACAGTGTGCATGATATAATAACTATGCACTTAATTTACTATATCAATATTTATAGGGTTCATAGTGGGTTACCTAAGCTAAGGAGAGATTAACACCTGTTTGCACTAACCTTGTCTTAGTTAGGCTTTTCGTAGTTAAAAAAGACCTAAGCTAACTAAAGTTAAAAAAATGGTTATCACTAACAGTCTAATTGAAATCATAAAGGTAGGCTGAAACTAAGCAATGTAAAAATAGTCTGAAGGTTACCAGCAAACAAAATTTTTCAGCTTATCTAACCTAAATACTTAAAGTTTAGGGCAAACGGGTGTAGGTCTATTAAAGCAACTTGCAATAAAGAAATGAGTATAAACGTACATAACGAAGCCGCTGATGAAGGCGGTCTCGGGCAGGAGCACCCTGAAGGTGGCCTCCTGCGCCTTCCCGGCGGGGTTGCGCATCTTGGTCACCACCGACGTATGCGCATACCGCAGCGACACCTCTGATCGCACCTCCATCTCGCCCAGCTTTATGGGGGGAGTCGGCCCCTCGGTCGCCAGCTCCTCATCGCCTGACGCCGTTGAGGACGCTGTGGTCTATGGAACAGAATAGGGGAATATAATATAATACAATACAATAGGAGTAGCAGTGTAGTAGTATTTAATATACGCTAACAGGCGTCATCTGTTGAAAAATCAATAAACTAATACTATAATATTCATTTGCACAACAAAAATGACAAGACAAACAGTCCACAACGGTAATTAAGTGTAGAAATAGGCGGCCCCACTGCTAAGGTAGCAAATGCTACCAGGCAAAGGCAACCCGTAAACCCGACCCAAGAAGTTTATAATAGAGAATATTAGCAGGTTACAGAAAGACCACTCACGCCATTGTTGGAAATTATAACGTACGTAAGTCATCGTATCTGGGCGCTATTTTCCACCTGAAGGTTGCCTGCCAGAGATTTACGGCTGGCTTTCGACTCTTGTATGTGTTTTGTTGTTGTTTTCTTGTGTCCTGTGTATTTTGCTGTCAATAAACTGTATTGTATTGTAAGTTTGCCGGACCCTCTAGTAGTGGGGGTGGTTGTCACTGACTTAGTACTGCTTCATACTGCTTGAGCTGGCATGTAAATGTCTCGTCAATGTTTGCGTGCGAGATTTGACGCTTTGTATGGAGTTGGCCTGCATTCGGTTTTGTACAAAACCTCTGTTTCATTCACACGGCGACTCAAAATGAGTTACGTATATTTTTGTATGAAACGGAAATTGCGCGACCGAAAATAAGCAACTCACAACTCAAAAATTACGATCGTCTGGCCTCACCCTAAATCTGCGTGTTAAAGACGGTTCGAATAAGAATGGAGTCCGTACAAGTTGCACGAAAGATGCCAAGCAAATATTTAAGTTCAAATTGGTTATGTATTATGATTGTGCGGCTGTCAAACAAAAATTACAATGATTTGTTATTTCGAGATTATCGAGATTGCCATTCATATTCTACTACTACTAGAAACTGTACAACTTTCCTTAAACGAATACAAATTGAATTATTTAAACTAAAACCTACTCAGCGTGTTTATGTTCCTCGTTGAAAAAACTAAACTTTCATTGAAAGTCATTTGGAAACCATTCTGTGTATTGTTTTCGAGGAAAAACACTCAACTAACGAAAGTCTCAATTGTTCGCTCGCTGCAGACTAGACGTGACGAATTAGTACCTACATGGTTTTCAAAATTGTACGTGACTAGTCCATTGGTACTTATTCACTTCCTGGTCACGTCATATCATACAATAAACGCGTTTTGAATACATAATGTAATTTTAATGACTAGGTACTGCTGCAGCAGCATAGGGTTAGCAAAAGATTTAATAACAAACACTAAATTAAAAAATTTAGAAAACACTGCCACAAAACCGTAACTTAGATTCTTCCAACAACTGGAAAAGAGCTGATAATCTTCAAATGGCTGAAGATATTTTCTTGAATCATAGCTAAGAACACTCTCGATTGTGACACCTTGCACACAAAAAAATCTAGATCAAAATCGGCGCATATCCGTTTAGGAGCTACGATGCCACAGACAGATAGACAGACACACACGTCAAACTTATAATACCCCTCTTTTTTGTCGGGGGTGAGAGTTTGTTGGGGAAAATGATGCGCTCTTAGGCAGAATTAGAAGCGCAGTTTGCTCAACCACCTAGTTAGAACACCAAGATAAAGATTAGGGGTTCCTGTAAGACTTGCGTTTCTTAGAGAATGTACCTATAGTATAGGGAGTTTCCAACCATTCCTATGTATTTCAGTCGGTCCATTTGAGGACGGTCTAAATTGAAATACATAAACACAATAAATGATTACCATGCTTTTCTTCGCGCTGCCGGCTAAAAGTCTATCAATAATAGCATCATCCGAGTAAACAAATACATTTCTACGAAATTAAACTAGATAATCGCATGTGGCTGGATCTTTTGTGACAAAACACGTTTACCCTATTTGTACAGTACGACCGTGGCATCATTTCGAGAAGCATTATTATGATTGAGTCATCGAGCAAATTGAAAGTGCTCGACGAATATAATGTCTTATCGTAATGTTAAAACCGGATTGAACAAACAAACAATGACCTGAACAAGTCTACTAAGAAGATATTGAACAATTCAATATATTTATGATAAAATAAATAGATAAATGATTTACGTCTTATATTGTGAATCTTCAAAGAACACAAGGAAAAAATAAGTGTGGTGCTTTGTTTATATTCACTTGGATTTTTTGTCAGTGAATACACAGAATAAATAAATTAAATATATTACTTGGTTGGTATCAATTTGGCACAGATTAATGAAGCTAAACGTTTATTTAAAAACAATTCAGAACGCTTTATTCTGGGTAGTCTAATGCATGCAGATCGTGACAAGACCAAACATATTTCTTATACTTCGTTTATTTAACAAAAAATAAAATGTATTAGTACAATTCGTCTGACCTTTATTCGGATAAACTTGTATGTATAATTAACTTACCTAATACTAACTCAAATCCGAAGCACAGAATACCAAATAGTCCGAAGTGTTTACTCACCCCTTCTTCTTCAGATCGCGCCACCACCATGGTGTCAGTTGTGACGTCACGCACGGCGGCAGACTGGCCCAGGGTCACCAGGGCGCAGAAGCACCCCAAGAGCGCCAACCAGCGCAACCCCATCTTCTGAGCTGGGAAGGATATGCCAAATTAATACGACCAATTAGGTTTTTAGGTACATATTCACTCCTATGATAATCTCCTTAAAAATAAGCAAACATAAAACTTTTTCTTTGTGATATTTGTCATATTGCTTGTTTATCCCATTTAAGATGATTTAAATTAAGATTTACATTTTTTAATCTCTATAGCGGATACTCCATTTAGTTACACACAACGAAAATAATTAATTCATTTATTTTTGTTTATAAATGTGGAAATCTTCCAGTTGTTAACAATTAAAAGTAAAAAAAAAATTGAACAAAAAAAGATCGTTATAATCGTCTTTTATATAGGTATCTTTATCATTTTATTGTATTTTCGTTAGACCTAACAACAGTAATACTAACCAACCAGTCTTGCTTATAATGCAAAGTGGCTTTTCAAATAAAAATAAACGGACGATGGGAGTTGCTTGACTAGTCCATCCAGTCATCCAGGTTTTAGAGTTGTTTTATTGTGAACATAAAATATACCTATGCTATAGTATTAGGTACTGTGGCATTGGTCATGCCATCTCTTTTGCTTATCGGCCTGGCTGCCTGCCTGGCTGGCTGGGTGGGAATAGTTTTATTTTAGTGAGGGACCGAGGGAAAGCCCTCTTCCCTCTTTTAACTTCATCGTTGTAAGTTATGTGGTATTCAAAGTTAATTGCTGTGGTATTCAAAGTTAATTGCTGGTTGGTAAGGAGTGTATAAAATTATAGAATATCTTATATATAAAATTCTCGTGTCACAGTTTTCGTTCCCATACTCCTCCGAAACGGCTAGACCGATTCTAATGAAATTTTGTGAGCGTATTCAGTAGGTCTGAGAATCGGCTACTATCTATTTTTCATACCCTTGAGAGCGGGCGGAGCCGCGGGGCGAACAGCTAGTAAAAATATATAATTATAGTTATTGTTGAGGGTTGCTACACCAACGCCACAGTACCTACAAGGTACCTACATATTTTCAGCATTAGTCGTGAGGTTCGTAATATGTTGAAATAGTTTATGTGTAATCTGTGTAACCGTCCTTCTGATTTTATGAAAAGTATGTACATAGAACTTAACTGGTTACCGTAGTTACTGATGGATGGCCATGTTTAAAAATGAGCTTTGAAAAATCTCAAAATTGGCTCTTCTTTCCAAATTGCCAGTAAGACCAGTGCAGTTTTGCAACACGAGTACTTATACTTATAATTTAATAAAAAGGATTTATAAATAAATAACTCTTATATAATTTGGGGGCACATTCAAGGCGCAGTAGTCTTCAAAAAACAATAAACAAATCAATCTAAGGGATCAAAGTTACACAATGTTATTCCAGACGGTAAACACAGTAAGTGTCGTTATTATCTGCAGTTTAATACTCACTCAGGCGTGATGAACAGTTTGATGGACACCAAGTTCAAGACTGACCAATGCATCACCAGTATAACTATTATTTAATCTATCTCAATAGGTACAGAAACCAGCACATGCAGCTGGACACTCGCACTTCGAAATTCACCCCTACCGCTACGGAATATGCCCGTATTCCGCCCGCTCTCAAGGTCATAATGTCCAGCCGCATGTGCTGGCTACTGTACAAAGGTAGACGTTTGATTTAACTAAATTCAAAACAAACTTTCTACTACGAACAAACACTTCGAGATAAACATGAAGTGGATGTTTTCTGAATCAAAATTGGTCATAGCAACTGAAATGCATTTAGTTAGTAACTCGTCATTTACAGCTAACAATTATTAAGCATTGAGGAATAACGTATGCTAGTACAATAGTAGTTCAATGTATTGATAAATTGATATATCCTTACAAAGGTCTGTAGGTACTTAAAGTACGATTATTTAATTACTATCTTTTCGCAGTGCGCGCCCCCGCGCCCCCGCGCCCGCGTTAACAGGTTTTCCCGTGGGAAGGAGGGATTTTTCCGCGGTAAAAGATAGGCTATATTAGCTATATTACTTTTGAAGGTCCCCCGTAGCCTAGTTGATAGTACGCCTGCCTTAGAAGCACAGGGTCGCGGGTTCGAACCCGCCCAGGCAGTGGCGGATTAACGTATAAGCACTACAAGCACGTGCTTGGGGCCCCTGTCCTCCAGGGGCCTCCATCCTCTGCTGGCGTTTCATTTTAAACCTACATTTTATCGAGATACATCCACAATATGTCCGAAATCACAAGGCGCGAGCAGTCCGGGACGCGCGACCGAGTGATCGAGTTGTCTTTGCATTGCAAATGATAGCGCCCATACGCATTACCGCACGTACTTACCTACTTTATTTACGGAGTGGCTTTGATTGAAACTACACTTATCGTTACCCCACACAAAGTTTTCAGGTAAGTACTATATTTATGCTTTCACTATTGATTACGTATTAAGGAGGAAGGAAGACGAATTAGGAAGAAACAAGTAAATGATGGAAATGCAGAGGAACTTGATTTGAATCCTAGAGACAAATTCCGCATTGAGACTTTCAATGTAATAATTGACACACTTAATGCTCAAATGCAAAGAAGAGGTGATGTATACCACGAAGTTTCACAAAAGTTTTCATTTCTTGCGGATCTAAAAAAGTTATGTTCAGAATATGAAAAAGATATCCAATTGCTCTTAGAATCTGACCCAGAAGACTTCATTGAAAACTTCCTCGGCGAATTTAATCATTTTCACAAATATGTTCGAAAAAAATATGAATTTTCAGAAACAAAGGTCACCCATTCCGATCTATATGAAATGATTATTAAAGATAAAGTAAAGTGCGTTTTCCCAAATATAGAAGTGGCGTTTAGAATCTTTCACAGCTTAATGATTACTAACTGCTCTGCTGAACGATCCTTCTCACAACTAAAAAGATTAAAAAACCCGCAAAGAACAAAAATCCGTCCAGACAAGCTTAATTCTTTAGCATTAATGTGTATTGAGGCAGACATACTTCGTCAGATAAATTTCGACGATGTGATTTCGGAGTTTGCTCTGATTAAGGCAAGGAAAAAAATGTTTTAAGTTTTAAATTATACCTACGACACTTTCTATTATGATGAACCTTCATTTCATAGGTTCTTTCTACCTTCCATTCCATTCCTTCCATTTCCATTTAAGCAATAGAGGGCCTACACAGGCTTTGTGCTTGGGGCCTCGGATACTCTTAATCCGCCACTGCGCCCAGGGCTGGGCCCAGGGCAAACATTCGTGTAATGAACACTATTACTATGTACGCATATTTGCCTGGAGCCTGGATATTGTATAATTCTAAGTATGTATTTATCTACATATGTAAGTATGTATATCAGTTGTTGTCTGACACATAGAGTACAGGCTCTGCCTAGTTTAGGGTCAGATAGCCGTGTGTGCCCACGTGTTTATTTATTTATTACTATAAGTAACGTTTCATTAAAATACATTCAGTAGATTTTGCGTGAAAGAGTAACAAACATCTATCCATCCTCACAAACTTTCGCATTTATAATATTAGTAGGAAATAGGATTCTAAAATAAAAAAATAGGATAATAATACTACATAAATGGTGTCCTTTTAATTTAAATGAAAGTAAACACGCTTTTATTTCTAAAACACGCTATACAGTATTCTTAGTTCATATAGATACGAGTAAACTTTCGGTCTGTTGCCCGCGATATATATTTACCGTAATAAATTATTCGTTAAATAACGGTTACTACAGCTCAAATTTGAAATTCATTATTAATTTATGCAAATCTTGAATTCTAAAACTAGTACTTAGCTTAGGTCCTTTTGTGATTATGCGAGGCTTATATTATTTAATATTATATTCTTAAAAGTATGCCATGCCAAGGATAGGGAAATAGAAACTGTAGGTACGTGTTTTTTAATTTTAAAAACCAATAACAATAACTGTTATGAGAATTCCAGATCGGGGAAATCCTGAGATGATATTTTATACCAGTAAGATAAAGTTTATCAAAGGTCAAAGGTAATGGTAATTGATACAGATAAAAAACTGTTTCTGCTAGTAATGTAGTGTTCACTTAGAATTGCAGTAAGAACAGTAAAATAAAGTAGAATGATGAAATAAATATCATTAATAAAATTAAAAGCTGACATTCTTATCAAATGCTTCAGACGAAAATGGCTGAACCACAGGACTGGATTTATTGTTGCAGTCAGATAATTACCGCCCCGTCTGATGATATCTTCATTATATACATAGATAGGTAATTGTATGCCGGCATATAGTACAAGAAAAATGTTGCTAACGCAGTTTCGTCTGATAATCGTATGACTTGATGATCAGTCTAGTCTAATAGTTGTCGAAAGAGGATACCGGGTGCGATTGAGTTGAAAAAAAAAAGACATACGAGTTTAAAGAAAATAAATAACTATGTACTTTTGGCTTGTTTACAAACATGAAAGTGTCGTATAAGCGGGCGGTCGGTTGCGAAGCACAAGTCGGTCGGTATGTGGACGGCGGCGGCGGCGGCGGCGGCCAAGCGAACAACAGTCTACAAATCGTTGTATATTTTGTAAACAAGTTTGCATCTACAGTTAGTTAGCTCGCTTGGGAAACCCACCCGAAAGATTTAACAGGAAACTACGATAAACAACTATTATTATTTAAACTACAAAAAATGCATTCGTGACGATATATTTTTTGTTCTACCGTATCAATGTCAGTAGGCATATAAAAATAAATAAAAACTAAGCTTCACAAAAGACAAATATCGATGTACAATTCGCAATCAAGTATGCAAGAGCCGTATTGTTTTCTAAAGAAAGTTTTCAAGTTATTGCCAATGGAAAGTTACCGGCGTAAACCTCACCAAATCACAGGAGGGGGGTATAATTTTTTTTATTAACTATGCACGTCAGAGTATATCCTTCAAGGGATACAGTGATTGATAGCTCGAGTGAGCGGCCAGTTCGCCGGGAGTGAAGACTTGAAGAGTTACATAAGGCGAGCACTCACCGGTTTGTTTACTTTTAACTGGATGATTGCAGCAATTGTTGGGGCTCTGGCACGTTCCGTAGCTGACAATGTGGAGGGTAGAATGTGAGCTGCGCGTACGTGCGTGCGTCTGCGCCGGCGGCCGTAGAGAAACTTGCCAGACGCCGGTCGCGGGTTACTTTTATGTACCTGATAAGGCGTCAACTACACTACTCAAGTTATTGGAACTGTGAAGTTGGATGAGCGTAGGGTCACTTCACTTATATGAAGTAGTTTTCACGTCGGCCGATCCGATATTGGGCCGATCGTTGTCGGTTTTTGGGTCTGCCTGTTGCGGCAATATATTACAGAGCTAACTTTATGAAGCTTTATTAAAAGTAAAAAGCGTCTGTTATCTGTGTAATATTTGACAAAAACGCAGATAAAATATTGTACTTTTTTTTGTTATTACTTCGCACTGACATCAACTACTCGTACTTGTGCACGCCTTTCTGTCTGTAACTTGGACCATTTTTTTAGGGTTCCGTAGCCAAATGGCAAAAAACGGAACCCTTATAGATTCGTCATGTCTGTCTGTCTGTCCGTCCGTCCGTCCGTATGTCACAGCTACTTTATTCCGAAACTATAATACCTATACTGTTGAAACTTGGTAAGTAGATGTATTCTGTAAACCGCATTAAGATTTTCGAAGAAAAATAGAAAAAAACTATAAATTTAGGGGGTCCCCATACATAGAACTGAAACTAAAAAAAAATTTTTCATCAAACCCATACGTGTGGGGTATCTATGGATAGGTCTTCAAAAACGATATTTAGGTTCTTAATATCATTTTTTTCTAAACTGAATAGTTTGCGCGAGAATAGCTTCCAAAGTGGAAAAATGTGTGTGTCCCCCCCTCTAACTTCTAAAATAAGAGAATGATAAAACTAAAAAAAATATATGATGTGCCTTACCATGAAAACTTCCAACGAAAATTGGTTTGAACGAGATCTAGTAAGTAGTTTTTTTTTAATACGTCATAAATCGTAAACCGCAATTTACCTTTCACTATTATTAAAACATCGATCAAAGTCACAACGAACTACAAAAACTTTTATATTATGTTACTGGCTGCTATGGAACCCTTCATGGGCGATTCCGACTCGCACTTGGCCGCTTTTTACTAACTTTGAGTATTAACTTTGATCAACTTCACGAATAGTGTGGTGGAAGCTTTATAATTGAGTTGTTGTTGTTGTCGTCATATCGGGCCGTGGAGAATAGCCCCTAATCTAACCAGGTGACCTCTGTATTTTTCTGACTAAATCCAATTGTATCGTGTGTGTAATTAATGACTAATGAATCACTAGTATATCGCACTTGAAACATTTACATTTGAGAGTCACGAGCACAGTGCTCAAACTATAATTTCTATAATAACTAGTTTATAGATCTATTTGGGGAATTGAACGTGATTAGAGAGCCGAATGGTTGGATATAAAATCCTTTACCGATCTATTTTTATATGAAATAGCCCAAAGGATAATTTATCGCATATGTAGATAGATTGTAACCTGAATATCTTGCCTGCTAGAATGCTATGATCAAACGTCACAGACGAGGGCAATTTAAGTTTACGAACGCAAAAATTAAAGATCCGGTCCGTTCATTGGTTTTCCTTATATTTCTTTAGACTGCTGGCTCTGGGCACCAAAAGTTACAAGTATACTTAATATTGACAATCTAATGTAATGAATGTGTTATTCTTATGTTTAAGCTATATTATTGTAGTTTCATTAAAATCCATTCAGTAAGGACAGGAAAAAAATCGTATGGGGCCCGGTCTTTTATTCACAGAAAAATCTAACCACTATATAGAAAAAATATATAGATTCTAGACATAAAACTGAGTCCACATGTCCAGTTGTGGAATTTAAGTGCCCCCCATTTAGGAGATATTAATTTTTTTCAATGTGAAAAAGTTGTACACTCAGCAAGTCTATAAAACGCACCTGCCACTACCTATCTCTTTCTAACACCTAGCTAAGGCTACTCTTGTCTTCTCTTTCTTACAAGGTTGTTAAAATAGTTAACTAAACCGCGAAAACGATTTTCAGTGACATTATGCGAGACATTTACAGCACATGCTATGCTCATTTTTGAAGTTTTGAATACAGAATAAATCGTTTTCGCGGTTTAGTAACTATTTTATACCATATACTACCTACCTACCTATCTCTTTCTAACACCTAGCTAAGGCTACTCTTGTCTTCTCTTTCTTACAAGGTTGTTAAAATAGTTAACTAAACCGCGAAAACGATTTTCAGTGACATTATGCGAGACATTTACAGCACATGCTATGCTCATTTTTGAAGTTTTGATTACAGAATATATCGTTTTCGCGGTTTAGTAACTATTTTGTAAGAAAGAGAAGACAAGAGTAGCCTTAGCTAGGTGTTAGAAAGAGATAGGTAGTGGCAGGTGCGTTTTATAGACTTGCTGAGTGGACAACTTTTTCACATTGAAAAAAATTAATATCTCTTAAATGGGGGGCACTTAAATTCCACAACTGGACATGTGGACTCAGTTTTATGTCTAGAATCTATATATTTTTTCTATATAGTGGTTAGATTTTTCTGTGAATAAAAGACCAAAAAAAGCCATGTCCTTTTTGCGTGAAAGAGTAACAAACATCCATCCATACATCCATCCTCACATCGTGTATTCATTATATGTATTTAATAAATTATATTGTGTAGGGCAATGTGAGCTATTTATAGATTTATTTTATTTGAATGTGGAAATAATAAATGCACTGCACATTTTTAACCAAGATAACCATAATTACGGAAACATTTTGTCTATTTATAACTAGCTGTCCGCCCGCGGCTATACGCCCGCGAAGTTTTTTTTTCCATTTTTTTTTACCTTTTAAACCTTCCCTGGACTTCCACGAATATTTCAAGACCAAAATTAGCCAAATCGGTTCAGCCGTTCTCGAGTTTTAGCGAGACTAACGAACAGCAATCCATTTTTATATATAAGAAGATAAGAAGATAGTAATAAACCGTCATTAATTAATCTGTATCAAGTTGTTTCAAAGCTTGCCTGGAAGTATGTCATAATCATGGCGGTAAATAAAGCACTACATTCAAGTTCAAATATCTTCAATAAATGCTTTTCAGGAAATACCATGTTTTGTTAACTAATAGGTTCGTTTACGATTCTATGGCACCGACGACAGTGCGCTATTCATAGAATAGGTATTGTATTAGAATGTTTAAACATTTGATGACACGCCATAATTACGGAAACGTTTTGTTTATAAAAGAGGAAAGATTTATTTGTTTGCATTGAATAGGTTCCGAAATTACTGAATCGATTTGAATAAAACTTGGTATAAAGATAGAATTTACATAGGCTAGTTTTTACCGCGGAAAAATTCCTTATTTCGTTGGGAAAAACTGTTAACGCAGGCGAAGCCACCGGGCGATGAAAATTCCAAGTATAATATCATAATCTGATAGTAAATTACCAAAAAAATTGATAAATGTATCAAATAGAATCAAATATTAGTATAAAATGTGGTGAAATCGATGTCTCCAATGTCGATAATTACAATAGTGGTAACACTAGATAACCTCTTGGAAAATATAAATACAAAAAAATAAGGAAAATCGCGAACGTGATTCAAAGAATCATTATAATATGCAATTTATGATTATTATTATGTTATAACGTAGTGATTTATATCCTCTTTGATTATGTTAAAACTTTACGTCCAAGCAAGTTGAGTTCAATATTTATTTTTATTTTTTGCGTTAATGCTATGATTTCGGCTACCTTTTCCTTAAGTAAAACATAGGTTATTATATTAGTCTTTCTGTATCGGGTGTTAATAAATTATATTGTATTGTAGATTTTAGCCCCGGCGCCGTCGACGCTCGAAAAACGCTAGTGTGGGAGGTCCCATAATTTTCAAAAAGTTTGTGTTTAACCCCGGATTTTCGTCAATTCTACGCACTACTTATGTATATTTCTCACCAACTGCCACTTAAGTTTACCGATGCTACAAGCTATGTCGGTGACTTTGGTTTGATTGCGGATATATATCGTCAATCTTAATTCGTTCACACAGGGACGAATTTTATTTTACGACCTGTATTTTATTTTGAATTTTATTATGAAAATATTATAAATCGTCGGCGGCGTAGCGTAGGCAGATCACCCCAAGGTCGACCCACGCACGATCTGGTAAGGGTCCCAGGAAGCCGCTGGTTGCGCAGCGCTGGACCTACTTGTTCCCATCCCAACCGTAGGGGTTATTTCCAGAACTGTACCACGCGGTATCGCCGCCGTCCCATACACGGACACAGGTATATCTTTTCCGAACTGGACGAAATCACAGACGCGGTTAAAACAGCCAAAGAGTTTTAGGTCACACCTTGCAGAATGCCGTTCTGTTCTGGTACTGAATTTTCAGGTAATATGAAATTACCCTTCAGGTAACAATGCCGACACATGACGCCGCCGTCGCGCCGCCGGGGGCGCGTCTCAATCCTATCCTATCCTAGAACATTACATTATACTTAGGATTTGAGGTATTTTTATGAACATATTGTAAAAAATGTCCTAGTTGGTTATTTGTACAGATATAGACTTTCCTTTACGACCAAAAAAAATTAATAAATGTCCTTAAACCCACCAAGATTTCACTCTGTGCAAGTATCTTGAGGCGTAAATCTAATATTTTTTACCTATTATGCGAAATTCACGTGTTAAAGCTAGTTTATTTTTAAAGCTTAAGTATAAAATGCAATACGACAATAAATGAGAAGTTTGCCATGTTTTTATGATTTTTATTTAATAATATCACTAATAGTACAAGATTCCAAGTAATTAATGGTTTTTTAGGATTGTTAATTGAAACAATTTTAGATGGCTCCTGACCACTCTTTAGTTATAAAGGCAGAGCACCTGAAGGTGCCGACTTCTCCTTCACGATGTTTGCCGTATTAACGCGCTAACCCTAGGTCCGAGGTTCCCTTGAACTGGCCCTTATATGCATTGGTATACTTTGGGGCCTTCTGCTCCCCAGTGGCATGGCAAGATCGGTAAAGCTTGATACGTCGATTTTGCGGTACAAGAGGAAGTCAATTAAAAAAAAAGGACCTATTGTTGTGGAGAACCCTGGGAAATGCTTTTGTCCATCTGCTTATGGCTGAAATTGTGACAATGAAGGATAAGGAGTGCTCATTTAAGAGTTTAAGATAAGTCAGTATTAAATAGTTCTGCTTACAACTAAACTGAAATAAGTTCAGTTAATCAAACTCCTATGAAAATGTTTAGAGCAAATACATGTTAAGGTGAGCAAAATATACTTACAGTATAAAGTGGCCCTCTGCTTCTAAACAGCAACAGAAGCACTGAGCACTCAGTCTTTTATTTACAAAAGTTAGTTTAACATAATAATACTTAGTTTTTTGAAATGGCAGAAATCTTGAGCCAAAGTCACAGTTTTACAGTAATTCTAGTAGTTGTTGAAAGGCATCACCCCTCTACAGGTACTGCTGTTGCATGAACATTCTTTTGTATCAACTGGATCTTCAGTAACAGGCACAATTTCAACATCTTCTAAATCATTTGAACAATAATCATATGTAAGTTCAGTGTCGGGTATAATATCGATACGGCTAAATATTCCCAGTTTGGGCAATGGTGAGTTTACTCTCACTGGTATTATAAAACAGTTGGCTTCGCAACTGTGATTGATGTACCGTCCAATATTCCCAAAGTAAGTTGGATCTATAAATGTTTGTACAGATTTACCTTTACTGTATTCATTTAGACAGTAAATGTAGTTCATCTTTCCCTCAAGTTTATTTTTAGATTGCCTTGCCAGAGCCTGGGTTTTAGTAATTATTTCTCCAGCATATTCACATATGAAGGTTCCATTAGGTATATAAAATGATGAGAATAGTCCCAGCCCTTTTGATTTAGGCTCACAAGTTTTTACATATAGACCATCTTTTGGGCCATTTTGTACTACTTTGTTTCCACATTTACTTGAACAGTGGCAAAATTTATTGCATTCTATTATGGAATATGCCTTAAAGTCTTTTAGTTCATAATTAAGTCTGAATAGATTATCATCGTCTACATTTAAATAAACATAATTTTGTCCGCCAGACTTTACATTGCACGGACAATTATTACTCAAGCAGTTTTCATAGCAAGTACAAAAGGATGTTAATTGAGAGTTGTAAGATTTTACTACTTCTTCATATTCTTTGCTGGTCTCTGGTGGTCCTGGTATACTTTCTTCAACATACATTACATTACTATCAAAATGCATATAATTGTCATTCATATTGTCGAAAACAAATAATTCAATTCAATTTCTTATTGTATTCCTTAGTGAATTCGTCAATAATGTTGAGTGTTTATAGACTCTGCATGTAATATAATAAATAAGGTTTCGTGAAAGATCAAGCAACTATAAAATTTAGATGAATGTATCAGTAAGAAGCTTTTTGTAAGAAGCTTATACACCGCTGCCACCGAAGAAAATAATAGTACTAAAAGAGTACTAACCCGCCGCTGCCTAAATCACCTAGAACAAAACACAATCATAATATGGTTATATATAAAGTTAGCAGGGTTATAGAGAAAAGACAACTTAAAATCTAAGCTAAATTTAACTCCAACATACCTCCAATTAAACATCATCAAATTACAAGTTGTTTATATACGTTTACCACAGCATTATACATTCATGAAATTCAAAGTTACAAGACTTGAAGAGGTTCCATATCTATTGATATAAAAAATTTGTTTTTATAAATGTTTTTTGTTTAAAAAAATGTTTACTTGCTTAATCTAAGGTCCAATATTTTTAATTACAGATTTCCCAATGTCGCCACGCTAGAGTTTTAATTATATTGCTATTTTGTTGCTAGAAAGAAATGTGAATCAAATAACACGATCAAGCAAGCAAACCAAAACCAAACAAAACAAAACAACCTACAAAAACTTTTTTTTGGACAGGAGTGCGTTCTGTGGCTTCGAGCGTAGTTGTTTGGGTAAAATTTAACCCGTTTGAGTTGCAACCGAGCCACTGAACGATCGAGTTGTTTTTATAACCTCAAATATTTGACGAGAGAAAATTCTTCTCCTGTCTCAATTGTTTTCTACTTTTATATACATTACAGACGTATTAGACGTCTGTGATATACAAATTTAACAAAATTATTCGAAAGTAACTACGAAACAAAATGGCGGGCTTTTTGAGTCTTTTGACTTTGACATAAATTGCAAGCTTTAAACGTCAAATAGCTGTCAGAGTAAAAATTAACCATCTCATTAGACGGTTGTTTGGTTGTTTCGCTCTGAGCCACGGAACGGGTGAAACTACGCTCTGACAGCTGTCAGGGTAAAATTTCACCGAGCCACGGAACGGTTAGAGCGCGCACCAGAGCGCGCTCGAGTGCACTCGTACGAAGCCACTGAACGCGCCCCAGGTATTTCTTGGTAGTCAAAGACAAAAGACGAAAGAGAGACAGTTATGCGCAAGAGTGAGCGCGGTGCAGTTGTATCTCATTCTAACGCATAATTGCGTCTCTTTCGTCTTCTGTATTTTGTCCCCGTGAAATAAGTGCCTTAAGGTTCTTTTTATTCCTTATGGGAAAGGCAAAGGGTTCAAACCCCATGCAGCCTAGTCGTAGTGGTTATAAATATACTATATTATGTACGTAGTACATACTATATTTATACTGTGTAAAAGCCTGAGGTAAAAGCCTAGTCTATAGGAGGAATATTAAACGGTGGCCGATGGGTGTCTGGTCTGGGGGGTTACCATCAGCTTTTAAGAAACCATCCAAAGACAGGGCAGTTTTACAGCAGGGCTGCTTTTGCGCGGTTTAAATTCGTACTATGAGCCCCTTAAAGCTGAACGACTTTTGCCCTGCTTACAGGGCAGATGAACAGTTGCTCTTGTCTATGGCCTGCCAAAATGTCAATTATAAAAGTGAAATAGCGCTATACGTATTCACATAAGTTTGTCTCTTTCTTAACAATAGCGTTCAAAAACCTTTGACCGAGCAATTTTATATTGTATCGGTAATTACCGGTTTTAATTTTAAAACATAAAAATAAAATATTATGTATAAACTAAGAAATAATAATAAGGCAATTGTAAAATAAGGGGACACATTATAATTAAGTTGTGTTTAAAGTATACAAAGTTATTGTTTTGAGTTCAAATTAATTTTTTATTCATTACCTAGGGTTGATTATGAACTTATGAACGCAAGCGGGAAAAATAACAAAATATTTTTTTTTAATAATCATGCTATATAATATTGAAGGAGGAAGGAAAGATTTGTTTGTTTGCATTAAATATGCTTGTGTGGTGATATTATTATGCTCCGAAACTACTGAATTGATTTTAAAACTTTAGGGAGTAAGATAGGTTAAGTACCTTTAACCGCGATAAATTTCCTCAATCCCACGGGAAAAACTGTTAACACTTACCTACAGCTGCAAACATTAAAACAAATATTGATAATAATTGAAGCAAGCAGAAAGGTTATGATGACGATCATTTCACCAACTTTAATGTACCTACAGCTACGAGCAGTTGAGTTCCTTGGTGATAAGGTGGTTTTTATATCAAGAAATGGGGCAAAATGAAACGGCACATCAATACAAAATAGCTAGTCATAAATGTTTATTTAATGTACCTACCCATTCATTAACAATATTTTTTTAGTCATTCATTAAACAGTTACAACAACAGTTTTTAAGGTCTACTCAATGGTTGTGTGCATCTGGATTGAGGGCCCATTTTTTAAAAGTTTACAAAACGATTTGAGATTTACAGGGAATGTAATAAAGAATAGTAAAAACATGAAGCACAGGGCCACAAATTTCTTAAACATAAATTGAACTATGCCACTTTAGCCGAGCATCTGGATTGAGAGCTCAAGTTATTTAATCACCACAGTTTCAATTTATGTTTAAGAAATTCGTAACCCTGTGCTTCATGTTTTAACTATTCTTTATTACATTCCCTGTAAATCTCAAATCGTTTTGTAAACTTTTAAAAAATGGGCCCTCAAACCAGATGCACACTCAATGGTTTACAGCAATTATTTACTAAACTGAAATTTGTATCAAAGGTTTCCAGGATATTATAACAGTTCTGTATGTAAAGAGTCTCATAGAACCTCTGCCAATACATATGTGAGAACATTAGTCTTTTCTTTTCCTGCAGGTAGGTAGGTATGTGATATGTAAAGGTTATTGATGAGCCCACCATTATATTAGATGTTTTGGTAAAATCTGTAACAATACAAAACAAACTAAATCATATGATAAATACTACTAATAATAAGTTTAACAAGCAGGTACAGAAGCCAGCATATGCGGTTGGACATTAGCATTACGAAATTCATCCCTCATCATTATCTCAGCCTAAAGACGTCCACTGCTGGACAAAGGCCTCCCCCAAGGATCTCCACAATGATGGGTCCTGCGCTGCCTGCATCCAGTGGCAAAATCACCCCTACCGCTTTGGAATAGGTACGGGTGCACTCAAGGTCAACATGTACCCATTCATTAACTTTTTTTTTAGTCATTTATTAATTAAACAGTTTACAACAGTTTTCAAGGTGCTACTCAATGATTTACAGCAATTATCTAATAAATTAAATTTGTATCAAAGGTTTACTTACAGGATTGCACAAAATAGGTATAGGTATTATCTTTGGTATTATTGCATTTCTGTATGTAAAGAGTCAGATGTACCTAACCTCTGCCAATACAGGTGACAACATTAGTCTTTTGTTTTCCTGTAGATAAGTATATAGGTTATTGATGGGCCCCATTACATTAGATGTTGGTAAAATCTGTAACAATAAAAACCAAATTAAATTACCAGACCTTCCAGATGAATACCTACTACTAATAATAGGTTCAACAAGCTATGATCCAAAAACTATTTACTTACTGAAAAAAATCTTTGCCATATTTTTCTGCTTTTACTGTCTTGCACGATCAACTTTAGAATTCTCTACAAATCAATATCAAATCAACAACGCCGACGATAAATAGAAGTTCTCGAAAGTCGTACACTTCTCTAAAGCACTTCACAGGGCATAACGAGCGATTTAAGTTCTATAAAAGTTCACAAAAAAGTTACAGATTGACAAAAAATCACCGCAATCACACCGCAATTAACAAAACAATGTTGATAAAGTTACTCTAGAGGTACTTTTTCAACTACGCTTTATTTGACATAACAGACGGTGATAAATCGTTTTGGAGTTGTCAAACTAGGGTTCATGGTACGCATTGTCTATACATAAAAAAAGGTGAACGGTTTTATGACGTCATGCTAAACAGGACTTTCGCAGGCCTGCTAATGGGAGCTCATGCATGGTACGATAAAATAGAGCAGGACTGTTTAAGGCCTGCTATAAGAGCTCATAGTAACCCCCCTGGTCTGGCTGGGGGCATTGCATTGCATTTGCATGCATGCATGGCATGACATTGGCTCGGCGTGCGTGCGGTGCGGTGCGTGCGTGCCCAGCGTGCTGCTCCCTGCTCAAATTAAAACATTCAAATCTCCCAGAAAAAACCATAGGAAAAAACGGAAAATTTTAACGAACTATTTTGAACGCACCTGAAACACACCAATGACTGCATGGCATTTTATGATCGGATACATTTCTATGATGTACAAAAGTTCAAGCAAGTGGTTTTATTTTTATGCTGCTGGCAATAAAATTTTACGATGTTGCCCTAATTATTCATTTTCATTTCAAAATTCGAACGCGTGCGTGAGTGACGTTTCGCAGCCGCGCAGGCGCAACAACTTTTCGTGACGTGACGTAATGGTCCATTCATACTTTTTGTTCATTCAATGCTAGATTTTATTTTCAAAATATTCTGTTGATAAACTAGTAATGAATCGATAGAGACGTTTAAGTATCTGATAATAATTGTGAATAATAATTTATTTTGCTCGAAGTGAACGAATGTCGTGATTATACCAAAAAGTGCATTCATTGATAAAATAAAGTGCATGTATTGAGCACATGCGCAATGCAAGAGTGATCATTGAAGTGGCTTTCATTGAAATGTGGACTAGAAAAGTGGGTTTGAAGCTTGTTCTTTTGTGTCTTCCATTTGGCGTGGAGACGGTTTAAAACAGGCTCAAGTAGAACATTACGACACTCCGGAAGTGGCGGGACCAGCCGGCCGAGCTGGGGCTCGTTCCGAAAGAGATAACAGCGGATGAAAGAGATAAACAGTTATGGATTTAACATGGCGGACGATACGCGTAAAGTGCGAGTTGAAGAACGATTGAAAATAAAAATCGGTATGTAGTAGTTTTATTTCATTGCTTTTTTGGGGACAAACACTTTGAGCTACATGTGGTAATATTCTACACCGGCCGTTTCGGTTTTGATTGTATTCTAAACAGTATTGTTGTCATTGTGGTGAACAGGTGGTGCCTAGGAACTAAAGGTTTTTGGGCCCAGATGTGACTGAATATTACTTGATAAGCGTATCAAATGGTAGCCCAGGCTAAGCCTCACGTGGGCAAGTAACACAGCTAGTTTCTTGTACATTTGGGACCCAAAGCCTTTGTTTTCTTGTAAGAATGTTTTGACAGTTCGCGCACAGTTTATGAATGAATCGTGGTGTTCACAATGTATCTCGTGCCTAGATCATATTATATTATATGTATATTCATTGTATGAACTTCAGATAAGTGCTAGTAAATGCCTTTGAATAAAAATTGTGTAAAAAAACATCAGTAAGTACAGCTAGTTACCTACCTATACCTGCTTTGAGGGATGCATACATTTTTGAGTAAAGCATGTTTTATTTGGATTATGAAAATCCAATTTTTGGTCCTCTATTTTATGTCTCTCTCTCTCTCCTCTCCAGTGTTATGGTGCCCAAATAATATGAGATTAATGTATATGATAATAAGAATTTTTATTATTCAGACAACATTAAGATTTTTTAAATTATTGAACATCCGTATTTTTTTAGAATAGTAATAACTAGATAAATAAACAATTCAATACAAATATACACAATAAATAATAAGACTAGACTTCTAACTTAGTTAAAAATAGCTAAATAAACACTATTATGTTACACTCGTAACTTTCGTATTGATTTATTGAAAGATTTCAACTTTTCCACCATTTTATAAGAAAAATGAACTCTACACTATTGGCACATAAAATCTGGCTACACAGACCAAATACCATGATACCATGGATGAAAAAAAAAACAACTGCATCATGTGTTTTCTTCTGCTTATCAATGGCATTCTGCATTTGTATTATGAAATTTTTGCATGGAAAAATTTGTTTTGCTTATAACTTCTATTTCATAAAACTTTATCAATATTTTAAATGCCTATATGGTGACTAGGATGGAGACAAATAAATTATAACAAAGATCATAAAAATAGGTACAGCCGATCTCGAGTTATAAATGGTGTAACTAACACGACTTTGTTTTATGTATATAGATAGATTATATAAGGTGTTCTTGCACCATTGGTATCTTATTTGAAAAATACTGCAAATAATATTTTTAATAAATCAGTAGCAAGCTTCTAGAATCAGGCTAATAAATAAATAAATAAAATTCTTAATTCATCATGGGTTGTTTAACACACTTAATGACTTCATATCAGAAGTTAAGAAGCTTTGCTCAAAGCAAGACCGACTCTTGTTTCAAATGAATGTATAAGTCTAAGCAATAAAAAAAGAGATCAAACAACCTAAAAGAGGTGATGCGATAACTTGTAAAACTAGAACCTCTTTATTGAATTTGCTTTACACCTATATAGATAGCGCTAGCTCATCCAACACTTTGAATGACATGATTTTGCACAATGTTATCTTATATGTTTGCAATAGTCAGCGCTAGTACACTTCATTTGAATTCCGGTCCTGTTACTTAGAATTGAAAGCAAGTTTCAAACACTTTGATTTCTTGTTTAGTCTGTTGTATAGAAAAATAAACATCCGGCTGATTTAACTTGATAGTACATATTAATATTTTCTTGAACCATTATGTTATTTGCAACTTTTACTATACATATTATAAATATGAAACAGTCACTTTAGTAGCAAATATTTCTTTTTAATTATGTATTTTTGCAATGTTCAGAATGAATCTAAGAGGTATAATGATTAATAACTAAACTAGTAGCAGCATATTGTATTCTAGTTTGTGAGAAAATTTATAATGGCAGATGTACAAGTGGTCCAATAACATGTCTGTCATGTTTATATTTATTGTCCATTTAAAAAGAGACAAAAGTTTGTCAGTCTTTGCATATTAAAGTTGGTTTGCATTTACAAAGATAGTTGATTGATTTGTGTCTGCATAGGCACATAAATCGTTGATAAGGCAGAGTGTGTCTGCCGCGATAAGGGTGCAGTGTGCCTTCCGGGGCGCGACCCGCGGCCGAGCGCCGACCCGGCCGCCGTCGGCCCTATCGCATACAATGTACCCCGCACCATGTCCATACACTTTCCATTTATCCTTACTTGTATGATACATACATACAACTCTATTTGTTCCTCCCAGTAGAGAATTTGACTGTCTTTTGGCAGACTTTCCTGCTAAGAAAAATCTTTGTTTTCAATTTTCTGTTTGCCATTAAATCGGTTTGGTATAGAATTATATACATTGAATTTTGCAATAAACTTTTGAATATAATAACTAAAATACCAGTAGCATAGCATAGACCAAAATTTTCGCATGGTAATACAAGCTGAACTGCATTTGATGTTTTCGCTATTATCATGTTAGTAGAGTACAATGTGTAGTGAATGTATCAATCGGTACCTGTGCTCACACATCCTACCCAACGTGGGTGGAATAGCGTCCCGCCACAACGTCGTCGGCTGCGTGGCTGCGTCGATAAACGCAACGACTTCACTTATGGCAACTTCCGCCGCGCCTGCGCCTTATCTACACCTCACCTTTGTTCATAGTAAGTACATCACCTAAATGGGCACCAGCTAATTGTATCCCATTTGTTTTTGCATTGTGCCTCAAATTAGGACAAGCTCATTGCATTCTTATAAGTATGTACCTCTCTGTCCATTCAATGAGACAGGCACTCTGCTTAATTGGAAAACTTGAATGTGATGTAAATTGTGTTTTTGCAAAACACTTTACACATCGGGTGAGTCATACTGGGTCGGGTCTTATGTTTTAAACAACAAAATGTTCCTGATTGGTATTCATTTCAGTGTTTACGATTTTTTTCTCTTTTACATTTAAAATTATGATGATATCGATGATATTTGTTATGAAACACCCACCAACTTTCTTGTTAGTTTATATATGTAGTTGTTTGCGCTAACATTTTTTTCTCTCTCAGTCTTGTCCAGACAAGTTCCTTTATGTTATGTATAAACGCGATATTGAGCTAAACATAGCTATTAGGTAATTTGTTTATATAAATGTGATAAGCGCGGGCAATATTTCGCCTGATAACCGCGACGACGGACGATGCGCTAACCCCGGACAGTCCAGTTCCCTTTCTTAGTATTACCACAGATAATAATACAATACTAGTACTACGCTAGTACCAATTATATTTACTATGGTATTACTATTTAAGAAGTCTATAAAAACTAAATTTATGTCATCAAACTATATGTTACTCTAGCAAAGTATTTTGCTACCGTAATTCATAATGCAATTCTAATATTCTTGATGCGGATAAAATTTCTCCTTGAGCATTTTGACTTCGTAATCAGTTGGAGAAACTCGGGCTTGTTCTGAGGTAATTCTCAAAATTAAGATAATTTAAGTATGTCCTTATTTATTACAGTTTTTATTTTAGTCTTCCTAGTACCCACAAGCCACTCTTTGGCATGCTGTAAAACATTGTTCTCATAAAGCCAATGAGCCGAGCGCCGAGCGTAGCGGCATTGACACTTTCCGGCACTAACAAGTATGTAGGTACCTGTTTGAAATCCGGCAGCATATCCGCACCCTGCTTTGTAAATACGGACCGTTGGACAGTTCCTCTAATTACATCACAGCGTAACGATACCGGAACTTCCGCAGAGACCGTTTCAAGTGTGATAAATCCCTTACCAAAGTTTCCTAGAAATTGTAAAAAATAATATTTAATTCTAATAATTTTGATTAATTTTATCCTAGTTTCAACTCTACAGTATTTCTGTTAGTTCCTTTTGAAGCACTATGTAACGTAGTGGTTTTCAGTGCTATTTAAGCATGAATGAAGTTCAAGTACGGCGTGTCATTCGTAACAACGTAATACCTACCTACTAGGACAGCAACTCGATGAGTGACTTATATTCGACGGTAAGCGTCGTCGTGGCGGCGGCGGCGGCGGCGGCGGCGGCGGCGTCGACGTATGTATATACATAGGTATATCTACTTATCTATGTAGTCGTCGCTAGTGGGTAGCCTCGAGTCGCGCTCAGTGAATGGGGCAAACCGACTGTTTTCCATTGAGCGCACCCATTCATGGAAACTCGGCGCGCCGTTAATGAAAAACGCGGCCGTTTTATCGTCACCGTTATCACCGTCTACCACGCGTGTATTGCACATTTTCATTGACTAATACTGTTTATTGTACCTATCTATCACCATTCATCGCTGATAAGATTAACGAATATTCAAATTTAATATTGTATGGTGGTTGAAATGTTTTAGGAAATTATTAAGTAGGTAATAAATTGTAGAAGATTTCGCTGTAGATAAAATTTCTAAAATAATTAATTTGGTTGCGTGGTAGAGTATGAAATATTTTCGACTGTTTGATCTGAACAATAGGTGATTTGGTAATTACCTCGCGCAATGTTGAACGCGTGCCACATCGATCATTGACCTACTGTAGTTAATTCATTATTTTACAAGGTCATACTTATTTTTTGCGCATTTTCTTCCAGCGTCCTTCAAGTCTGTTTTTCTATTTTTCCTTATCAGCTTATCGTCTCCGGTAATCATATACATACGTAATATCAAATAAACATTGTAAAATTCTAAGCAGACCCGAGTACTTGGCATTTTTACCAACGGTAAATAAAATGATATTTCAAATCGAATTAAAGAATGACATTTCTTTTTCTAATTAATGAGCATTCTTGGTATGAAAATTTCGTCATTCGGCTTGATATTTAAACTGCTTATTAAACTGCCATCAGCATTCTGTGCAATTTCGAAAATGCATTTTTAAACTTCGTATCTAGCGAGCATGCCTTGCAACATGCGACAGTCTGAAGTTTCATCAGAAATTGTGACAATCAAGATGGCCTATTATTGTGGTGCTGAGATGTATCGCACAATAAAGTAGGCAATGTGCCAGTTTATTTCATACTAGCTTTCCGCCGCGGCTCCGTCCGCGTTAAGTTTTCCCGTGGGTAAGGTTGCCTGGAAGAAATTGCTACTTAGCAATAAGGCCGCCTACATGTACACTTTCTTTATTGTTTTTTCGTGAATTTAACTGTTCTGTTTTATTCTGGTGTGCAATAAAGTATATTCTAATAATTCTAACATTTTCCCACAGGAAAAGGTAGCCTGTGATACTCAGGGTGAATGTAGCTTTCTAATGGTGAAACAATTTTTAGAAAAGGTTCAGTAGTTTTTGAGTTTATTCATTACTAACATACACACACACAAAAACACAAATCTTTCCTCTTTATAATATTAGTATGACGGAGCGTGCGTGAGATCGTAATCGTCATTGTGGGCTGGTGTGTCACACGTCACACCACACGGCCTACCTTACCTACCTACCACATTGTGTGAGCCAGTCTCTGAGAAAGCTCTGTGCCAAGCAACACCAGCAGTGCGCTTTCCACCTACGCTTTGGCGCCTCTGCACGGTTTTACAAGTACAACGCGAAGGGCCCATTTTTTCTCAGGACTGACTAGAAAGTTGCTTGTGTGTAATACTAATATCTCTCTCACCCTATCGCGGTATTGCAATTTAGATGTAGAGTTTGTTGAATTTAACTAAACGGTTTTGGGTCATTAATCTCTTAGATGTGTGGACAAACAGATGCTCAAAATGAGGGTTACAATTTTGTCTATAAAATATTTTGGCTCAATATGTTAAGTAAACAAATAAGGTTTGTATAACTAGTTTCTTTCGTGTTACAGCAAGTCTTGTAGTTAGCATAGCAACGTAGCTGCATAGCGTGCTATGCAACTCAGCGCCCACTAACTCAATAAAACATTCACTTGGAAATATTGCAAAATTGTCGTTGCAGTTGTCGTCTTTTAGCAAATAAACGTTTGAATAGTTTTCGCAAGGTTCTGCCCACCTGTAGTTCAGCTCAGACTGTTTCTGTGTTCCTGTGTGGGTGACTGCCTGCCTAGTGCGCGCTAGTGCCCATAAACCGCCACTGAGGCTGAACTACGTAGGATGATTTGAAAGTTAGGTTTTAGTCTTTTATATTTTTCGGTGACGACGTTAGGCAATTTCAATAAGTTATGCTTGAATGGAATTCAAACGCCATGTAAATGAGATCAGACACAGTGTTTTGTTTATGTCGCAGCAGATTTTTATAAATAGCGTTATTAGAAATCACAAAGGTTTACCTGACCTAAGCTAATTAAAAATTGTTTGTGACAGTCACAAATCAAAGTCGCTCATTAATTAGAAAAGTGTTAAGTTGGTCTGTTAATTAATCTTGTCTGTACCATGCTATTTTATATTTGTATTACTGAACTCGGATTTATTTTATGGATATCTCTGCCAGACTGCAGATTAATATTTACTGTGACCTTCAACCAGTGTTTTCCTTATAAAATATACCTACTCTACTGCAGTGTCATAGCCCGAGTGTTAATAAAACATCACGCTATTTACATAGAATGTTTGTTTACTAAGAAATCTTTATGGACTTAAAGCTCATGGTCTATAGTGCGTCGACCTACCGTCGTCCTATACGCAGAATTGTATAATTGTATGAGCTGTTAGTTCCCGGGAATTGCGAGAAAAAGGGTCGCGTTGCGTAAGTCCAGGAATTCAGCGAGCTTCCTGTGTTGCGGGATGTCGTCATCGGGTCATCACGCGATATTCAGGAGCGAGTGACCAGTTGACCACCACACAGGATAGTGCGGGTGGCACTTATCGTCCTTGCACCACACTAACGGGTTGCTCCGGGATATGATGAAAAATAGTTGTTTTAAATGCAACATTATACATATAAGTATTTTTTAAACTTATTGGTCGCTTGCTTTACACTTAGACGGCTCGATAAAAGATTCGTGCTTTAATATCTGTGGAATTTTATATAGGAGGTCCGTTAATATATGAGTACCTACTATAAAACGAGGCATTGTTAGTTTGGAAACGGCTACCTATTCAGAAATTGTACTATCCAAGAACAAAACCTCGGCTAGTTCCCATGTTTCAGACATTTCCAGCATAGCTCATGTACTCTCGATTTCGAAACAATCGCTACGCACACCGCGTGGAAACATGTTAATGATTGCTATTGTGACTAAATGGTAGTAGGTGCGTTTCCTCAGTGGCTGATGGCATGCTATGCTGAGGTCCCGTTTCTCTCCCACGATCCAGTTTGATGGCGTGTGTTACTGTCATGTTGATGATGATGACGGTTGTTTTTGCATCAGCAATTATGTACAGTTTGATGCAAGTTTCTCTCGAGGTCCAATTACGACAAATTTGTGGGAGAGTCCGGTCACAAGAAGGTCTCCCCTTTGTTTAGTTGCCCTGCTAGTAACGCAACGAAAATTTGCTCCCAACGTGTGGGCAATTACGCATTTATAATGAGCAATATAAGTTGGAAATCTTGTGAAAGTTTTGTTGGTTTTATTGTGCGATGAGGAGATCGCGTGCGTCGGTAGGACGTTCCTTTATGTTCTACATTTTTGAGTACATTGGTTATAATGGTTATTAACTAAATTGTTAGATTCTACATCCTAAGTGAGGATCGGTCACGGCCATTATTACTTGCGCTTTGTTTACCTATACCAGGAAGTTGTTTCAAAACATAATTCACTATTTATAACGTTGTTGTACTTTGCGTCATCCAAATAGAGAGCTATGCAATGCGACTACACGTCACATCACAGTCAACTCAATTATAAACTAGCCTATTATGTTGTAGTAATTATTAGTTGGTAGACTAGCTAAAGCACTTAAAGAATTTTACGTAGGCGTTGGTAAAAGTACACCAGCAATATAATACTAGGCAACAAAGATAAGAACCTACTTGCGCCGGTTAATACGGCGTGAGTGTTATTACGTTCATTAATCAAGTGTCTCATTCATAGGTAGGTGCATACTCTTATTCATAACTTGATCGTGATCTTTATGTTTTCCAGCTAATCTGTAATTGGCTTCATGATTAAATTACAGGTTTCCAGTTGCAAACTTCACGACTTCGCAATCCGTGGCTTAAAAATAGTAAAACGTGAAACATTAAATCAGGGTAAAATAATGTCAAATTGTGTTTATTTTATACTGGATTTTTGTAATGTAGTTATTAACTTTATGAATTCTGTCTTCGTTAGAATAGACACGCGACTTAATTTAAACGTACTTGATACTCAGTCACGTCAACGAAGCCTTTTGTAAGAGCATGAAAAGCAAGAGAATTGTGAGAACGCTATTGTTTGATCGGGTTCGCTAATGCGTCGAAAGCTGCGATCGCTAATGATCCTCCATCATAACATGTAATCGGGTACTTCGTTTATAACATGCACTTACTAAATTCCTACAAAAAAGGCTTTTTAACGGGTTTATTTTTAAACTTGATAGTAAGGTATTAAATTTCTTCGTGCCGTTAAGAGGCAGATGTTTGGCAGATTATTTTTTTTTTTTTTATTAATTAATGAATGCAATTTTTTTGCATAAAAGGTCTTGGTCGCAGAATGTAGGCTCGGCAGGCGAGCGACGGGAGTCTGGCCGCAGTCGCTTCGCCTTCGCTCTCCATATAAAGCGATATCCGCCGAGGTCGCGACACGTTGCGCAACGGCCCTTCCTTTTACAGACCTTTATTTCAGTCCTTAATCCGAACTTGAAAGCCACGATAACGATTCACTTAATGACCATATTCTACAATATTAATTTGCAAGCTCGTTATTATAACTTCGGATGGAGCAACGTCGTTTGAGTCCATTGCAATTAATTGCAAAACAAAACGAGAAATAATGAATTTGAAATCTCCCAAGGCTATCCGTTTTTGATAGAAATCGGTCAACTCTTTTAAGTTGCTTTTGTCACTTTTGTCTAAAATGTCACACAGACGATCTTGCAGTCAATTTAGTGTGCTTATTAATGCATTAATATAAATAGTAAAACATAATTAAACGGAATCTAACTTAACGACAACTACAAATTATAACAATTGTTTGAAAACTTGTTTTATTATAATGTGAATCTTAAGATTCATAGAAGTGACCGCAAGTCCGCAAGTCAATTTCCTTCAACATAGTCGAGTCATCCATCGTACGAGATGCTTGCTTGCTAACGAGGCAGTGATACAATGACGACGACGACGGTTAAGCCGAAAAGGCGAGGCTACCGAGCGTGTTGGTAATTTGAGATGACTCGTTAGATGACGTTCAAACACTCCAACCATTTATATGCAGGTACACATTGTAATTTAACTACACTGCTTGTTTAAAAGTCTACACAACTGCAAGCCTATTTATGTCCGCGACTTGGACATTAAATAAACAGCAAGATGGATGGAACGGTCATGTTCATAAGCTTGTGTTCAAGTACATGGTTGACTAACTAGTTACTATTGCCTCGCTTCATTAACTGGTAGTTCATTATAGTTGTAGCACAGAGTAGTGCGTATGGTAGAGATTTGTTCACCAGATAGCATTCAGGTTACAGCATGCAGCAACGTTTAGATCTTTGTCATTCGAATTGTTAAACAACCTATTTGCTTCTAATTTACTTTAGCGAGCTCTAACGATGTGTCCATCCATTGTTGATACAATGTTTGTTATTCTTGGTGCATCATATATTTTTTTCTTTTACATTACGCAATGATGGTAGTGATGCTTCGTTATTTTATGTTATGAAGTAGCGATTCATCACTAAGGGAAAATGTCATGAGAATTTCTACGAATTTGCCTGCTTTTCAAGCATAATATAAGGTATTGGTTTATTGACTTATTGTTCAATATGTGATTGAGACTTTGGAAACTGCTGGATTCCTTTTAAATAATAGTACGATTGTGAAAAAATGTCGAATATCTATTTAGGTTTATTGCCTTGCCTTATTCGTAAATTATGAATGAAAAACAAACAAAATACTTAAAAATACCTATAATTCGGTCGAGTGTCCACTGTCCTCCAATGGGCGAGCACTACCTGATTATTATAATAAAAAATATCTTGCTTATTTTCTTAATAATCTAATTAATGGCGTAAAGAATAGGTTCTTCCATTCATAATACGCAACGCTACGTGGTTATAGGTCTTTTTACGTGACGCGACCTGTACGTCGTCGCAAAAATAATATTATAGTTTGCAGTATTTTTATTGGGGAAGCTAATTTCGTAACTTTTCGGTGGGCTTGATGCAGCGAAAATGGAAACCGGAATGAACTTTAGACTTTTGCTTTTATGTCAGCCTTTTTTACGTTATACCACAAACGTGGGCAGTCGGCTCTTTCTGTAGGTACTATTGTCTACCCACATGCCATAAGCCTAAACACCTGTAGGTGGCACGACGTCACAGTGAACATTAAAAATAGTCAAACAAATTATAATTCTTGGAAAGTTAGAATGATGCGTATAAACTAGACACTTTATAATAAATTGATAGCATGAATCAGTGACAAATGACCAAGATCAAAAAGTGATCCCTAAACGCTAAAAATTATAAAATTACCTAAGTGGAATACCTCATATTATTATATTCTACTCAAAAGAAATAGGGCTTACAGCAATGAAAAAAAAAATTAGGATGTTATTATTTATAAGTCATAATTAAATTGAAATAGCAATAAAAAGTTAAACATGAATGAAATAAATATTTAGGGGGACCTAAAACACACGCGATCAGGCAAAGCTTTCCGCATTCTGAAAATAGCAATATTATGTACGTACACGCGTACATTTTAGAGTCGTGGAGGAGTACAGGAATCAATTTGTTAATATTTTGACTTTGTTTGTACAGGGGAAGCAAAGAACTTGCCAGGACGCAGCCATGGCGCGGCGTGCCACCGCGACATTTACTGCGTGCTGTCGCTCGACCAGGAAGAGATTTTTCGCACATCCACCATGGAGAGAACACTCAAGTAAGTCCCTTCTTTTTAATAGCTCATAAACAGCCTCGTCGGTCGAGTGGCACAACGCTGAACCTCTCAATACGGGGGTTCCGGGTTCATTCGCACTCGTCAAACAAATATCGTTTAATTGTCTGACAAGAAAGATAATTCCGTGCTTCGGAAGGCACAGCCGTCGGTCTCGACTACTAGGCGGCTTAATAATAGTTTTGATACCAAAGTACACACCATATTATGAATAAATGTTAATTTACAATATTGTCAGAAACAGTTATCTTTATCAATCACTTGGTCTGCATGTTACCCAAATCTTACTAGTAGGCAAAATTAAATTCTCACGGGGTTTTTGTTGTAACGCGGTATTTCAGTGATCCACTTCCATAAAAACTCCAAAAGTAACTGTCTGCCTTCCGCAAGCTTTTACACGTAAAAAATAGGAAGGACATGGTTTCATGGATGGGGAGAAGGTTAATTTTTACCGTAAGAAAATATTGCATTCTCATAGGAATAAAACTGCGGTGTGGAAATATATTTTACTATAGTAAAGTAATAATTCTAATAATATCCATTCACTGAAAGGAAAGAGTAAAGTATTCCCTTTAATAATAAATATTTAACAATGGAATTTGCGTCATTACTGCTCTTGGTACACGGTCTATTAATGAAATAATTTATGATTTATGCCACTTAAACCACATAATGATTATGTAATTTTTATATAGGTATATTACATTCCACTAAACAATTTTACACAGAACAGCTATACGAAAAATCTAATAATATTAGTACCTTTGAAAGCGTGTCAAACTGCATAGCCAAAACGATGTCTCGCATCCTTATTTTACATTTATATTTCTTCACTATAATTTCTAACATTTTTTAATAATTGACTACGCGTTTTTAAGTGGCATAAATCATAAATTTATAAATCGATATAATAACCGTATTCAGCCAGTAATGTAGTTAACAATCTTCACGTATCCATTAAGTACTAATTAGTGGTTTGTTAGAGATAGTTTATATTTCTTGGACATCTGAGTAATTAAAAAAATGCAAGTATTACATATTTCATGTCGCATTAATAATGCATTATACGTACGTTACATTACAAGCAATTTTGGATTAATTAACTTTCCTTTTGTCTTAGTAGCAATTAATTCTATTAGACCGTCGTCCGAGAAGCGTTTTTCGTACCTATCGTACTTTCGTGGCAGACTTTAATATTCATATGTGAACTTGTTTGGTGTCTCTAGATATCGAAGTCTGCCGAGCCAAATAGGAAGCGTTTGGGAGTTATGTCACTTTGAAAAGTGCTCCAGATGACGAAAAATTACCTATCTTACTTTTGAAAAATTCTTTCTTAGGATCGTTCGTAGCATCATTATGAACAGCCTAGACAAATTTCCAGACCATTTACAGGAAGCGTTTGGAAAATCAGCCAGCTTTTGTGGGTGGGATTTTTACCAAGAAAATACCTATCTTACTTTTTGACGAAACTACATTCAGGTGATGGGGAGGCTCTCATACAATAATAAAAGTCAAGTCTGCCGCAGATGTTAGGAAGCGTTTGCAGAATCAGCCGCTTTGAATGTGCCAAAGACTGAAGACGCTTACTACTGAAAACGATAATTGTATAGTTGATTTTCGTAATATTGACCTGTGAGTTGAATTTTAACCTGTTAGAAGACTGTCTGAATCGAAAATAAAATCAATAAAATACGGATGTATGCATAAATAAAATTATAAAATATTTTTTCATACAAATATTTTTATTTCATTGTCACGTCTACTATCGTCTCTCTTATCAATACCTATAATTATTACAAAATAACAAATATATATATTTTTAAGTACAAGTAACGCTTATCAATCGCTTTAAAAAAACGATATCCTTTAGTTTTTGTATTCTGTGGTTATATCTCTCTTAAACTTACTCGAATAAAAACAAAATCGATAAAAACAAACAATCTACCTAAATAAAATAGATTTTCGTAGGATGTTACCTACCTAAATATCTACTTTACATAATATAAACAAGTTGCTTGTTATTAAACCAACTTCAAAGGTAAGTCAAAAAATAGCTGCCGAGTATCAACAGAGATATATCTTGGTATATTATTATAATCTGAACATTGCTAAGCCTGCCTTGCAAATTTATTCAACTGAATCACATGCTTATGACAATCGCACTCTACCTACTTTGTAAGGTGGACTATAAGCTGCGTATCGATTTTGCGCTGCAAACCATCGCACTTTGGCTTTTCTTCGGTGCCCAAGGCGGCACTAAGTTTAAATCCGGCCCTGTACAGGTCTAGAAACACCAAACCTCATTACACACAAATGTTGGGTCTGAAGATGTCCCAGAGATCACAGAAGCGGAAATACAATTCGCCTTGAGCAAAATGAACAATGGTAAAGCCCCTGGTGAAAACGGTGTCATAGTAGATATGGTTGAATTAGGTGTAGTTTCGGTCATACAGCTTCTTAAAGAATTCTCCAATATATGCCTAAAAGAAGGTATTATACGGAATAGGTATTCTACCTTCTTGAAAATGGTGAAAAAAGGGGAAAGTGCTACTGTCATTCTATTATTTAAGAAGGGAAACAAATCAGATCTCTCGACCCATCAGTCTGCTATCTACAAACTATTCACAAAAATAGTTACGAACCGTCTTACGATAAAGCTGGATTTCTACCAACCAGTCGAACAAGCAGGCTTCAGAAGCGGATGTAACACTATGGACCACTTTATAGCCATGAAAATTATCATCGAAAAGGTTACAGAATATCAAATGAATCTGTGGCTTGCATTCATTGACTATAAGAAAGCCTTTGATAGTATTGAGGCCTGGGCGGTTATTCAGCCTCTGGAGAATGCTAGAATAGACTACCGTTACAATCAATATTTACCACAACGCAAGCTTACAAGTAAACCTCCCACCAGAAACAGACTCAATAAAGATCTAGAGAGGAGTTAGACAGATTGATACCCTGTCTCCAAAATTATTCACGTTGGTTTTGGAGGACATCGTTAAAAAGTTACATTGGGAAGAACACATTTTACATTGCAAGAAAAAGGCTGAATAATCTAAGGTTCGCGGGCGACATTGTGTTATTCTCGGATAACCCACGAGACTTCCAGGAACTGAGCGATACTTCAAATCGGTTTGGATTAGAGATGAACTTGGATAAAACCAAAATTTTGACGATCTGCCCTAACACCTTGGACATCAAAGTCAACCAAACTGTCATAGAAAGGGTTCAGATTTTTATACTACGTGATCTTGGTCAAGAGATCGTGATGGCAAAAAAAAACCAGACCAATGAATTCAATCAGCGCATTGGATTAGCGTACCTAGCCTTCTACAAAGTCGAGTTCACCCTAAATATGAACATCACGGCCGAACAGAAAGCTCGCATACATGACCAGTGCATACTATCTGTACTTACATACGGTGCCGAGACCTAGGTTTTCACTAAAAAGATTATCTCCAAACTCAGAGTGGCACAAAGAGCAATAGAATGCAAAATGGTAGGAGTGACACTGAGAAACTGTGAGAGAAACGAATGGTTTAGGGAACAGAGCAAAGTCACTGACGTTACCATGTGTATTGCGAAGTTGAAATGGCAATGAGCTGGCCACGTCGCTAGAAAACATAACTCGTGGGGAAGAATTCTGTTGGAATGGACACCGTATGGCGAAAAATTGCACTCGTGGAAGACCGCAGATGCGTTGGGTCGACGACATTAAGCGAACAGCTGGCAAAAAGTGGATTGAGCCAGCACAAGACCGACAAAGTTGGCATAGACTTAAGGAGGCCTATACCCATGTGGTTGAAAAGGCTAAGAAGAAGAAGAGTATTTTATTGAATATTGTATTGTATTGTATAGACTTCTTTTCTGCTCTCGGGACGATTTTTAAAGAGTGGCCTGACATATTACTTGACAGAAACAAACGCGTTATCTACTGGGTCAGTTAAGGACTTCTCTGCTGGTAAGCACTACAATCGGTGCAAGAGACTACATCCGATTTTAACAGCTGTATTTGCAAAGATGCATATTGAAACAGAATTTTTCAATATTCATCACATCAGCTTGTCCTGGTACATAACCATCAATCGCGCGTAATTCGGATGATTTGTGACAAAAAAATCATCATTGGGAGACAACAAATAAATAAATAAATCTATGTCCCACATATCCCAACTGTTTTTTGGCAATATCTATATGACATAAAAAATTTAGCAGCATACCATGCTTACCGTAACGAGTCTTGTCGCTATATGCGTCATATTTCTAAAGCAAATTCCCGAAATCATCAGGAGGAGGAATGCTAAGATAATTGTTTTCTGTCAGGATACTTTCTAAGAAGTACTTATCAATGTCATATTTACATAAACCTTCTTGTTGAAATATTTCCAAATACTGCTGTTAAAATCGGATGTGATCTCTTGCACCGATTATAGTGCTTACCAGCCGAGAAGCCATTAACTGACCCATTAGATTAGATAGCGCATTTTTTTCTGTCAAGTAATAAGTCAGGCCACTGTCTGTAAAAATCGTCCCGAGAGCAGAAAAGAAGGCCATAAACAAATAAAACCGACCAAAATTAATAAAGATATTGTCATAAGCATGTGATTCAGTTGAATGAATTTGCAAGGCAGGCTTGGCAATGTTCAGATTATAATATACCAAGATATTATTATATCTCTCTTGACACTCGGCCGTTATTTTTTGACTTATCTTTAAAGTTGGTTTAATAGTAGGTACAAGCAACTAGGTAGTTTATATTATGTAAAGTAGATAAGATATTTAGGTAGGTAACATCCTGCGAGAATCTATTTTGTTTAGGTAGATTGTTTGTTTTTATCGATTTTGTTTTTATTCGAGTAAGTTTAAGAGAGATATAACCACAGAATACAAAAACTAAAGGATATCGTTTTTTTAAAGCGATTGATAAGCGTTACTTGTACTTAAAAAATATATATTTGTTATTTTGTAATAATTATAGGTATTGATAAGAGAGACGATAGTAGACGTGACAATGAAATAAAAATATTTGTATGAAAAAATATTTTATAATTTTATTTATGCATACATCCATATTTTATTGATTTTATTTTCGATTAAGACAGTCTTCTAACAGGTAAAAATTCAACTTACAGTTCAATATTACGAAAATAAACTATAATATTATCGTTTTCAGTAGTAAGCGTCTTCAGTCTTTGGCACATTCAAAGCGGCTGATTCTGCAAACGCTTCCTAATATCTGCGGCAGACTTGACTTTTATTGTTGTATGAGAGCCTCCCCATCACCTGAATGTAGTTTCGTCAAAAAGTAAGATAGGTATTTTCTTGGTAAAAATCCCACCCACAAAAGCCGGCTGATTTTCCAAACGCTTCCTGTAAATGGTCTGGAAATTTGTCTAGGCTGTTCATAATGATGCTACGAACGATCCTAAGAAAGAATTTTTCAAAAGTAAGATAGGTAATTTTTCGTCATCTGGAGCACTTTTCAAAGTGACATAACTCCCAAACGCTTCCTATTTGGCTCGGCAGACTTCGATATCTAGAGACACCAAACAAGTTCACATATGAATATTAAAGTCTGCCACGAAAGTACGATAGGTACGAAAAACGCTTCTCGGACGACGGTCTATAATGGACGCCTCACACAACGCTGTTGAAGTGGCTATGTTATGGGCCGCAAATATTTAGGATTTGTCATCGACTCGCAAAGAAGAATACTGGAAAATGTAAAAAACAAAAATACTTACTACAATCCCTCCTTACAATAGTGATCCATAAAATAGTGAACTCCGTTATTAGACTCGTCGAAAGTCGATTAAATCACTATTTATTTTTATTTTATTTATTCAAATTGTCATGAGCTGCCTGGTTTCATCGTTTCATTAACCCTTGTTTCTCGCCGTCTCGCCGACGAAACCACAAGGGGTTCTGGTGACCTGATTTTTTCACATCGGCCCATAATGGAGTCAGTATGAAATATTGGCTTCATTATTGTCTTATTCCCAGGGGCGGCGATTTCTTTCACTAGTCGGCTCAGTCAGAAAGCTATTAGTCTAGTAATTCGTTGATGGTTTATTTAGAATTACTCGAATGACTTAGAATAGAATAGAATATA
>OX419585.1:10453254-10705995 GCA_948473455.1 Teleiodes luculella
AAAATAATAGTAATTTTGATATGTTTTTAGAAAGGATGGAATTATTACTTCATGATTTCTATGATAAGAAGTGCATAATATGTGGTGATTTTAATGTGAATATGCTCTCAGAGTCTGATAATACTAACAAAACGAAATTCTTAAACCTACTTAGAAGCTATAACTTTAGGCATCTTGTTAATTCGGTAACCTTTGTGCGTAATAACATGAAGTCCTGTATTGATAACGTTGTCACTAATCTGTCGGATGAGTATATAGGAAATATTGACATAGACCACAATGGACACTCTGATGGTCATGCTGCTATATTAACAAATGTTCTGTCTGGGAAAGAGTACGTTAAAAAATGGATTGAGCCAGTAATGTTTACTGAAAGACGATCTTTTAGTAAGAAAAATAATGATAGTTTTCGTCGCAAAACTTTAGAAATAGACTGGTTCACGTTAGGCGTACATTCATTTTTAAACACATTTAGTGAAATCTTTGACCAAAGTTTTAAAAAGATTAAGAAAAAGATAAATTTAAGTAAAACTAATAAAATTAATTGGATCACAAAAGGGATTAAAGTGTCTAGCAAGTTTAAACGAGTGTTATGTACTGTAAATAAAGACCACACACATCCATCTATATTTGAATACAAAAAAGCGTATATAAAAATTTACAAAAAAGTGTTGAGATGTGCAAGGACGTTAACAATACAATCAGAAATAGAACAAGGGCAACTCATCAAAAGGCATATGGCAGGTAGTTAATAGGCTTACTAAAAAACAAATAGGCGATAAGAATAATAACTTAAGTTTGAAAATAAATGACAAAGTTACTCATAGCTTAATCGAAATTGCTGACATTTTTAGCGAAAATTTTGATCGGGGTAGCAATAACACACAGTCGTTCTCAAATAACACTTCTATTGGCATACTTCACAAGAGTGCTAAACGTGTCGACAAGCCCATGGATTGTAGACTGACTGACGCTAATGAAATTAGGAAAATTGTTGCAGGGATGAAGGCTAAAAAATCATCTGGACATGATGATATTCCTATCACAGTTATTAAAGAAAATATTGATCTTTTAGCTGAACCTCTTGCTTACTTGTTTAATTTATGTCTGCAGCAGGGTATCTATCCTGAGCAATTTAAATTAGCTAAAATAATACCTATTTTCAAAAAAGGAGAAACAACAGACCCAAATAACTATAGGCCCATTTCACTTTTACCGACTCTTTCAAAAATATTTGAAAAAATCCTTAAAAATCGAATAGTTTCACATTTACATCTCAACAAAGTACTTCATACAAGACAGTTTGGTTTTCAGAATGGTGTTGGAACCACAGATGCTATTGACACTCTTATGAGTGATGTAATAGGAGCACTTAATCAAAAGGAAAAAGTTGCTGGTATATTTCTAGATTTAAGTGCTGCTTTTGACACTGTCAATCATAATTTACTATTAACAAAGCTAGAATACTATGGCATTAGAAACACTGCATTGCAGATAATGAAATCATATTTAGATAATCGTAGACAATTTGTAGAACTGCGGAAGGTAAATGAAGTAGGACGTGAGGTAGTACATACTTCTAAGTACGTTAAAGTTACAACAGGAGTACCACAGGGGTCTGTTTTGGGTCCTATATTCTTCATAATTTTCATAAATGACTTGATTTCTTATATGTACAACAATAATACTGATACCAATTTACAAATTGTGAACTTTGCAGATGATACTAATGCCATAATAACCGCGAAGAGCATAGATCAGTTATCCCATGACGTGAACGAAATACTTATTCAATTTGAACATTGGTTTAAGGCTAACAGTCTGAATTTAAATTCGGGTAAAACGAATGCAGTCCTTTTCAAGTCTACCTCTAAAAGAAAGGATGATCTAGCTATTTCCTTAAGTAAAGAAAAAATTTATACTTGTGACAAAGTCAAGTTCTTGGGTGTACATCTAGATAATCTGATGAACTGGAAACCAGAAGTTTCGTCAATAGAAAAATCTGTTAGCTCCGCATGTTTTGCACTTCGAAGTCTACGTGATGTTCTATCACTGCAACAGCTGAAAATAGTGTATCACTCTTTGATTGAATCAAAGTTTAGGTACAGCATTGCCCTTTGGGGTAATAGTTATAAATATAATATGCACCGAGCATTCGTTGTTCAAAAAAGAGCTATACGTACCATGGTAAGAGCACCGCCATGGGAATCTTGCAAAGAACATTTTAAGTCGCTAGGTATCTTAACATTACCGGGATTGTATATTTTAGTGCTTTTGACAGGACTAATGAAACGTAGACATATTTTTGAAAATGACGAAGAACAGGCACTTAGGAAAAATACTAGACGGAAAGACATGAAAAATATAATAGTTCCTAATTTCACAACCGTCCAACATTGTCCTCATTTCCAAGCAGTTAAGCTTTTCAACAAGATGCCTACGGAGGAACTCAAAATTATTGCTAATATTCATACCTTTAAATACAAACTTAAAGCACTTCTTTTGAAAAAGTGTTTATATAGTGTAGATGAATTTTAACTGTTTATCCCTTTAAGAAAATATAATATTAAGTATGTTGTAGAAATAGTTTAAGTTTTATAGTTATTTAGGTACAAAATATTGTATGATTCAAACACAATTTAATAATTGTTTGTGAATTATTATAAATAAAAAAAAAAATATATTGTCATTTGATTGTGGGCTGTAGGTGATAAGTCATAGGGTTCATATTCTTGTAACCTTTCTTGATTGAGTTTTCAATCATCTTTGTTTTTACTTCATTTCATTCTCTTACGGCGCTTAGCGTGTATTTGAAGTGCAGTTCTAAATTTGAAAAGCAAATACATAATGAAAAGAAAATACGAGCGGTCCTATCGACCGGAATGGGAGCAAGATCCTTTGCTCTCGTCCTGGATCAGTCGAGCTAAGGATGACCAGACGTTGCATTTTGTAAAGCCTGTAACTGCAAATCAGTTACTAGGTTATCTTCTTTAAATTATGAAAATACGTTTTTTTTTATTTTCATGTTGGCATATTTTTGGCATTTTTTAACGTCGAGTGTGGCAGATTTTGGCAGATTTTTGGGTCCGTGTGTGGCAGATTCGCCAATATTCGCCATTTTTGAGATGGTCACACTGGGAGTGACCGCCCAGTGACCAGGTGCGCAGATATTTCCGACGGGTTGTATAATTTGAACCATTGATGTTTCCTCATTGGAATATACAGTCATTTATGGCTGGTTTACACGTATTAAGTTGTTAAGTAGTTAACTAAATTTGAAGTTAAAATTAACTTAATTTTAAGTAACCGATCGTTTACACGCTTGTCTAACATAAGCACTCTTTAGTTCACTGTACTACTTATGTACTTCACTAAATTATTGTGTTCACACATAACTAAATGACAATTTAGTAGAAAGCCACGCCTACCGGGGAATGCAAGCGGTGCGGGAGGCGCGGCTACTTAATCAAAAAATAGACTAGATTCTATTTCACTTGTTCACTTAACCACTAAATCGTTTACTTACCACTTGTGATTGTGACTAAAGAGCTCTTAAGTGGTTGTTTACACGCAAGAATTAAGTTAAAATTTAGTTAATTACTTCGTTACTTAATACGTGTAAACCAGCCATTAGGCCCAGCACACACGGCGCAACGCAACTGCAACGTAACTGCAACGAAACCCTTTTGAAATTATTAGTTTGAAACTCGTTTCAATCGATTTCCACACACGCAGCAACCTCACGGCTCACAATCAGTTCGGTTTTCTCAGAGAATAGAAGTCTGCATTGTATATCAATGGTGAATTTTGTAATTATCGTACCTAATGTTAATCGTATCAATAAATAAATAGATAACTCACCTGTCATTTTCATTGTTTTTCCAATTTCTGCCCATGCTTTATCAGTCTCAGTTCTCCGAGAGTAGCTAGGTAATGTGTTATTATATAAACAAGGATATTTTTCTACTTATAACACAAATTCAATGCTTTGATTATCATCGTCAGCCATTTTGTTGATGAAAAAGGCGCGAAATCCGAAGAAACGCAAACACGAGTTTCCTGCACGCCGGTTTCAATGCAACTGGTTTGTAACGCGTTTCCAACCAGTTTCATACAGGTTGCGTCGTGTGCAGTCTCTCAAAGGAGTCTATGGCTGAAACTCAAAAGTAACTAGAAGTCGCAGTTTCGTTGCAAATGCGTTGCGCCGTGTGTGCTGGGCCTTAGTCTCTAGCAAAGTAGATTTTCTTATAATATCGGATTTTCGTGAATATCAAGATGCTTCTTCAAAACTTTGCAGGCATTACCATTCTCAAAACTGCAAAACTAAAGCTCCTAGCTCGACCATAGAAATAAACCATCCATCCATCAATCAGTATCAAACAGAACAGACAGATCTTTTTACTGACTGAAGACTTGGCAGCATGCCACCTAGTCTTATGCCTAGCCTGTACAAAAGAACATGATTTTTTTTTTTTTAGTTTCTTTCTCCCTTATAGGAAAGGCAAAGGGATCTAAGCCCATACAGCCTAGTCTTTAGTAGTTTCTTGCATTATCCAAGTTTAATGTCTTCATCTTCAGTCATTATTTCTTCAGTTTCATTTCGTCGTCTTTAGTCATTTCTTGCATCTATGTTAAACTTCTTCAGTAGTTTCATTTCTTGCATTGGAATGCAAGGGTGGTTCTTACATTCCAATGATATTGTAGTTTAACGCGGGGTATCAAACCAGAAACAGCTAACCACTCATTATTTCTCACTTTCATTGAATAGTTCTTCTTTAACGGCACATTATTGCACTAAATCCACCATATTAACACCACAATTACCATGAAAAACTATTTTTAAAAAGGACGAAACAATGAACCCGCCATTTCCTCTCGATTCCCGCGTAAAACTCCAAAAGAACATGATTTTTTTTTTTTTTTAGTTTCTTTCTCCCTTATGGGAAAGGCAAAGGGATCTAAGCCCATACAGCCTAGTCTTTAGTAGTTTCTTTTATTATCCAAGTTTAATGTCTTCATCTTCAGTCATTATTTCTTCAGTTTCATTTCGTCGTCTTTAGTCATTTCTTGCATCTATGTTAAACGTCTTCAGTAGTTTCATTTCTTGTTACGGGATCATTGGAATGCAAGGGTGGTTCTTACATTCCAATGATACTGAAGTTTAACGTGGGGTATCAAACCAGAAACAGCTAACCACTCATTATTTCTCACTTTCATTAAATAGTTCTTCTTTAACGGCACATTATCGCACTAAATCCACCATATTAACACCACAATTACCATGAAAAACTATTTTTAAAAAGGACGAAACAATGAACCCGCCATTTCCTCTCGATTCCCGCGTAAAACTCCAAAAGAACATGAGAAAAGAACTAATTGCATCTGTCTCGCTCACACGCAAGGCGATGACGAGTAGTGATGTACCTAGCCGGTGATTTAATAATCGGAAAATGAATAAAAAAACCTTTTTATAAACAAGCTTTTATTAGCGAACTAAAAAGTTAAAAATAAATTAACTCTAGTAAGAAATACAACACTTTATAAGTTCATTCTAACCTTTAACTATAATTAAGCTTCTTCGTCTACGCCAAAATAATTCCATAGTCACCAATATATCCTGCGCATCTGTCTGACCGCTTCCGTCTAATGGACTCCGATGGCGTAAAGCCCTGCCCTCATGTCACAGATGCAATTTTATAAATAAAAGCGTGTTATATTTTAATGTTATACTTAATTAAGAACATTTATCACCTTTTTCCTCCTGTTATCACAATTTAACACGCTTTTATTAATTTAAAACCCGGTATTTTCATTTCTAAAACCGGCTTTTAATGTTTTTTTGAAAACGGCTACATCACTATTTCTAACCTCTTTGCGGCGGATCAGAGGCGCATATTTGGTCGTTAAAATCATTATTGTTGTTTTATTGTGAATATTTCTTAATATTTTTAGCTACGAAGATTGCAGAAAATCTTTATCATGGCCGATGCTATGAATATGTCGTTGGGTATGTAAAAATCACCATCAATATGCTAGATTCAACGTTTGTTTGCGTTAGTGTTTTGTGGTCTTTTTTAGCATTTGCGTGCTTGTTACTGTATTTAGTATAAATTTGTTTTCAAAATACGCATTTGTTTACGATTAGACGATATTGTATCCTCCAATATCCATATTTTTCACATCGAATCATAATAGCGTAGGCGCCAAACATTTGTTCTATTTTGGGATGATTTGTAATATTTTTGTAATATTGTGGCGTTTAATGAAACCCCTGTCTTAAAAGCTTACAATTATTCACATATTTATAGACTTTGACCCAGACAGAATGAGATAGAGGACAGTAGGTTATGTTTTGTTTGACGAGTACCCAAAATCTAAAGTGGTAATGGTAACATTGATAGTGATTTGATGATAAACCTTTTTACTTTTTAGCTACTCTGTACAACAGATTATACCGTTTTCCGTAAAATGCTATGTAAGAACTATAAATCAGCATGGGTTGACTATAGTAGACTGCCGTACGAATTTGTTGGAAATAAATATATTGGTAGTTAGCTGGGGGCTGTAAGATTATAATTCTAAAATATTATCGTGCGGAAACTTGTAGTTTTTTAGACGGTATTTAAGCCCCAAAAATAGGTTCCGAAGGCTAAGGCGGGAACGAAGCGAGCGCAGCGAGCGTAGAGCCCGCCTTAGCCTTCGGGGTGTTCGTTCTTTTTTTTTTTTTTTGCCACCCTGAAAGACAAGTAGATCAAAATCAACTTTGGAGTAGTATGGTGGGGCCCCTAAAAAACTACAAGTTTCCGCACGATAATATTTTAGAATTATAATCTTACAGCCCCTAGCTAACTACCAATATATTTCTTTCCAACAAATTCGTACGGCTGTCTACTATAGAAACCCCATCAGCATTCCTCTTAAAATTTGTGAAGTAGAGGAATGCCTTTTCAGTACCATACTAAGTTGAGTGATATAACACTTGCCTCACATTTGGAGGCACTAGCGTGAGGAAATTATAGGATGATCATCTCAATTGTCTGTCTGTATTCCATGCTTAGCAAGGAACTTTTACTTTAGTCTTGAGTTAACTTTGACATAATTCTGACACGAGGGTTTGTGTGCTGGGTTAACCTAACCCACACAATAAGCAGCAAAGGTTAATTTCTGGCAGCTAAAGGCTGCTCAGTTACAACTCTTCAGGGTCTAGTCTGATAATAGTAGGTATTCAGTGTACCTTTATTTATCTGTGGGTGTACCCAACATTTTTATTTATCTATTATGTGTTAGCTATATCATTATTCATTTATGAATTAAATATTAATATCAATTTGAGCCTGCATTATTCATTAAAAGTATTTGGAAGTACATGTCAGTCAATATGTTAGACATGGGTAAGTAATGCGAGTAATATCACTTGGAGCAGTGATGCAACATTACTCATCACGCGACGTATCCGAACATTACTTATCACTTCACATCACTTGTATCAAAATGCTAAATACAGTTCCGTTTATTGGTTCTGTTTAAATTTCTTTGAGCCGTAGAAGTATTGTATGCAATTTTGGTGTTCATTTTAAAGGTTTAAAAGGCAACATTTTCCGTAATTATAATTTTTATGGATGGCGGAAATAAATTTTGATAAATATACAATCACTACACGAAATAAAATACACATACATACTAGTATACGCTCGGTCGAATGTGATGTTGTGGTACACAGAGTATCATATCACTATGTAATGTACCACCTACAGTTGCATCTAATGCCTTAAGCCCATGATTCGAAAATATACCATTTTATATTTCCAGATGAAATAATAAAACAGAACAAACAGCAACAACGGACAAGTAGATCGCGCGGGCGCGGCGGGGGCGACGGCGGCAATACGCGCGGGAGGGGTGGCGGTAACATGCGCGGCAACGTGCGCGGGCGCGGCGGAGTGAGGGGGCGCGGGCGAGGCGGCGGGCGCGGGCGCGGCCGGGGACAATCCCGATCGGGGACTCCAGGGCCCAGGCAAGGCCGGTCGCTCTCCCGCGGGCCCAATAACGGCTACCGCTCCCGCTCGCAGTCGCGCGCCCGCTCTCGCTCCCGTGCCCGCTCGCAGTCCCGCGCGCGCTCCCGCTCCCGCCAAGGCTTCTTCTACAACCGCTCCAGATCAGGCTCTCGCGTGCGGGGACTCACGCCCAGGGGCAGGGCTGGCCTAGAAGAACTACTAGAGATGCCACAACTAGTCACTAATAGACGAGGTATACCTGTTTTTAAAGAAACATTAAAAGATAGTCAAAGTCATGAAAATCTAAATATTTCCAGAACTCCATAATTTATTATGAATGAGAATCCCTTTTATTCGTTTGGTTTCAGATCTATCTAAAACTATTACAAATGCTCTTAAAATAGTTTATTTTGTTTGTATTTCAGGCGGCATGCAAACTAGACTGCGGCGTTCAAATTCGAACCCGAATCTCCAGAATGGTAGTGTGCACAGTAGACTCGGAGTAACTACCCGCCGCGGAGCAGCGTACCTGCGCTCGCCGCTGGGCGCTAGAGGAATGGCCAGGGGCGTCTCCAAGCGAGGGCGCGGCTTCACCACTGCCAACCGATACAGCAACATCGGCCTACGATCGGATCAAATTCTGAGAGAGCAGCAGTTAATCAACAGTATAATTAAGTCTCAGACCTTCAGGCGATCCAGGAACAATTCCTTCAACGCCTCCCAGTTGACCGTGAGCGTGGCTAACGACTTCAATTCGAGAAGGCGCCGCAACAGCGTTGGCAACGCTGGCTACTTGGACAGGCAGAGTTTAGCCCAACTTAATAACCAGTTCGGAGGATATTTCAATCGGCGAGGTCCGGGCAGCGTCAAGTCAATGGGCTCCAATAGGTCCAACAGATCCAATAGGTCCTATCGATCAAACCAGTCTAATAGATCCAACAGATCCAGTAGATCGAATAGATCTCGCGGTCGTGGGCGCGGTGGCAACCGCGGCGTCGGAAGGAAATTCGTCAATAAACAGATTCTGAATCCGAAATTGCAGAAAGAAATTGCTGCCATTCAAGGGAAGGGCGCCTCTGCCGCCGCGGACGAGTCGCCTGCCGGCGTCAACTTCACCCCGACGCCCAGCGCCACGACCCAAACCCTCCATCAACGATTTGCCAGTAAATAGTAGATCCAGTTATAAAAGACTTTTATTGTGAGCTTTGCAGTTCATAACATATTTGCTGACTATAAAGAGACATGTGTGAAGTTTACTTTTAGGTGCAGTTATTTTGTAACTGAAATAATCTTTTGTTTAATGTTGACAATATAAGTGCAAAGTTTGTAATTATGTGATGGTCGTGTAGGCAGGGAGTTCTGTACCGGCCATAACATAGTGTGACATACATAAAATTGTATATTGTTAAGGCTAGTTATAAGTACAGTTATAAAGTGTCTTACAGGTTCTTAAAGAGATCTGGATTATGTATCTATAACCAACTGGTTTCTGTTTGAAAGCCATATAATTTAAGTTCGTTTTTTTTTCTTAACATAACTGATGTTTGTTTATCTACACTGTAGTTTGTAACTAACACTAGTTATAGTTTTATTCTAAATTGACTATTCTTTACATTTTTCCAAACCTATTTTTGTTACATAGTAGTTGTAATTAAATAATTTTCCTTAAAAGACTAGCAGTTTTAATTAGAATTAAAATTAAATAAATACTCAATTACTACCGTTACTGTTGTTAAACAAGTGAACTAAAAGATATGGGGAATTAAGATCTTGAAAGATTGATTAAGAATAAATTGTCCTTCCATCTTTTCATTGTTATCGTCCACGCGTCTGTCTGACCCATATACACCAACCATAACATTATTCCAAGTTCGTTCGTGATTCATATTTCGTCAAGTTCACAGTTTTCTTTTCACACACGACATTGCATTGTAATGAATGATACATCCCATTGTTTGTGTAAGATGATACCATATAGTCTCTCATCAAATATTTAAGATTTTTGTAATAAGAGATTTCTCGAATTGGTATAGGTAAGATAAACTATTTAAAGATTATGTAGGTACAGCACAGAGTTCTTTGTAACCCGAAATGATGAAAGTGCTATGCTATTCGTGTGAGGATTTGTTGGCGTTACCCCAGCATCACCGTGATCGAATTTTGCGAATTCAACTATACAGGCCTTTAGTCAATAGTAAAGTCGATTTTGTCATATTTTGTCAGACTTTGTCAAGCAGTCGGTCAAAAGTTATAAGGGCGAGTTACTGTCTCCGCTGGGGGAACGTTCCGCCAGCATCACCATTCTTAAAACTCTAAAACTACAGCACCTAGCTCTAATTCGATTGCATGAGGGTTTTGTCAATACTTTGTCAACCTTACATACAAAAATTTAGACTTCGTCGTTACACCGTTTAAAAGTTATACGGTTGGTTTACTGTCTCCGCTGGGGTAACGTTACCCCAGCATCACCATTTCTTATATCTCTGGAACTACAGCACCTAGATTGAATCTGATTGCACGAGGAGTTTGTCGCTACTTTGTCAAGCACAAATGCAAAAATCTAGACTTTCTCCTTTAGCAATTTCAAAGATATCAAAAATTACACTATAGTCTAAGAGCCTACAGTGAAATCTGAACATGATTGAGTAATAACGTGTAAGTAAACCAATAAACTTCGTAAAATACGAGTTTTTTTAATACTTAATTGTGTAAATCAGCCTTCAAATTTTAATCTTCAAAGTTTATATATATAATTATAATTAATAGTTATTACATAGTTACGACTCCAAAAGTATCCAAAATATCCAATAATACTCCAAAAAGCTATTTGCAAGTATTGTGTTTAATTATTCTCTAAATAATATGTAAATTTTTATATTTAACTTTTTGTTTTATAAATAAGGAAGTCAGATGTTGACTCTTATACTATTCGAAAAACCAGGAGTACAGTCATATACAAAAGCTGTTCATCGTGAAATTTAAGTGAACGAATGAATGAATATACGGTGACTTCCAGTAGTAGAAGAAAGAAAGAAAGAACATAGGCTACGATTTACCGCGGGAAAATTTCTCATTCCCACGGGAAAAAATGCTAAATCGGGCGGAGTTGGCACAAAGATAGAATAAACCTTGCGGAAGAATATAGGCTAGCTTTTACCGTGGGAAAATACCTCATTCCCACGGGAAAAACTAATAGCTAGTATATTAGACATGGCTGTATATGCCACCACCTGTGACTTTCTCTTGACTAGGATATTATAAAACAAAAACTGAATGAATGAAATACACTGATGAAATATATACCTAACAAAAACGAATGTATTAAAAAAATCTAAATTTTTATAGGTACATGTATTTAACTTTACGTATTCAAATATTCACAGCTAATCTTGCAATTAGTAAACGGCACCGAATGTAAATAATTAAATCACATTTTTCCTTAAAAAATATTTGATGTAGGTACTATCACGACGGCTGGATCACGTCGTTGCGCTCGGAGAGCGCTATCTTAATCCTCAACAAATTAAAGATGGAATTTGATAAGGAGATTATTTATTTCTTCAGGACTTGACATAAAGACCAGCTCGTAGCTGGAGCTACGGCCGTCTGCGTTGGCAGCCACTAAATTCCAATTCATTATCGCTTTTCATAATTAAATGGCTCAAACGCGGAAAGAGGCTGCCAGCACGAACGCGGTGAGCATGTAGGATGCATGCACACCACATCCCGCCCGGTACAGTTAAAAAAAAATTTGCAATACCATTGCAACATTTTTTAACAATACTTTGTTACAAAGTTTTGTCCTAAGCTAAGCTACCTGCCTAAGGACGGATAAAAACATTACAAAGTCACAGACATGTCAAAAGCTGACTGCTGCTACCAGCTAGTTGGTGTTGTATTTTTATCCAACTAAGTTGATCAAAAACCATCCAGAAAAAAGAATCAACACAGCCAAGCATGTCTGTCTACAGTTAATCCAAATAGACATTCAATAAAATTTCGAAAAAGTTTACTAAACCTATCTGTGTCGGATACTATGAATAAAATAATATTAACTAGTTATTAATAATTCAATAGTCACCAAATAATCAATTAAGAAAGGTTAAAGAAATAAATTTGAAAAAGTTGGACGACCAATGAACTACAAAATTACCAGAAAATAATAAAATAAATTTATAGTAAACGCGCACGGCTATCACCAATATCAAAACCTAGCTTTGGGCAAGACATGGGAATGGGAGCTATTTTCTTTCTTCAGCTCCAACCTATCCTCTGAAAAGATTAGTGGGAATTCACCTAGCTGCGGTACCAGCAACGAGAGTACTCAAAGTCATGAACCCAACCAAAGTTCCTCCACAGCACTATGTGCTTGATGTGGAGTGACAGTAAATATTCCGTCACGGAACACACTTAACTAAGCATCAACCCAATTAACCCCAAAAAAAACTACCCAAATTCTAGCTAAACGCGCACGTTTTTCTTTCTTCATACCGTATGGTCATCTAGATTTAAGTCGTCCAGCTTTCTCGAAGGGTCATCACATCAGAAATGATCATCATAGTAAATTCGTCATCAGTTTTTTGGTTTTTTTTTTTTTTGGTTAATCTGAAACATTTTAAAGCATTAATACAGGAAATCACTTGTACATCCTAACCAATCCTACAAGACAATAAGAAATATTAGAAACTAACCTATATTTACTACATTTTAGTTATTTTCTATCAAAAATATTATAAAATTATTTCAAAAATTAAATTTTCCGATATTTACTATTTCTTTGACGGAATTGCGTCAAAACTGTCATGAGTCATTTTGTTCATGACATGACACAAACAAAAAGACATTATTTACAACAAACTTATCTCCATGACTACGTCAAATTACGAAAATAAGAAATTGATTAAAAAGGGAAAAATTAGCTAAAATATATACACAATAATACACTATCTACTCTAATCCTATAAGCTAGGTAGGTAAAAACGGCGACTCTTCCGTCGTCTCTCCACTTCGCACTCTTCTAAAACGCATCTTCAGCATCATAACACAACGGAAAATCACATCAACATATTTGCTTTTAGCAGCAAATCACACGAAGCTCTTCAAACTTCATAAAGGCCACTTCACCAAGCCTTTAGACACAACTAATAAAATGAATATAGAGACTTAGCTTTTATCAACACATCCTTTGGACGTCACAAATCCTTATACGTCCGCATACATCGGCATACATCTTCGTTCGGTCGTAGAGCGCTATCACACCAGGACAGCACCTCGGCAGCTCCTTCTTCTGGACATCAGATTCTTCGTTTAAATCTTCTTCTCACGAAATCACGGGGAATCGTAGCTTTTTCTACAGGGCTCCTTGAGCACTCTTTTCTTCTGCTAGCGAGGAAGGTGGGGCTCTTGTAGCACTCCACCATATCACGACGGCTGGATCACGTCGTTGCGCTCGGAGAGCGCTATCTTAATCCTCAACAAATTAAAGATGGAATTTGATAAGGAGATTATTTATTTCTTCAGGACTTGACATAAAGACCAGCTCGTAGCTGGAGCTACGGCCGTCTGCGTTGGCAGCCACTAAATTCCAATTCATTATCGCTTTTCATAATTAAATGGCTCAAACGCGGAAAGAGGCTGCCAGCACGAACGCGGTGAGCATGTAGGATGCATGCACACCACAGTACCTATTATGATTTATTTTGTACATGACTGTACCAGTAGGAATTAAATAACCTTCGGAATCTTCGAAATGGCTAGAGGAGAAAGTCTAGATTTTTGCATTTGTGCTTGACAAAGTAGCGACAAACTCCTCGTGCAATCAGATTCAATCTAGGTGCTGTAGTTCCAGAGATATAAGAAATGGTGATGCTGGGGTAACGTTACCCCAGCGGAGACAGTAAACCAACCGTATAACTTTTAAACGGTGTAACGACGAAGTCTAAATTTTTGTATGTAAGGTTGACAAAGTATTGACAAAACCCTCATGCAATCGAATTAGAGCTAGGTGCTGTAGTTTTAGAGTTTTAAGAATGGTGATGCTGGCGGAACGTTCCCCCAGCGGAGACAGTAACTCGCCCTTATAACTTTTGAACGACTGCTTGACAAAGTTTGACAAAATATGACAAAATCTACTTTACTATTGACTAAAGGCCTGTATAGTTGAATTCGCAAAATTCGATCACGGTGATGCTGGGGTAACGCCAACTCGAGGTTTACCTACATCACAAACCCTGATTACACACTGGTTAATATGTACATTGTACCTACACAGTCTCCTGAAAAGAGAAAAAACGGAAGGTCTCGTGAGCGGTTTTCTGTGCAGGAGATTACATACACCGCATGGCTTTCGACATGGCTTCTTTAACGACTAAATCCGTGAATATTAGCCGGGACCAACAGCTTTACTACGTGCCTTTCGAAGCACGGAATCATCTTTCTTTTCGGACAATCAGGTGATTTAGCCTGCAATATCCTTTTGTTCGATATGTCCTACCGGAATTCGAACCCGGAACCTCTGTTTCTTAAAAGAAAAATAGTGAGGCGCGTGTGTAACTGAAACTTGTTCTGTACCACACCACAGAATAAATAGTAATAAATGTGTATTTTTAAAAAAAATTTTGGAAGGAAAGTGCCTGATAAATTGAGAGCTTGTATGTAGAAAAATCACAAAACTTTTTAAGTAGTACTTTTAGTATCAGGCACTTTTCTACAAAAATTTCAGCACTCGCACTTCGCCGCTTTTTTATTTCTTTGAGCAGGCTTTACCTACTCTATTATGCGATTGAAATTGCGGAACAATAAAACAAATTGAATCTTGATGTATCTATTCAGCAAATTAGATTCACGGAGTTTGAAAACTAGAATTTATTTTGTGGTAAAGCCTGTCCAAAGAATTAAAAAACCTGCTCTGGGGGCGGGCGCCACGTGTATATTTTTACGACGAATTATGGCGGTTTAGTACTATTATTTTCTTCTGTGACTATGGCAAACAATTTCCGTTATAAAATTTGTTTCCATTGAAATTCCGCAATATGGCGTTTTTATTTTATTTCTTTGGTTGGGCTTTACTACCAACACCATAACCAGCCATATGTGCATGTATGTTTATACATACCTACATATTTGCACACACTAGACTTTGTTTATGGAGACTAACATAATAATATTATGAATATTGTACAGTAGGCAGCACATGCGGCTGGACATTCGCACCACAATTTTCGCTCCTACTACTACAGGATAAAGACGCTCCCAAGGTCATTATGTCCAGCCGCATGTGCTGGCTACTGTACAATTTCTACAACAATATACATAGGTACATACATAATTTTGGGTTTATTTGATATCATAATTTATTAACCTTTTTTTTTCTAGGTTAGTTAACAATAAATACAATTTGAGATTTTCACCTTGAGAATATTTTAATTGTTTTTCTGATAATAAGGCACATGCAATCAATTCTATACAATTTTACGAGTTTTTTTGGAGACCTAGGAAAAGTTAATTATTTCCTTCACCTTGGAAGATAATCATCTATTGGTCATGCTACTTGTTGTAGTCTCACTATCTTGTATGTAATAAATCACCATAAATACAAGCAATTACTTTATTCACCATTCTTAAAACTATCTTTTGCAGGTCTTGTAACAAGACAAGACTGGATACTTCAGAGAAATTTTAGATGAGGTTTTCATTCACATCTTGTATGTCTTTGGCATCATTATTAGGGAGTCCGTGACTGAAAAGAAAGTTTAAAAATTAAAATGATCATAACACTATTCTATACCCAAACAAACTTCATTGTAGACAAGAATTATTTAAGTTTTACCAAAATCTAAGTTAAGCATAGAAAATATTTACAGTAGAAAATTATTAATTAGACTTATGAAAATTTATTTCAGATTTGAATATTAAAATTAGTATATTATATTACTATTAGTAGCAAGGCCACATTAGATTATAGGTTTTTATTGTAAGGTACAGATTTTTTATTCGAAAGGCAGTTTCATATTGTTTATTCATTGACCCTCCATTTTTGCAAAATGACTATATGTATAATTCTATCACAAATTAAAGTAACTTGATTAAACATAGACTGTAAAAAAGAAGTACAAAATAAAATGTAATACGTAAGTAGATATAGCCCCTTAATTGAAGTGAATAAAGCTGTTAATGGGGATTCTCACCCAACCCCTTTAAGTGCAGCAAGCTTCTGATCAGCAAGCTTTGCTTCTTTATCTGAAAGCACAGCAACTCAAATTGTTTTAAATGTTGTTTAATGTAGTGTATAATAATTTCACTAGTCACTACCAATAAATCATTTAGAATACTAAGATTTTTCCTGTTAAAAATCTGAACTATGGAATATATTTCAATATAGATTATTATTGATTGGTAACTATTTTATGGTTCTAAATCTGCAAATTTTTTCAGCAATAATAATAGTTAAGGTTTGCTTACAATTTTCTCCCAGAATATTGCTCAGTATCAGACCGTGAAACAGTTCAACGTGATCCTCAGCTTTCTTGGCATCTTTATCTAAAACACTCTCAAACGTCCAACCGAGATGTTGGCCACATCTTGGACAGGCACATATCTTCCAGGCATATCCGGGGAACCAAGAGTCTGCACCTTGTGGCTGTAAAATATATGGGATTTAATTAGCTATATACTATTTAATTATTTGTCAAAAGAAATCAAAGGGTTGTAAATGTAAAACTCTGAGTGCCAGTGTTATTATTTGCAGATATAACACTAAGGGGGCTCCACTACTCTAAGTGGTGCCGCCACCCTTTAAAAAATAAAAACCCGGAAAATAATCAATTTTTGAAAAATTTGGACAACAGGATTGGAGACTTCAAACTGCAGAGCTTAAATTATTTTTTACACTAAAAATATGGGAGGGAAAGTGTTGAGAAAATCTCGGTACATTGTCCAATATTGTCCATTGTCATACTGTAAAGGTAAGACCGCACTAGGCGTAACTGAACTGCAGCGGAACTGCGCGACACGACGCGTCATTTTTGGGTATACCGCACTTGAACTGCAGCGGCGCTACAAAAATATATTCAGTATCTAGGCAACCTCTGAGCTATTTCACTCCAAAGTTGTTTTTTTCTGGAAGTATTCATATAATTTTCATGCTGGACGTCATATATCTCCGGATATTGGCTCATAATTAAATTAATTTTTCCTCGTCCATGGACATTTTAACTGATTATAGCGCTTCCAACCAGCTGACTGACTATGAAAATGAAGTTTGTCAAACCGCACTGCGCGGCAACGGAACTACACGTCGCGACACTTTTGGTCAGTTGATCAACTTTGCCGCGCAGTTCAGTTGCAGTGCAGTTCAGTTGCCGCGTAGTGCGTGTTGTCTCATATAATTTCATACAAAGAATATTTTGACGCGTCGTGTCGCGCAGTTCCGCTGCAGTTCAGTTACGCCTAGTGCGGTCTTACCTTAAAAGTGACATGCTGATATTATTACAGAATATTTTATTGTAATAATAATTGAAGTAAATTATTAAAACTTACCAATCCCAAGCTTTCACACCTTGCCTTATGAGCAGTGACAATATCAAAATTAATTCCAAATGGATTGATTAGTGTCTGTACTGTAACATTTTTCTTTCCAAATATATTCTGTTTTTCGGTTTTAAATGCTCCAGGGCTTGTTTTTGTAAATATATAATAAGAGTCGGCCACGTCAGAACCGCATTTACGACATAGCAGTAATTCTGTAAACACACAAGAATTTCTAATAATGTTTGTAAACAAACCTTTTCCTCCTTCTTCATCAGTTGATGATGACGGACGACTTACCTTGACCTTTCTCTTCTTTATGTTCTCCTTTTGTCTCTTTAGCGACAGTATATAAAAGATGAGAAGCACATGATAACAAAAAGAAAGAATAATAAATCATGCCTCGTTATACAGTTATTTACCGCAAACGCCTGAATTGGCTGACTTCTTGATAAACTCGATTTTGTTTATTGAGAGCGTGAGTATTCGAAAATACCAGAAAAATAATTAAAAATTAGATAAGTCTCCAGCAAAATTTAATTAAAAATTTTATAAATGACCCGTGAAATGAAAGGAATGTGCTTTTTTTTTATTATTATTGAGTGTCAGTGTCAATTTTTTTTTTTTAGTTTCTTTCTCGCTTATGGGAAAGGCAAAGGGATCTAAGCCCATACAGCCTAGTCTTTAGTAGTTTCTTTCATTATCCAAGTTTAATGTCTTCATCTTCAGTTCAGTCATTATTTCTTCAGTTTCATTTCGTCGTCTTTAGTCATTTCTTGCATCTATGTTAAACGTCTTCAGTAGTTTCATTTCATTTCTTGTTACGGGATCATTGGAATGCAAGGGTGGTTCTTACATTCCAATGATACTGAAGTTTAACGCGGGGTATCAAACCAGAAACAGCTAACCACTCATTATTTCTCACTTTCATTGAATAGTTCTTCTTTAACGGCACATTATCGCACTAATTCCACCATATTAACACCACAATTACCATGAAAAACTATTTTTAAAAAGGACGAAACAATGAACCCGCCATTTCCTCTCGATTCCCGCGTAAAACTCCGTGTCAGTGTCAAGTCAAGTGTGTCAACTGTCAGTTTTTTTTGTCCTTAATGGGTAAGGCAAAGGGTTTAAAGCCCATACAGCTTAGTCTTTTGAGAGTTTCATTTTTTGTAAGTCTAACTAAAGTCTAAACACAGAATTAAAAAATATTTTTGTATATGTACATACGTTCTAAATAAGTGCTGAATAGTGCTGTGCTGACTGAATATTCTATCTAAAAAAACGATTTAGATAGATAGGTATATTCGTTTCATTTCTGCATAAAAAAGGATTTTCATTCAGTTGCTTGGCATCAGAGAGGTTGGAAGAGCCAGCAACCTCTTTGCTTGGCTTTCTTACTTAAAAAAAAACTAGGTGTCATTCTGTCATTTTATTTCGGAGTCCCTGTTCTACACGGCTGAATAATGCATAGCATAGCTTGGAGAGATAAATAATATATGTACATTGTATATGTATGTATGTGGACCATGTATGATGGATGGATCGGGCATGCATTTCTGCCAGTCCATTATTTACCTAAACATCAAAATATCCACCGCATTATAATATATTTACATATTCACAAAATATCCAGTGGATATTTTGATGTTAGACAATCTGGAAATATTAATGAAAAAAAAGACCTAAATCAGAATTATTCAATTTGACAAAAAACTTGAATATTCAGGAAGTAAACGATGCTTCATTTCAGGTATTGAAATAAATAAATAAATAATAATGTCAGAGTCAAAAAATTTAAATTAAATAAAATGTTACTATTTATTGTTTTTTTCTCTCATGGCAGTCCGGCCGCAGGCAACACCCCAGCCCAGCTTTTGCTAATGGCTTGTTTACACGTATTAAGTTGTTAAGTAGTTAACTAAATTTTAAGTTAAAATTAACTTAATTTTAAGTAACCGATCGTTTACACGCTTGTCTAACTTATGCACTCTTTAGTTCACTGTACTACTTAAGTACTTCACTAAATTGTTTAGTTCACACGTAACTAAATGACAGTTTAGTAGAAAGCCACGCCTACCGGGGAATGCAAGCGGTGCGGGAGGCGCGGCTACTTAATCAAAAATAGACTAGATTCTATTTCACTTGTTCACTTAACCACTAAATCGTTTACTTACCACTTGCGACTAAAGAGCTCTTAAGTGGTTGTTTACACGCAAGAATTAAGTTAAAATCAAGTTAAAATTTAGTTAATTACTTCGTCACTTAATACGTGTAAACCAGCCATAAGGATGAGGCCAGACGAACGTCATTTTTAAGTTGTATTGTATCACACACAATTCACAACACACAATGGGATCAATTCTGTCGTGGCCGCTAAAATATCTAAATTTAAATTGTTGGTCTCTTTCATTCATATGAGAATCGAAAAGAATGGGAGATGAATGAAATTAATTTTGAAAAAAAGCGCAGCTGTCAAATTCAGCTTAATTTAGTCGGGATGTTATTAAATTACGCGTAAAATCAATGTTTGACGTCTCTAAATGTAAGTTGGCATAGTTTTTAAATTTAAGTTAGAGCGTAATATGTAGAATCAGGCCCAATTTGTGATTGTGAGTTGCGGATTTTTGGATCGCGCAATTTCTGTTTCATATAAAATACGTAACTCCTTTTTAGTTGCCGTGTGAAAGAAACAGGAGTTTTGTATGAAACCGAATGTAGCAGAAATTGCGTGACAATAAAATACGCTCGTCTGGCCTTAGCCGATATTTGGGCTCAATTCTGGCGTGGCCGCTAAAATATCTAAAAAGTTGTTGGTCTTTTTCATTCATATGGGAATCGAAAAGGATGGGAGATGAATAAATTCCATTTTGAATAAATGATATTTAAAATACGCGCCCAAATGGCCCATTAATTAAAGCTTGATTGGTAGGTACACGAACTATTTATTTATTGCGTGCGGTGCGTCGTACGCGTACCGTACGTTATTGCCCCTGTTAGATTTATTTATTTATTTATTTGTGTTAAGTTTACGTCTGTTTATTGAATAATTTAAAAAGAAAACGGAGTAAATGTGAGCGAATTACAATTATTGTGAAGGCTTTGCATATGTTAAAAGTGTTTGCAAGTGACCATCATGTCGTTTTTCAAAAATGTTGCTTCGGGGTTTCGTAGTCGCGACACCATCCTCAAAGAATCTTTGATTAATAACCTGTCCGAGTGCGTCAAAGACATTCAATATAACAATCAGTTTGAAGAAAACTTCCACAGTGTTCTTGGCTCAACTGATTCCACAAATTCACTTTGTACAGCTTTAGAGGCAGTGCTCTTACATGGTCTGAAGGACACATTGTTAAAAAAAGCTAAGAACGTTCTTGCTGGTGATTCCGATCACAGGCCTCAGCCTAACTTCTGGCCTCTTGTTCTGGTTCTCTCACACAGGCAGAACATTGATCAAATATCATCATTGCCCCAAATAAATTCCGAAATAGGACAATGTCGCGCCTGGCTACGCATCGCCCTGAACGAGTGCTTGCTATCATCCTACATGTCCACGCTATTGCGCAATATATCAGCTGTTAAGCCATTCTACAGTCGATCAGCATTTGTGTGCGATGCAGAAATTTTAGAAGTTGCCCAGAGGCTTATTGAAGGATTGGAATCCTGTGTCCAGTTTAATTTGCCTATAAATTCAAGCTTATTGAACCAATGGCCAGAACAAGTCCTGATGTTGGCTGGAGTATGGGTGCCAACAATGAGAGCTGCCCCAATAGCAGCAGGTGTTGACATAGCAAGCACTATTACAGATCAAGATACAAAACCTAAAGTCGCATCAACACCGACTCATGTAACAAATGTCACTGGGCTGGGACGCATTCTCAACCTAAATGAAGATGAAGCTTTTAATTATATTATTGCGAGTAGTCCCAGAGATGTAAAGAGCACACATCAGGATGATACTGAACCAAAGGAAGTAGAAAAATGTGATGAAGATATAAAGGAATCAATTGAGGAGTCAGACCCTGTAGATATTTATGAACCATCAACTAGTTTAGAACAGAAAAACATGTGCATTTCACCTCCTTCACTCACATCTGAAGAGTTTGTAGCTTCCAATGATGTTGTTGTGTCTGGAAATTCTTTATTTGGAAAAGGGTGGTCAACTGATGAGATAAATTTTAATAATACTGCTAATGATGAAATGAACAGTTCAGTCAAGTCACATTCTTCACATGGCAGCAGCATGATAAAAACACCAGAGCTTGAAAGCTTGACATCTTTAGTGGACCACTCTAATGTGAATGAAGGGGCATATGCAGAGAATCCAAACTTTCAAGAATTTATGGATAAATTAAATATTAAAAATGATGATAATGACAGTCTTGAAAATAAGGTAGAAATTGTAACACAAGAAGACACTGTTATGATGTGTGCAGAAGGTTTAGATTTTGAAGTTGTCCCCAATTCTACCACAGGGTCATTTACAGCTCAAGAACTTCAAAAGATGAAGCAGCAGTTGGGGACTTTGTCGAGGGAACAAGGATTGGATTATCAGAACTATCAATGTAAGGGTTGTCAGGATTTATTAGGAAGCACCATTTCAAAAGCTAAAGTATGTGCATTCACAGGGGAATACTATTGTTCCAATTGTATGGATCCTAATGCCTTCATAATTCCTGCCAGAGTTATTCACAATTGGGACTTCAAAAGATACCCAGTCTCAAAGAAATCAGCTCTTTTCTTGTTGGAGTTTCAAAATCAACCCTGGATAAATATGAAAATATTGAATCCTAAGATATATCATGGTGTTTCAGACATGGCACATTTGCAAGACCTCAGGATACAGCTCAACTTCTTAAAGGCTTATATTTTCAACTGTAGAGAACATGTCATAGAGGAGTTACAGAAGAGAGTATGGCCAAGGGAATACCTGTATGACCATGTGCATTTGTATACCATATCTGATTTGTCTCAAATACCGAATGGTTCCTTAGTTTTGCAACTGGAAAAAGTAGTAAGCTTTGCTAAAACTCATGTATTAGACTGCTGGCTTTGCAGTCAGAAAGGCTTCATCTGTGAAGTCTGCAGAAATCCAAAGATACTGTATCCATTTGAAACAAGCTCAACATACAGGTGTGATGAATGCTCCAGTGTGTTTCATGCTAAATGTCTCAATGCAAAATTGCCTTGTCCTAAATGCAAAAGGAGGCAAAATCGCACAAATGATCTGTCACTTGTTGACGCTGTCCACATGTCCCACATTAACAAGTAGAGATTAGATTACACTTCTGTACCTAATAACAAAATTATGCATTTTATCAATTTATTTTGATAAATTAAATGTAAAATGTGGAAAACTATACACATCAAAATGCAATATGACTTCTTTATTGTGATTTCTATAAATAATTCTTATTGTAAGATTAATTTAAATTTATATGTGAAATGTAGTGTATAGGCTCCCAAAACTTTATATATTACATTAAGCACCTAAATTCCTAATCACTGATTGTTTGACAATGAGGAGATATTTTGAAACTAATTTATTTTTTGAGCCTACTCACTAGTAGGCTCAAAAAATTAATTTATCACTATAATTTGTTGTAGAGGAAATATTAAACCAAAAAAGACTGGTTTGAGAGGACATGAGAGCTATAGTTTTACTTGACTGTATGAATTCTTTTATGTAGCATAATAATTTCATATAAATGAATTAGCTTATAATAATGAGTAAACTAAGTTAAGTCATGACTTCGTGGCTGGCGTGTCAACATTGTTAAGATAAGACATTTGACTTGTAATAATAATTAGTTTGTCTAATGGCGCACTAATATATTTTGATAGTACTTATGTATTAAAGATTATTGTAGGTATCAATTGACCTGTAGCTACTCAAAAATTTTATAAAAATGTGATAATTATTTAGAAAAAGAAAGGCATCTTTTAGAATTTATTTTTTTATTTACTAGGCGTATGAATGTCTGTAGGTTTGGTGTATAGCGACATCTTACTTTCTTCAAATATGACTATATTTTTTCCCAACTTTTGATCTGTTTTCTGGTTTTTTCAACTCATTATTTTTGCACATTGTTTAGTATGAGTACCTCTCTTTGTGAGTATCTCACTCTCAGGTCACTATCCATTTAAATGGGTCACCTAGTTGCTGGAGCTGGACGGACAATGAACGCTCTATCTAACTAAGTAAGCCTTTATCCTTTTTTGTATGGATTTGTCTAAAATATCTTGAGATGAAGACGAAGAGGAACCTCCACTCCACATTTTCTGTCAATGCGTTCGTCTCGCCCTGTAAGTGGGGCAATGGGAGCCCACAAGCTTGCCCCTCTGAATCCCACATGACCAGCTTCTTCAAAGCTGTCGGTCTGGAAGAGGCAATTTAGCGAATGAGGGCCGACTACAATAGATTATCTTGGGTCGCGTCGCAGCGGCCTTTGGGACGATCTCTCTCAATCCCTCTCCCACAAATCATGATCAAGATGTTATTCTGTAGCAGGCGGCAGCAATATTTTGAGTCCTGCCGTTTAGCAAGTAAAGTTCAAAGTTGTAGAGCTGTGTTTATATACTTATCATGCATAAGGCTGAGACTCCACCAAAGCGGAGCGGAGCGGAGATGTCTCATTTTTCAATAGAATTTTGTGCCGCGCGCGAGCTTAGCGGCACAGCGCGGCTCAAGATTCTATACAAAAATTAGACATCTCCGCTCCGCTCCGCTTTGGTGGAGTCTCAGCCTTATATCCGGTTTGTTAACCTCGCATTGTTATTTTAAATGTTATTTTTCTTAGTAAGTTATACTAAGTTATTATATCAACAAGAAATTAATATATAATATTCTTCAGAATAAATATAATTGAAATTTTATGAAAATACTGTTTTATTTCACTTACAAAAAGCAATTCATACAAATGCAAGGGTTAATTTTTCATTCTAGAAAAACTTCATTACTTTTGTACAAAAGATAAACTAATAAATACATCTAAACTTATCGTGTCCTATTTAAATTTAATATATCACTTAAATAACTATCATCATTTTGCTTATTTCTATTTTTCAATTTTCCTTGGTTGTCTCTTCTAGGAAACTCGTAATTTGGCTGTGCAGCTGAAAATTCCTCTAAACACTGATCTAAAAGTTTGTCTGGTTCTTCTTGTTTTTTAGCCTTTTTCTTGGCTTGGTAACTCAGCGCGTCCTTATCAAAATCTAACGGCACGATACCGAGGTCGCCGCTGTATCGATTCTTTGCCACTTGTAAATATTTTTTGCCACGAACTGCTGTTAATCGCTTGTCCTGTAATAAAATTATAATTCCAGTCTTTTCCTATGTTTCCGAATACATTTTCCAAACAAACAAAACTTTATTTCTTTATTGATATAGTAGTCTGTTTAATACAAAAATATTGTAATTATATTTTTGTTTGTAAGTAGCAGATTCAAGCAAAGAAGTTACTTAGCGTAATAAGCTCTTTCTAAAGTTTTTCATAATTGCAACTGAAAAAACAAATTTAATGCATTGCTCATAATATATTGGGGGACTTATGATATCAGCTGTTAACAAGCAAACTCATAATATTTTTTGGAGATTATATAGGCTCTTGTTTGATAATCACTACATAGTATAAAATAAAGTCGCTTTCTCCGTCCCTATGTCCCTATGTCCCTCCCTTTGTACGCTTAAATCTTTAAAACTACGCAACGGATTTTGATGCGGTTTTTTTTAATAGATAGAGTGATTCAAGAGGAAGGTTTATATGTATAATACATGCATAATATACTGAAGGATAACCCACAATAACCATTTTCCCGTGCGGAGCCGGGGCGGGTCGCTAGTTATAAATAAGTGGATTCACTAACCTGTATAATGAGTACGTTATCGGCTTCCTGCGACGCTTTGGCACTTCCAAATATTGAACTTGTCGAAAGATCTTCAGATTCACGCTCCTGTAGAAGAATAAAATCAGTTATTTTATTACTGCTCTATTATTAAAACAAAACACACATCTCACACTACGTTTGTCATTACAAACTCTGCGGACAAAAGATCAAGTTGAACACATCATCATAATCATTAACAACCTGCGGCAGTCCCCGCTGGGACGTAGGCCACTCCCAAGGCGCGCCATTTGGCCCGATCTCCACACCCACAACAATTGAAATACTGCTGTACTAGGTACTTGTACATAATAATTCCTCAATGCCCACCACACATCTGAACACGCGCCTTGATCAACAGATATAAACACGGTTTAAAGCGTTTTGATTGCGGCGAAGATGCAGAAGGCGGCGTTGACGGCGACCTGCATCAGGAACTATCGCCGTCCTGCCCCTACATGCGCCGCACGGTATAGCGTGGTCTCGCTCTCACCTTGCGCGGGTGCATGACGAGCGTGACGTGGCAGTGTCTGGCAGTGGCGAAGGTGCGGAAGGCGGCGATGACGGCGTCCTGCCTGAGGAACCTATCGCCGTCCCTTTCTTCGCCCACGCCCAGCATGAACTGAACGTTGTCCACTACCACGTGGGATATGTCGTGCATGTAACGCGCGTGCTCTACAGCCTGCAAACAAATGGAACGCGTAAAATGGTTGAATGTAAATAAATAAGCCTCTGTACTGGTGTGCCAACTTCGTTTTGATTAGTATGCTTGTTTATATTAAACACTTACTCGACTAAATGATCACAACTTTCACAATACACGTAATAAGCACAAATTAGAAAAACGACCGTGGAACAACGCCTGTGGAGTTTCTTCCGGAGAGTTCTTCTCCACAGAAGACAGCCAAATCGTGAACTCTCCTCGACGTCGGAAAGTGATTTGTAAAATCTTACTTCGAATAAACACATTTTGAATTTTTGGTCAATCATATAAATTTAAATTGTATAATAGTTGCAGTAATGATTTTAAATACATAAAACAGCTCGAACAAGACGTAAGCTAAAGATTTTTGACCATGTCGAAACAGAACTATGACGATATATAATGCCGATTTTACAAACATAACAAAGTCTAATTCAACCACAGCGCCATTCCGACTTGTAGGATTTTCTTCGTTTCAACATAGCAAAATCGTACTTAATAAAGTTGCTTTTTTATTGTAATGTTAGAAGTAATATTCTTTTCTAAGTTTCGGACTGGAAGACCTGGTCTCCCATAGCACAGGGGATCCTAGTTTGGGGATCAGGAACATAATTTATGTTGTGCATACCCTACAGAGGTTGTTGTGAACATCAGATTGCCTAATGTAAGTTACTAACTTATAAATGTACTTACAGTCCGTCCAAAAAGAGTAGAAATTAAAAAGTAGCAACACCATAGTGTCGTCCCTTTCCAACCAAGTGATGGTGAAAATGAGACGACACTACGATGTTGCTACTTTTTAATTTCTACTCTTTTTGGACGGACTGTATAGTTTAAGTTGCTGAAAATAAATACATTTATTATAAATAAAGCTCACCTCCATGACGACCTTAATGGGCTGTTGTCCGTGGAAGGCCAGGTAGAAGAGCGGTAGCTTCTCAAACTCATCAGCAAACTTGTGGAAATCCGGCAGATGCTGCTCCAGCGGCACGGCCGCGAACTGCTGCAGCATCGTGCGGGCTAATCGAGAGTTGCGGATCTCGAAACTGCCCCATAGGGTCGTCACCTTCAAACAGTTCAAGGAATTATTAGTTACTAGCAACCCGCCCCGGCTTCTCACAGGAAAATGGTTATTGTGGGTTATCCTTAAGTATATTATGCATGTATTATACATATAAACATTCCTCTTGAATCACTCTATCTATTAAAACCGCATCAAAATCCGTTGCGTAGTTTTAAAGATTTAAGCATACATAGGGACAGAGAAAGCGACTTTGTTTTATACTATGTAGTGATAGTGAAGTCAAGTCTTTATTGGCGAGTTCAAAACTTGGCTGTCTTCTGTAGAGAGAAATTTGCCGAAACTCCACAGGCGTTGCATTTTTAAACATATTTTTACCTGGAAACCAAATACACAAGCAGCTATCAATAACATGCCTTTGACTGTATTCGATAAAATTTATTTTACTCTATGTAGATAATTAAGTGTTACCACTAGCTGCTATCTGTACCTTTTAGCTGGTTTCTACCAGTGTCAATTTATCTGGGTACTTAACCCATTTTGCTTTCTTTCTTCACTTTGAACGCGCCAGTCCCTACGCTGTAATTAACCGCGGAACTGACACTGGTTAGATAAAGGGGTAGAGTGGTAAAATTTGAATAGCCTTCTAGCCTACTACGGCTAATGTGTAAATCAGTCACTGTCAGCAGTAGCAGGCGTGTGTCGCTCCGCAGTTTAGGTATGATCGGCTGAAGCGCCCCCCGGGAGGTTTTAGATAGGGAACTAAACGTGTTAGTAGAGAGGCGCGAATCGGCGCGATATGCGATAGAAAGAGAGGCAGCTACTTCATGCGTTTAGCTAGTGCCGTGCGTGCGATCTGAATTGAACTTTATTGTAACGGTGCTATTTATTTGAATTATGTCGCTAAGTGAACCTTCTGTATGGACTAATTTGGTATTCTGTGGCAGTAGTAAAAACCTTGCTACGCGAACTTTATCTGTGGTAAAGTCTGACCAAAGAAATAAAAAACTGCTCTGGGGGCGCCATACGTATATTTTTATGTCTATGGCAACAATTTATATTATAAAATTAGTTCCATTGAAATCCCGCAATATGTCGAGCTTTTTTGTTTCTCTGGTCGGGCTTAAGGCTGCGTTTCCACCAGAGATGAGCGAGGATGCGTAGTGAGGAACGTGTTTGTAATGAACCAATAGAAACGCTCCATTTACCTGGCCTCGATCACTGCAGCAATTCTATTGGTTCTTTACAAACAAATTCCTCGCTACGCATCTTCGCTCATCTCTGGCACTGGGCGGTCACTCCATAGAGAAAACGCGTTTTGACAAGCTACTTCTTTTTGAATAACAACGGAATATCAACTACAAGTCAATGGCGCTAGTTGCTATGTAAAACACCCCCGACCACCACCGGCGGAGTCCCGCGGTGCCTGCGGGGTGCGGGGCGTGGGGCGCTATATCGGGCGGAAACTCATTTTGGCGCGGGGGGTGAGTGTCCTTTCTGTACGGGTTAGTACTATTATTTTCTTATGTGTCTCTGGTGGAAACGCAGCTTTAAAAGCATTAACAGACGTCCGGATTTGTACGCTCCGTACCGCCGGACCGTGCGGTGCGCTCGATACGCCACACGACCGCAACGCACCGAAACGTTTGAAGCGGAGCCGAGCGGACCGTCAATAATAATAATAATGTGCGGCGGACTGCCGTACACGCGATCGAAAATTGGCCGGACGGCACCAAGGTCTCGGTACGGAGCGTACAAATCCGGTCGTCTGTTAGTGCTTTAAGAACAGTGACTCACGCCTTGTTGCGCGAGGTCGAGCGACATCTCAGCGCAGAGCGTGGTCTTCCCGCAGCCCGTGGGGCCGGTGAGGACGGTCAGCTCGCCGCGCCGGTGCCCGCCCAGCAGCTTCGTCAGGCCTGGAAACCGCCTCCACTTCACACCGCGCACCTGGAACCAAACACTATAGCAATGACCAACAAGCCCGGACACATACATCCAACGCGTTTGAATACCGGCGCTATCTACCTTCTTCTATACTTACTATAATAAAACTGAAGAATCGGCGTGTCCATCGAAATACTCGTAGAAATGGGCGTGTCTGTACAGTCTGTACATTGATTTGTTTTTAAAAAAACTGATTGTGTTTGATAAAGGGTGTGTAGCTGAACAGAAAAATACAAGTTTTGAAAAAAAAATGTCCGTCTGTCTGTCTGTTTGTACACGCTAATCTCTGGAACCGTTGGACCGATTTGAATGAAATTTTACATGGTGATTGGTACCATATATCCCAGGTCAACATCTTAGATAATGTGATCGCGCTTGCCTATAGTTTACACGCGAGTGTGCGCTTTACCATCCCATAATGCAATTACTTCGTCCTTCAATGGACAGATATGACAACAAATATGAAGAAAAGAAGCCAACACATGCGGTTGGACATTCGTACTACAAAATTCACCCCTACCGCTACGGAATACGGGTGCTCTCAAGGTCGACATCCAGCCGCATGTGTTGGCTCAGTCCTGGATTTATAAATAGGCCGTATAGGCCGCGGCCTAGGGGCGGCAGCGTCCTAGGGGCGGCAGATTTCAGAGGACGGTCACTGAATTTCAGAGGATAAAAGTCCAACAAGTTCACTGGTTATTGTACGCACGCACGCACCGGTGCAATGCTGATACTAAATATACTACAGAATGTCTTTAAGTACAAATTTCACACCTTTTTTGTCTCAAACAATACTTATAGGTAACTTTTGAAAGAGCGAGCGATATTTTTATCCTTCCGGCCGTTTTCGCTACTGCGATTCGCAACTGTTGCGCTCGCGAGAAAAATACTCAAATCTAAGCGACCGGCCTACTACTACGGTAATATCTTCGAAAGTATTCATTTAAATGACATTCTGTAAAAGCCATATTAATTTAAATTAAATGTACAATTTACCAAACAAACCAAAGAAATAAAAATCCTGCTCTGGGGGCGGGCGCCACGTGTATTATATTATGTTTATGGCAACAATTTCTGTTATAAAATTAGTTCCATTGAAATTCCGGGATATGGTGGGGCTTTTTATTTCTTTGGTCCGGCTTTAAAAAGAAGATGGGAACATAAGGTCCCTAAGAGATAAACATATACCATAGCGGACATATTTTTAAGGTGTAATACAATACTGTAGAACATTATTTTGATCTATCACGTAGGGTTCATTTGCAATGTAAGCGCAAAAAATGTGTTTATTATCGGCATGTGACGATGCACAGCATCTGTGAGAGTGCGCCACCTACTTCCGATTCGATTTCCACCAATTAGAAGCCATTTCCTGTGAATATTGGTTGCTAATTTGACTTTGTGTCACCAGAGGACGGCTCGTTCGACCTTACCTCATAGCGTCGTTAACTTCCGATCTAACAAGATCTCAGTTTAAAGTCTGTCAAAATTTAAAATTATTTTTTGTAAAAAATATTTTATTTTAAATTTTATATTTTGCATTTAGAAGCGTATTCTAAATATTAGTCTAAATTTATTTATTTTTCTTAATTCAAGAAATTAGTGACAGTGTAATGGAAATTTTTTGATAAAAATTTTAAATTATTTTAACGGATTTAGAAGCGTATTTTAAATTCGTTGCTCATTACCGTGAAATAAGTGAAAATTAGTCTTTTTCATGTCATGATGTTCGCTTTTGCTACAAAAACGAGTATCTTAGAAGGTAACAGCTTCAATTTCACGTGAGTACTTCCAACTTTGCTTTTGTTTGAATAAGTCGTTCGTTAGCTGCGACGACTCAGAGGAGAATGTTTTCGAGCGTATCGAAGTGTTAAGGGCTCCGCAAGCCCATCTCGATATGATTGTGGGAATGCACCTACCCTACCATTACCTAAGCCGAAACTGAATAACTCGGTTGTTAGCTGTGACAATGACTCACAGGAGAATGTTTTCGAGCGTATCGAAGTTGCTTATAAGGGTTAGGGGCTCCGCAGGCCCGTCTAGATATGATTACGGGAATGCACCTACCATTATCTAAGCCGTTGTTGTTTGCTCCACTATCTGTTCATGTTATCGCTAGAACCAATATTGTCTAAATTAATCCAAACTGGGTGTTCGTTCACCCTGCGGCTTCGCCCAGGTCGTAATTTTTACTTGAGAAAAATGGATTTTCCCGTTTTAAAACATTACATACAAACTTGTCAACTAATTACGTACACCTGACAATAATGAAGTCTTATCCTGCATACAATGGCTTATATAATGGTCACCTAGCTTTTTCTCAAAGTGGCCTCAAGCTGATCTACAAAAAATATTTCATAGAGAGACTTGAGTATACCTAAAGGTTAAATTTTTAATTTAGCAGTTATTGAGCTTTTACAACCCGTCACGTGAATATCGTTAAGCCTCTTTATTAAAGTAACTGTATCCTCAATGCATTCTTCTTATCGAGTAAAGGTCAACCTATCTCAGAAACCATGGTGTCGGAATTGTTGGGCCGACTTGGCTTCCGACACGGCTCCTATATTGGCCACATCCGCAAATAGTAGCCGAGACCAACGGTTTTACATGCCTTCCGAAGCACGGAATGCATTGTAATAATATTTCGATGGAATATATTTTTCAATAAATCAAATACAAGCTGCTCCCTTTTTCTGTGTAATGTATGTGGTCTATAAATGTGTGTAATGTATGTAAATAATGTGGTCTCATCTCACCACACTCACAGGAAGATCTGTATTGGTTAAATTCTAGACGGTTAACTACACGGCTGGTCGTGATGATTCACTATGTTTTGTTTCCGTATATGGCGTGTTGGTGAATTTAAATTTTTACTTAGCACAAAATCTGTACTACCCTCCATTCGAGTAGATGATCGACCGTGCCCGAACTGTATCTACCGCCTGACGTCTAGAGATATTTTCACAAGCGACGACAGCAAAGCAAACTATCGGCCGCCTCTCGGATTGGCTGGATACATTGCACTTCAACACAAGGCGATTAACAAAGAAAGAAAATTATTTATTTATCACACGTTGCGTTACACATACAACGTAAACAGGAATGTAATTCAGAGTCGTGATATACACATGTGAAATAAAAATGTGATTGTGCTCTGCATTAAGCACATTTTGGCGTTCTAAGCAGAGAGAAGTGAAGTTTGTCAAACCGCAAGTTTAATCAAGTTGAGTGAATCCGTTACTATCATGAAATAATTGATACATGGGGGCTGTTTCCGAGCGTATCGGTAGAACAGTGATAGTTCCGTCTGGCTGCGTAGGCCAACCTGATGTCTTTCTTGAAATGACGTCAGGGGATGTGTCTATCATTAACCCTCGGCTAGTGCTTGCCTCTCAGCAACACTACGCAATTTCCTGTTCGGGGGCTGTCTTCGAGCGTATCGGGCAGTTTTCAGGCTTATCTGGCAGCGTATGCCAATTAGTGATGTCTAAATATGACGTCAGATGTCTGTCATGAACCCCCACCAGTGCTTGCTTCTTATCAACACTGCAATATAGCGGCGTCCTATTTTTTACATCTTCAACCAAAGATTTACGTAGGTTGCCTCCTGGCGTTACGCGGCAGCCCCGTCTATACCATAGGATAATCGCATTTGACTTAAGGGAACGTATCCCACCAAAATTCAGCCAGAGATTGGCTCACTTCAATCCTGTACAACCTAGCGGCGTCTTAATTCCACATAAATTTTCTTTTGGCTGCTTTTCAAGCTTAACATGGCAGTTTCGCTCGCCTGTACCCAAGGACATGCCATTCTTGATTTCGGGGAATATAATACAAATACAAAATACAAATACAAATATTCTTTATTGACACCAAGAAACACAGACATATAAGACATACAAAGAAAACATTAGGAAACATTAAACATTATTACATTATTTTTATTACATTTTTTAACATTAACATTAACATTAACATTATTTATTATTAACATTATTAATCTTCATTATCCTTTAGCCAGTGCTTGCCTTCAACACTGTACAACAACAGCGGCGTCTGACATATCTTCAACCAAGGATTTCTGTGGTCTGCCTGCGCGCGAGTCGCACCAGTCTTCTCTGGTATAATAACCATTAGTGACGTCAGGTAATGTCTCCGCTTCTGTGATAGCCAGCACTACGCTTCTAATAGGGGTCCTATTTTCACCTTCAAGCAAGGATTTTTATAGAGCGTATCGTGACGCTCGATTACACTACCGACACAGAAGAAAAGAACAGGTCGAACTGTTATTGATGTAAGGTATTGTTTCAGAGAATAACATCCATTCAGTGCTTGTCTCCAAAACACTATGCAATCTGCTTACATTACAATTTAGTACTTCATTAATCGCAACAGATTATACTACGCCTCGTAGCTCGATTTTACTTAACTATTTAGTTCGTCAAGGATGCATTTATTATTGTGTGGCATGTGATGCGCGGTAACCAACATTGACCCAAGTGTGGTGACTCGAGGCAAAGTTCCAGCAGTAGTATGGCCGGCAGCTGGGATACTTACAGGCCTTCGGGTATGCGTAGTAACATCACTTGCCAGTGTTTTAATAATGTAGATATAAATAGTACTTTCAGGTCTTTCTACAGTCAACAATTTTGGCGGAAATGAAAGTCGGAGCCCAGATACCGCAGCTCAAAACAAATGGCATCACACCACACCCGTGTGTCACTGGTAGTAAACAATTCTAAAATTACAACTGAAAGGTAACCAAGTTTAAATTACAATTTCCTTTGGTGCCTAGACCACTCCCCATAGATTCTTTCTTCGCAAGAAAAAGAAGGGGAGGGCGCAGTCTAAGAACCCATAATATGGTAGTCAGCCTACCGAAAATACAGCTATAACTACCGGATACCTTCTAGTCTTGGAACGGTAAATTATAATTCGGTTGAAACTGTTGTTGTTAAGAATATGAATTCAAGGTATATCTGCTAAGTAATTAAGCAAACCAACAACCAATTGTCTATTTACCCTCATCTTACCAAGTAATGTTATAATTTACCTTAATAAAATTCTCATACATACTTACAAGTTAATGTTATTCGCGAAAATAAATTACCGTTCTTTGTCATACTTTAGTAAGTTTGCAGCTGTTATACATACATATATACATACAGTCGCGTGTCTTTCCCCGAGGGGTGGGTAGAGACACTTCTTTCGCTTCATCCACATTGTTTTATAACTGGAATTTGTTGGGCGTAACCTCGTTCGTCCGTAAAATTCAATATGCGTAATATTTGTTGCTGATATTATATGTAGGTACATGAATGCATATTGTATAGTATGAATTCTTTAGAGGGTTGTTGAGTTAAAACACTTGTATAACGAGCTAGTATGTACTAGGTCGTGTGTGTGTGTGATATGTGTTGTTTTCACCTTAGTTTCAATATACCCTATGAGTGAATGCCTCTAAATTTCTGGGTGCAGTGGTGATCATACTCGATCTTAAAATATTCATTTGGAAACATTTAATAATTTGCCGTTGCGGTTGAGTTATGGGAATTCGAATAACGTTTCAAGTGGGCACATTATATTAGGTACTAAACTGAGGGGCAACCCTTGACGGCGATTCTGTTTAATGATTAGACGTGATTAGTAAAATATTTTACCTTGGTTAGATAATGTTTTAGAACTGAGTATGCAGTCATAAATAGCTAAATGTAATTTTTTTCTACCCTCAATAGCTTCTCGCAGCTATTAACCATACCTCTCTATATTGTGATTAATTTTGCAAATTTTTATTCGCACCTCGCGGATGAAATAACTACACAACGTCATAGTCTACCTTTCTTTCACGAATAGTAATCATGAGAGGAAGAACTTTCATTCTATAATATCATAGCAAGGATGATTCTAAGAAACGGGTCTACTAATTTTGCAAATGATCCGATTATTTTCTAATAAATTTGTTTAAGAGTTATTTTGCAGAGAACTTCAGCACAAGCATAATTCCTCATCACATAGCGTCGTTTAGTCACCAGGAGATATAAACACGTCTCTCACAGATGCTGTGCATCGTCACATGCCGATAATGATCCAAGTTTTACATAACAATAAAACTTGTATTATTGAGCAGAGACGATGCACAGCATCCCTTCAAGGGCTCCCGGTGAGAGACTTATGAGGTAAGGTCGAACGAGCCGTCCTCTGGTGACACAAAGTCAAATTAGCAACCAATATTCACAGGAAATGGCTTCTAATTGGTGGAAATCGAATCGGAAGTAGGTGGCGCACTCTCACAGATGCTGTGCATCGTCTCTGCTCAATAATACAAGTTTTATTGTTATGTAAAACTTGGATCATTTACGACATCACATTAGAAACATCTTAAATTTATCAGTGTTTTTCTATACTATAATACGAGTATGTATGTATTCTATATAAAACCATCCTCTTGAATCACTCTATATATATTAAAGAAAACTGCATCAAAATCCGCTGCGTAGTTTTAAAAATCTAAGCACACATAGAGACAGACAGAAAAGGAAAGCGATTTTGTTTTATAATAATTTTATGTAGTGATAGTGATAATTTTGCTATTAAAAGTCCCGTAAAAAATCGAATATCTTGTTTATAATTTTTATTCTCTTTCTTAATGACTTCTGACATAATTTATTCGTTTATTTACTTTAAGGCCTTCCTAGCTACCAATGGAAAATTATTATTTTAGAAAGGTTTGTAAGACATGGGGCGGCGCATGGTCCAAGAAAACAAGGTCTAACCGCTAGACCACGTGACTGACACGAGCCTACGTCATTTTTCGCTGTTCATCCTTGTCTATTAACACGCATTCGACAAGGACGAACAGCGCAAGACGACGTAGATTTTTGTCAGTCACGTGGTCTAGTGGTTAGACCTTGTTTTCTTAGACCATGGGGCGGCGGAAATTAAGTGGCCTACACTCATAAAAATTATAAATCCGGCACTGTGTTGGCTACTGTACCTTACCTTGTCAATGTTGGTCAGTTCAGCGTACACGTCGTCCCGCAAAGCAGCAAACGTGGTAATGGAGCGGTGAGCTGCCGGCTTCGCTTCGGAGACCAGGGTCTTCAGTGGAAGATTGGCAGCAGCTGCTTCGGATGCCGTCACCAAGCCATCGGTAGGCCTGTCATAAAATAAATCAATAATAAAATCAACATTTCTAATAGGCCTATTTTTAGTGTCTGCTGTTTTGAATCCATATTTTTCTATTTTAAAGCGCAGTAATAATTTATGGTGGTGTTTTCTCACCTGCTTTGTTAGAGCACTTTTTTGAATTTTCAAGATACAGGAAATAGTAAAATTATTAGTAATCGTAAAAAGGAGGTTCTCTAAAAAGAGGCTCCATAAAAGGGAGTACTAGAGCGAACTAAATTACTTTTACTTTACTCTCAATATCTATTTTTAGTGCTTACCTGACAAAACGGCATCTTTCTTCACCAAGCTTCTCAGCAACAGCTCGCATGTTGTCCCAGTCACCCCAGAGACAGAGTTTTTGATAGTTTTCTAGCACTGGCAACACCACGGGCGGGAGGCTGCAGTTACTCAGCCATATTAAAGTTCCTATACAAATAATATAGCTGTACAACAGGAAATTGGAATTTCTATCTAAAATAGGAGTAAAAACATCAAGGTTTAATTTATGAATAGTTTAAAAATTAAACTATCGTTTTTTTTCTGAACTAGTAAAGTAACTGTTTTGTAATCATAAATTACCAGTTGAGATATAAGAGCAAAATTACTAAGTAATAAAGAAGAAACAAGTTTATGCATAAGTATGCAGTACTTTGAAAAAAATAAGTTAAAACTCACCTGGAACTTTTGCTACAGCTAAATTGAGTAGATCTTGTATGCTAGGCAATAGTACAGCCTGTTCATGCTTGCTCACTTTAGGCGCTCTGCACCAGAATAGTCCTGCAGAATGCAGTCCGTAGCTCTCTACCTCTTCCTCCTTTCCCGCTTGGATCTTACGATAACCCACCACTTGCTCCAGCGAGTTTTTGAGCGGAAAATACAATATTGTGTGGTCTTCGGATACTCTTACTTCTGACAATATTTTATTGGCTTCTGGAGAAAACTAAAAAAACATGTAAATTAATAATCGTTCAATTTTATTTAAAAAATATTTTTTTCTGCTTTTTTTAGGTCAAAAAATTTATTTTTATCGGATATGGAAGTTAAATGATATATTTTATTAGTACATTACATTGCCTTACCGGAAATTCAAATAGCCGAAATAAGTCAAGAACTTCAGTCTCATTTAGTTGTGATAGTGAGGTAGTTGTTTCCCTAACAGATTTCCACTCGCTTTGAAACTCTTCCGTTTTCTGTATGCACTTGTCTATGAAATCCTTCATAGAAGAGTCTATCTTTGCTTTCTTCACTAATCTCTCTAGTATATTCCAGTCACCATGGACATTGCATTTGGGACATAAAAAATAACCTGAAAGAAAATACTTAATAAAATTAAATCATCACTGAATGTTCGATTTTAACTAGGTAAAATTATACTTGATTAGAAGTAGATCACAAATTCTGTAATTTAAGTAACAGGAATGCAAAGTTATGTTAATATTCTAATATTTACGTCTCTTATTTATAGGTTATGTTTATGTTTGTTTACCTGTTGTTTTGTTTATATAAATTTTGTTATCACTGTTTTTTTGGTCTCCAGAACATATAGAGCACTTTGTTGTGAGTGACGTAAAACCATCTTGAACAGCATAGCCCTTTTGCCTTAATATTTTTCGAATATCAGTCACAGTAATTTTTGGTATATCGTTTAGGCCTAAATTATGTATTCTCCGATTTAAACACCCGCAGTTGTTTATTTTGGATATGGACTTGAATGTCTGATTTCTACTTATCCTTATAGACAACAGCATTTTGCTCCAAATAATAAATTGTTACCAAAACAAAGCATAACATTTCCAAAACATAACCTCCATCCAAAATTAGGATGACATTTCTTTTTTTCATATTATTCTTTCCAAAGGAAAAGGTATAGAAACTGAGGGATACAGCCTGATCATATAATTCTTATAAAACCACAATAAAATTAAATACTAGATAGAACAAAACTTCGCCATATTGCGGAATTTCAACGGAACTAATTTTATAATGGAAATTGTTGATAAAAACGTATATTACACGTGGCGCCTGCAAAGCAGGTTATTTCTTTGGTCAGGCTTTAAACAATATAAAACACTGAAACAGAGCGTGAAATTCTTTCAATAATGTAGGCTTGAATGTCTTATTCTAATTTCGGAAAGCGTAACATAGAAAACATAATTCATTATCTTCTCAGTAGGCCTACCTCGGAGGCCTACTATGTAAGTGGCGACAGGCTCGAGAAGCTGTCAAACGCGACATATTGACAGAACTACTATGGCTCTAATGTCACTATGTCGCGTTTGACAGCTTCTCGAGCCTGTCGCTACTTACATTAGGCCTATAATATTTCTAAATATGTTACAAAATCCTATGTAAAGCCTGACCAAAGAAATAAGAAACCTGGTCTGGGGGCGCCACGTGTATATTTTTACGACTATGGCAACAATTTCCCTTATAAAATTAGTTCCATTGAAATTCCGCAATATGGCGAGGTGTCATATTTCTCTGGGTCGGGCTTTATATCCAAATGATTATTTTTCAGTGGAATTCGCTAAACAGATGGGTGATGAAATAAAAAGTCTGTATTAATAAAAAATCTCAAGTTGTATTTTAGTAACAATACTTATTTACAGTACTTATTCTTAGCTTGTAGTAAGAAAAACTTATACCAAATGTGTACTTCACTAATCTACAATAAAAAAAGAAGTACATTAACATAATAGCTCTCGATTTACATGATTCCTGATGAGATTAGCCTTCAATGAAGTAAAACTTACAAAGTGTAAATGTACTTAAATAAGATAAGAAATATCTGTAAAAATATTGTAGAACTATCAAAATCCTTAATTTCTAATATATTCATCTATACTAATAGTAATATTTTTAAATAAAAGCGAGGTTTACAGGAGTATGAGTGATGATACCTTTCACTTCCATAATAACCTATGAAGCATCTCACTAAGGCGAAAATAATATCAAAGAGAGATAATAAAATAATATACAGGAAGCCACAGTAGCCGATATTTTTCAAGAATGTACAAAAGTTGATAAAGCAATATTATAATTTGAGATCTTGTTAAAATACGAAAGAGACATGCAACATACTAATGGATTTTGAGCTGATGAACGATATTTTGTCAGAATTATGTCTGAAAGGCAATATGTGATCAGCTGGTAGATTTTCTTGAAAAAGAAAACAAATAAAAACCCAAGAAGTAGTTTACGCCAAGGATGTTATAAGTACTATTCGTATAACATCCTTGGTTTACGCCCCCTGTCCTGACCAGAGATTCGCGCTTCAAGCGAAGCGCGACTCCAATCTCTCTGGTCCTACCACACGGAGTTAATGAAATATAATTTCTTTCAAACTGCCCAATTTAAATATATAATGATTAATGAATAATATAGTGATAAAGTCACCGTTAGCTCGTCCGTTAAAAAATAAATTAATCGCGAAGTAAACAGTTTAAAAAAAATCGGGTATTTCATTTTGAAGTATTGATATGTTGTGGTATGTTACCGGCCAAACCAGATTTTAGGCCAAACTAGCTAATTAGGCGAGTGCGAGCGTAGCGAGCACGGGAGTTCAGGGCACCCCTCTACTTCGGATAGTTATAGGTTCGAAAGGTAAGGCGGAAGCGATGATCGCTCGCCATACCCTTCGTGTTAGGTTACACATGAACCTAAACTAACCTAAATCTAGTTTAGCCTAGGCAAAACTAGTTTGGCCTGAAATCAGGTTTGGCCGGTAACATATATAAGCAATCACATCTGTTTATTTATCATAGTAGTATTTCGCAATTTTTCTATCTCCTACTACAGCAAATTACCATAAATACAGTTCATGGCATCGTGTCCAGCAACCCAACTTCAAAATTAAATACTGGATTTTCGAAGAATTGTTTACTTCACTTAAGTTACAAGTTGGTACTATGCTAGCTTCATGCCGCTAACTACGAAGAGAATTTCATAGAAATACATAGAAACCAGTAGTGTCGCTGCGACACGTCGTCTGCTGCTGTTGCGTGCAGTCGGCTACCAACTTGTAACTTTAACCTTGGGTGACCCCTGGAGGGAGTAGTATGTGTTTAGTATGGCGGTTGGTACTGCTGCCGCTGCTGTAGATGCGTGACGAGCGGCCCCTGCTGCTGCATGGCGAGCATCTGCTGCTGGCGCATGCGCTGCTGCGTCATCTGCTGGTACTGCGCGCCGCCGGGCGCCATCCCCCCGCGCGGGTACCCCGCCCCGCCGCCGCCCATGCCGCCCAAGGTCACGTTCGGCGTTTGCTGGTGATACGACGTCGATTAACAAACTACAGATACAAACACACGCCAAACTTATACCGCTCTGAACACGGCACGATTAGCGTCGGAACAACTTCAGAGCGGACTAGAAGTTTGGCGCGATATGTACTGTACTTAAGTTGACTGTGGTTAGTATTTATGCTTTAGACATACATAGTACAGTAAGCAGCACATGCGGCTGGACATATTGACCTTGAGAGCGCCGTTATTCCGTAGCAGTAGAAGCGAGTTTCGTAGTACGAGTGTCCAGCCGCATGTGCTGCTTACTGTACATATCTTTTACCCAACTGCTTAAGATAATGTAAAGCCTTGAATGAAAAAGCGAGACAAATCATTTTTAGCGTGTCTGGAAAAGTACAGACATGCGGTTGGACATTCGCACTACGAAACTCACCTCTAATGCTACAAAATAAAGGCGCTCTTAAGGTGAACATGTTTAACCGCATGTGTTGCCTACTGTACAATGAGTTATAAATAACGGCGCTTTTATTTAAACTTTTTACTGTGCTTTATGTATGACTCGGAGTAAAGTATTGTTTTGACAGGTGGTCTTTTCGAGTAAAGCCCAACCAGAGAAATGAGAAACTTCGCCATATTGCGGAATTTAAATGGAACTAATATTATAAGGGAAATTGTTGCCATAGTCGTAAAAATATACACGTGGTGTCACGTGTCACCAGAGCAGGCTTTTTATTTCTTTGGTCAGGCTTTAGTTAACATCTTGCCCCCGGGGAAAATATAAATGCGGATATAGCTAAGCGCGGAAAGTGCTGAAAAGCTAGTAGCTAGAAAATGTTTATACCAACAAGAGGGATCACTTACTTGCATGTTGTATTGCGGCCGCGCCTGTTGTCTTTGTTGCGCCATGTAAGCTTCCTGACTCGCGCGTCCTCCCATCATACTCTACAAAAACGAATTCGCCATCAGAAACCGTATGTCTGTCTAATTAAATTAAATTAAAGTTAGAGTGAATAAGCCATAGTTGACCACGCTAGCTCAGCGTGGGTTGGTCAACTTCACACACAACCTTTGAATTTCTACGCAGGTGTGTGCAAATTTCCTTACGATGATCTTTTTACCGTAAGAGCGTCGAATAAACGTACTTAGAATTTGAAAATCGAAAACACATTAATACGTGCTTTGATTCTGAAATAAAAAAAAAAAAAATTGTAAAAAATAAATGTCCAATTATTTACATACTTGTTGGAATGTCTGTTGTCCGGGGAATCCTCCCATCGCGTTCCCCCCTTGCGGCCCCATTGCCCCACCTTGCGAGTTCATGCCGCCCATTCCGCCGCTTTGCACCATCTGTCCCATCTGCCCCATGGGCTGACCCATTTGCCCCATGCCCTGACCCATTTGGCCCATGCCCTGGGGAATCTGTCCCGATTGCCCGACGCCCTGGGTCATTTGGCCCACGTTTTGGCCAATGGAATTCACGCTTTGGCTCATCGGGTTTACTTGTTGGCCCATTTGGTTTACTCCTTGGCCCATACCCTGAAAAAGACATCAAGAACGCTTATTTTTAAAATCTTCGTCGTATTTTATTATGTCATCTCACTACGGTAACTGAAAAAGAATGGATATCGTTTATTTGCTCCGATTTAGATTACATTTGGTAGGTAGATCCGGTCAATATTAAAGTGGGTTAACACATCACATACAATTTTAATGCCTTGGCTTGTGTGTCATGTGTGTGGTCTTAGATCCTGTTGTTACTTATTGACTAAGTTTTGTTTATTTCGTTAACGAAATAATATACTTCACGTCAACCTATCTTCATCTTCTTTGCGTAAATGAAACACATCAATTAAATTAACTAGAACAATCTAAAAGAAATTGAAAGTAATAGTTTACGGACGTGATCCCAATCCAATCCAATCCCAAAACGGCTAAAACCTGTTCCCTGTATGCGCTTGTTACCTGGTTCATCATCTGCTGTTGTCCTCCCTGCATCATCTGCTGTCCGTAGCCATATCCTTGCTGCATGCCTCCGTACTGGTTGCCGAACATCTGCCCCCCCATGCCGGCCATCTGCCCGCTGCCCATCTGCCCCGCGCCCATCTGCCCTCCCCCCATCTGCCCTGAAGACATCTGCCCCGGCCCCATCTGCACGCCACTCATTTGGTTCATCGGAGCCATCCCGCCCATACCTCCCATTGGGTTCATTTGGCTGTAATGTTATAGGACAGGGATCATATTATTATTATTTTTTTTTATGTTCTATTAATAAAATGTTATGTTACTTTCAATTCGACACATGGAGTCGCGTAAATTATTTTTGTTTTGCAGCGTCTTGGAAGGAAGGTTCTGATATCTTTATGACATTTTATATTTGTTGGTTAATAGAAATAAAATAAATAAGTAGTAATAAAACAGTAGCTAGAATAGTAAATACTTAAAATAGTAACTCAATTGTAGGTTGTCACCAAATGCCGTTGCGTTTCCAGTTTTTAGCGCTATTATATAGCTCTTTGTTCAGGGTACCGTATATCTGATTTATGGCTATAAGTTAAACTCCTGTCCTATTACCACAAAAAAAATTAAAAACATCTTAAACGCTTGTTCAAATGTCTAGACCTAAACATAAAAAACTTATAGAATATTTTTTATACACGCGTTCAACGCTAGTTTAACTTTGTGTGGGTCCCTTGATTGAATCCATATTCAAGCGTGATGTAAAGAAAGAGTTGGCACAATTTGACACCGTAAAATACACTGTTAAACCTTAGTCAGTGTCCACTATATTGCCAACTTATTTTTAACCTATACCACAGAAGAAAATAATAGTACTAAACTAACCCGTACAGAAAGGACACTCACCCTCCCGCGCTAAAATGAGTTCCCCGCTTGGGGGTGTTCTATATAGCGCCTAGCGCCATTGACTTGTAGTTGATATTCAGTTGTTATTCAAAAAGAAGTAGCTTATCAAAACGCGTTTTCTCTATAGAGTGACCGACCAGTGCCTATACCCTCAACATAAAGTCAAAAACGAATGAATTGTATAAAGTTGTTTTGCTTTATAAAGGGTTAGGTAGCGGTGGTGGTACTGACTTGGGTTGCATCTGCGCCATCTGGTTGGGCTGCATCTGCCGCATGCCTTGCCGCGGGAAGGGGCCGCGGGCGTGTGGGGGCGGAGCGCCCGGGTATCCGCCGCTCTGAAATACACAACACGTTATATAGACTGTCTATAATTAAATTGAAGCGAATAATTTAATCATTGAGCTTGGGTAGAGATTTTCCGCATCTCCTTGGCTATCCGGGCCAAACAGGCTCTCTCGTTATTTCTCTATGTAGAATCGGGCCCATTGTGTATGGTTGGTATATGATAGCGTTACCTGCATCTGGTTCATTTGGTTGAAGGGCACGCGTTGTCGCAGCATTTGGCTGAGCGCTTGCTTGGACTGCGTGTTGGCAGGAGGGACAACGCCGCCGCGGGGACTCACGCCGGCTGAACAACATCAAAAAAAGTTAATATAATAATTGTATAAAATAAATATTTATAATTTTGTAAAAATATTTTGAAAAGATGCAACGTCTATGGAAATTTTTCCGGCGAGTTCTTCTCCACAGATGACAGCCAAATTTCTGAACTCGCCACAAGAATATGTAACTGACTTAACTTAAGTGATATAAATATCCTAAAGTTAAAAATAAATACTTTGAACATAATAGATAGTTTTATACCTATTTGCTCTTGCTTGTAACTTTATTAGTTTCATTGTGAAATAATGTAATATCAGAATATAGAGGCAGCTGCGGTAGAACCATTGTCTCGGGATACAAGTGCGACAACAGATATCGAAATAAGGATAACTCTTCTCTCATCATATCTTAAGATTGCCTAATGTTGCCATCTTAACAATAAGGCCGCCTATCGAGGTTTTCTTTTTGTCAAAAAAGTATATTTGTATTGTGTATGATATTTTATGACTACAGTATAGATGTAAATTAACCGTAGACTACCGGTAGTTAAACAAATTTTTGGTCAGTGTTGCCAGTTAAATCACTAAGTTTGCTTACCTAATCTTTTTTTTTTCATGTAGACTTATTTAGCGATTTCTAATTTAAATAGCAAAAATTCGATTATCAAGTGACTTTTTAAAGCAAACTTAATGATTTAATTATTATATAGGCAACACTGACCAAAAATTTGGTTAGATACCGGTAGTCTACGGTTAATTTACATCTATAGTTATGACCTTGATATGACCTTGTGTGTGATGTGTGTGTGTTATGGTCTCAACTTGTGTGTGTGATGTGTGTGTGTATGCTGACCAGTCTGCGGGTAGTAGTTCTGTCCGGGCGGCGGGAACCACTGCTGCTGCTGCTGCATGAACTGCGGCTGCTGCGGCTGCGGCGCCAGCCCCGGGGCCGCGCCCACGCCGGGCACGCTGTTCGGACCGCTCGTCTGCATACACAAGGCAGGTTACAATGGCCTCCATTCTGGGGTGGCCGCTGTTGTTCGTCTCTTTCATTCATATCGGAATCGAAAAGGATGGACGATGAATGAATTCAATTTTGAATGAATGATATTTAAAATAAGTAGCGCAGCTGTCAAATTCTGCTTAATTTAGTCGGGATGTTTATAAATGCCTGTCAATTAATGCGAACTACGCTTAAAATCGATGTTTGACGTCTCTAAAGCCAGTGAATGAGAAGATTTTCATTTTGACAGTTCTAAAAACAAAAAAAGGTTTCATTATGGTCATAAGAGAAGGCGCTCCACTAACTCTTACGTCAAATAAAATAGACGTGCTTGAAGGTAGGAAAAGAAGTCACAAAATTTTGTCGCAAAAAGGTCACTGGTAAAACGAATCAAAAATTTAAACGCAACTCAGCACGCAAAAACACAAAACGAAATTAAAACACAATGTGACGATTGACGTGACAACAACAGTGTTGCCAGTTTTTTATCTGCCCTAATTGGTTTGACAAGCTCGCTTTTGACATTTTATTCGACATGCACGCCATCTATTTGAGTCAATAGAACCTTTTTTTTTCTTAAATGCCATCTTGAAAATCACTCATTGCCCAAGCATTTTCCCACTTTTAGTCTGAAACAACGTTGTTGGTTACTCACCGGAGTTGTGGGTTTGCTCTTCTTGATCTTCTTGCACGGCACAGACCTGGAGCGGCCCTTGCCGGCCCCAGTGGGGCTGGATTCCACACTCTCGCTGTCCTGTTTGCTGTCATTCGTCTCCAGGTCTTCGGGCGGTATCGGCAGCGGCTCCAGATAATAGCTTAGCGGTTTCACTAGACTGTGCGTGTGGTATTTCAGTAATCTGCAAGAATAATTGATTGATAAACCAATTGATGATTGGAAGTCTATATTGCAACAAATCTAGCAGAGCCAACCAACCAATAAAAAACAACACTGAAGAATACTAAAAACAATGGTAACATAGGTTCTTCGTTAGAACTCGAACATTTTGAGGAAAACGTGAAATCTTTTACGTGAGAATAAACAAAAGACAACACTCAGTCAAACAGAACATTGTCATCATGAAGGAAACAAAAATTCCGCGCCCATATGCAGTAGTAATCATGCCTATTTTGTATCGAAACCAATGCGGCGGCTAATTTTTTTTTTCTTTCAAGATTGTCATAATGAGATGACAGCAAAAAACTAAACTCTTTGCTTTATCAAAATCACACTAATATTATAAAGACGAAAGTTTGTGAGTGTGTATGTTTGTTACTTCTTCACGTCTAAACGGCTGGAGCGATTTTAGTAAAATTTGGTATGGAGTTAGCTGACACCCTGGATTAACACATACGCCAATTTTTTACCGCGGGAAAATACCTCATTCCCATGGGAAAACCGCGGGGCGGAAAGCTAGTAAATGAATATGTGGGGACATCTTACAACCGGCCATCTGCGGGGCTAACACGCCAGTTGTGACAAACTCTAAATCCCTTACGGAGCTGTCAAAATGTCACGAAAACGCCGCCATGTTGAAATTTTGTCAATTTAGCGATTATGGATGCACGTTGTGACGTCAGTGTTTTATCAAACTCCATGTGGGTTGACAATTTTTTTTTTTTTTTTTGTTTTTCTCAGAATTGCGAACATACCACCACTTTTTACGACTCATTTGTCGCAAAATGACAGTTTCATAAGGCTAATTTGTCAATATTTATCAACCTCAATTACGGAGCGTGAGATTCTTTGTGGGTTTTATGGGACTGTAATATTGGCTGAAAAATCGTATTTTCTTCATTGTTTGCCTATAAGGATGTTTGTACACACTAAACTAAAGTAATTGAAAGATGTTCTCTTCCGTTAGCTTTTGCTATTTTACTAGGTTTCCGCCCGCGGCTCCGCTGGCGTTAACAGCTTTTCCCGTGGTAATGAGGATTATTTCCGTGGTAAAAGGTAGCCTATGTTCTTCCCCAAAGTCTATACTAGCTGTGTACCAAGTTTCATTAAAATCGGTTCAGTAGTTTTGGAGCCTATTCAATGCAAACAAACAAACAATAGATATGTTATAGTTGTAAGTAATTAATATTACACTACCTATTCATAGATTCGAAACTTCTCACGAAGGCCCTCTGTACCACTGGGGTACCATAGGACAACAACAACAACATTTATAGATTGCAGACAAAGTAATAAAGAGTTTTAATCAGCATGCTTCTATTAAATTTAGAAAAAGAACAGCGATAGAAAGGAAGTGCTCATTCAAGAGATCTTTGTAAACTTCGTTTGTAAGGACTTTGTCGGAGACTCAGAAGTTTGGAACCGATCACAACCCAAGCTTAGTACTACTTACCTACGCTTAGTCCATGAAGTAAATAAGCTGACATACTTTTATTAACTTTCCTTCATCAATAATCTAGTAAAACCCAACGCTGGGCTAAGTCTCTAGTATGCCTTTGCCAATATGACTGGCTAAATCGAGTTTTTGCCCATAAAGTATCTTTGCCTCACATCGGGGGTTAGAAAGAAATGCATGAGCCACATTCAGAGATTTAATTACTTCCCTGCGCATATAGTTATAGCATGGGTAAAGAATCTTTGTCCCTGGTTATAGGGAATTTAAAACTACAAGCGGTTCAATACTATATAATCTAACTAGATGTAAGTAACAAGTCTACAAGTCTAGTTAGAAATCAATATCAATCCGATGAAATAAAATAATATTTTTTGATACATTATTTATTTATCAACTATTACTTCTATTCTAGTAAACAAATTAACATAGTCAACATTATTACAAAGTAAATTGTTTATTTATTATTTCAACAATGCATAATAAATGTGGTCTTACATAACTAAATAAATAAAAAATCATGTCACCTTTCCCTCTTTTTAAAACCTAAACACTAAATTTGTTGATTCAGTTACAACTGCAGCCGTTATAGTTACTAATTTAGCTTTCTTTTAACTATGAGGAACTAGCATACTAAGTATATAATGGTTATAAATATTTAACTACAATACATGAGTATTATAGTAGTCTGATAACATAATAAAAGTAAGAGTAAGAAGTAAGTATAGCACTCCTCATCTTCATTACACCTACCTTATCTTCGTTACACATAATTGTTAAAATTGTATCTTTTTGGTACCTACTACTAAATAATATTTATCCCAGTTTCCTCACTTCCAGAAACCTAAGGCACATTGCACTATGCTTAACACTAATTTACTAACACAATTTAAGGATTTCTTACAGCAGTTTATTTGAGAAAGAACCACAAAACATCAAGCCACTGCCGAAGAATCAGGCTTTTGACTAGGCACTTTGCATGTATGCATTATGTTGACTTTCTGACACGCAATTCTTCATCTTTTGCTTGGGTTTCGGTTGAGATCACGCCAAGTAGAACTCGGAGTTACATGGAGCGAAGCCAAGGCCACGGCGCAGGGCAGGGGGAACTGGAAGAATCTCTTGAAGGCCCTATGTATCCCCTGGGTACCTTAGGGTTCCAACAACAACAAGTAGAACTCGTTGAGTAGCGTTGCTTACACAAAGATTATTCGAAGCTTTTTCCACTGCTGCTACTTATTTTGCAGCTTTTCTCGAGGGCCATTTAAATCGGTCAGAGAGTCAACTTCAGGAAATCTTCCTATTAAAACGGGTAGAACAAGATTTTTGAATAATGGTTCAACACGAAGTATTTTCCTCTGAAACAAACAAAGTTAGATGAATATCATTGCATTTAACTAGTTAGATTACGGTAAATGTACCATGTGTGTGTACTTACTTATTGTTTTTAGCTGTTTTTTTGTTTAAACACGAATAAATCGTGCTAATGTATAAAATAAAATTTGATTTTGTTTGTTTACTTTTTTTGTAACTTTTTTTTTATACGTCCGGTGTTATTAATAACTCACTAAATGAAAATAAACAGCAAATTTAGATAAAGACAACATCATCAACTTTTGTATAGCGCGATCTCTTTCTTTCGTAAAACAGTGTTATTTTAATATCTGTCAAAAGCACGGATCGGCTAGTATTGAATGAACGGTATTAGGTAACCATAGTATTTCATAGTATTTACTAGTTCCACGAGTAACTGTTGTAAAATGGCAACAATTGGAGTGACAAAAATTGACAAAATGATTTCACGATTATTGAGTTTCTCAAAACGCCCGGTATGTTCGCAACAAATGATAAAATCCCCCAAATGGACATTTTTTGTCTTTCATTTCTCAAGTCCCACGTAAACGCGTATGCTAGGCCCGCTGACCGCAAACTAGGCAGAGCCTGCTACCTTCGTACGTTCCAGTCTTCTTACTACTAAGTTCCTGTAGCTTACCGCGTCAAAAACTCTATGTCGGAATTTTGTTTTGGTTTTTATCCAGATTCGTAAGTAAACATCTCGTTAAATCCAACTAATATTATAAACGCGAAAGTTTGTGAGGATGGATGTATGTGTGTTACTCTTTCACGCAAAAACTACTGAACGGATTATAATGAAACTTTACAATAATATAATAGCTTATTGATTCATGCTACTTGTGTCATCCTTCAGGTAACAATTACCCTTCAGGTAACAATGCCCGCCGGCGGGGGCGCGGCCGAGACCAAAATCAAAACTAATAATCAGAGACGGAACCTCTCAGGCATCGTCTTCTTCACTCTTTGGATCTCTCCTGTGTTTCCGTATCAACGCGCTAGGCCTAGGTTCGAGGCTCCCTAGAGCCGCCCCTAGACGCGTTGGTACTATTTTGAGCTCCCCCGCAAGTCCGGTAAAGCTTGGTTCGTCGTACTTTTTCGACTTAAGCATAGGCCATTAAAAAAAGCTACTTGTGTCAAACTGACCTGTGAGCGTTCTCGTAGGTCATGGGTTTCCTCTCGATCTTGGTGGCTGCGAACCAGGCCCACGAGAGGGGCGCGGGGTTCCTACCACCCTCCACTAGTTCCCAGCTCGACACGCGCTGCTTGTCTGTCAGTCTTAGACCCTAATACACAAGCATCAAGGTCTATAATCGAAATAGACAATAGGTAAAAGGAAAACTGTAAAATTAAAATGCTATCAAGTATGGCTTGTCAGTAGATTGGCCAGAAAGATACTACTGGAGAAATCACGTACTGAGTGTCCGAAACCAGACTTTTAATTTAGTGTAGACCCGAAGAGATGGTGGGATGGTTTGGAAGCCTTTTGCGAAAGCTGGATGGAACGTGTGAAGGAGAGAAAGAGATGGAAGCAGTTAGGTCTTTACGTAGCTGTGGGATAAAGAGAAACCAGTAATAAATGCAATTAATAATAATGTTTCCAGAATGATTAATGATACCTGTTTCTTATCACTATCGAATCCAGTTATCTTGTTCCCTTTTTGGTCCACCAGGCACCCCAGCGGCTCACATGCAATCACCTGCACAATAGATCACATCAGTGCCAACATAGAGAAGGATAAAAGGGCATCCTTTATTTATTTATTCCCTTAGATACAGTAACAGGCAACATACTAAGACATTTTATAATAACTTGAAGTACAATCCAAATCTAAGGCTCTAAGGATAACTGAATTTCTCAATAAAATAATACGCCAATAATGCTGATAGCAGAAGGTACAATGTGAAACTCTAATCATACTAATATTATAAAGAGGAAAGATTTGTATTTTTGTATGTGTGTGTGTATGTTTATAATGAATCAGCTCAAGAACTACTGAACCGATATCAAAAATTCTTTCACCATTAGAAAGATACATTCACCCTGAGTAACATAGGCTACCTTTTACCGCGGGAAAATGCTTCATTCCCACGGGAAAACTTGTTAATGCGGGCGGAGCCGCAGCGGAAAGCTAGTAAGTTATAAGTGTTGTGAAAAAGACATGTAGAAATAATTTTATCCCTCGCCTAGCCTTTAATGGATACGAATTTAATATCTTTTTTTTTTCGATTTTCATTGTTATTATACATTCACGTACCTCGATGATAGTGTTCTTTGACAATGGCAGTAGTTGTCGCACGCTCTGCACCGAAGGGCCATGGCGATCCCCGATCTCCTTCTTGAGTTTCTTCATGAGGTTCTGGTAATGCTTCCTGTTGTTGTCGTCGCCGCCGTCGGCCAGCGTGGAGTGTATGAGAGTGGCAAGCATGTCGACGAGAGTAGTGAAGAGGTTGCTGCGACACAGACTAAATTAACGCGGTGTTATTGCGAGCTGGAACGCCAAACTGCACGGCAAGTCAGCGCATGCGACCGCACCCGCCCGCCCGCCATCCACGGCGCGTTCCAAAACATTCAAAATTCTAAAAGTAATCCAATTTTGAATATCGTGATTTACATGTCTGTGTACACTGCGCTGGTATCAATTTATCATAGTTCTAAAGTATCGTCGAATTGGGTACTTAACTGTATTCAAATTATTATTTTACCGTTTATTTTTCTGGCACCAGGGTTTTTGAGGTCGGTTAACCTTAAAACCCACATAAGCAAGCAAGCATTACCGTATGTAAGAAACAGCGTGAAATAACTCATATGGAACCTAGTCTAAAGCAATTTTTAACAATTTCAGAATTATTATAGTAAATCAAAGTAAAAAACGTATAAAAATGGCCAGTTTAAAATATGACGTCGTGCCTCTTCTCTTTAATTTTCTAAATAAAATATTGTTTTGAGAGATCATAAAAAGAAATTCGTTGGACTTGTCAGTCGAGTACCCAATTTAGAGTTGAATATTCTTCCTATTAAGAAAATTAAGTCCTAAAATAAGTGTTACTTAATTGTTAGATAGCTCAACTAATCTAAGTGAAACTAATTAAATTGCTATGAGAATATGATTGCAGACAGTCAGAAATGTGAATGGTTAACCAAAAGCCAATCGTTTACAGAAAATGAAGTGTGAATTTGGTAAGAATGAGTTTGGAACGCTACCACTAATGGTGATTGACTTGCTGTGTAGTCATGTCATGGTTTGCGATAAGCAACACTCGACATCCCTGTGCAGACACAAACAGATGCAACATTATACATGACACTTCAAAAAATGCTCGTTACAAACTTTCAAACTCAGATGGTTCATAATCGCACAGAAAATAGTACTTTTGTTTAAAATACTTATGCAATTTTCGAGTTATTTATTAAAAAAGGTTTTAAAATACATAATATTGACTATGCAGTCAGATATTTAGCAACTTGGGCCCAGTCAAAGTTACAAAGGTAGGCATGATATGTACATAGTATGTATGTACTGTACTATACCTACAGTATATACTTCTGCATATTTATTCATACGTTTGTAGGGTAAAATAGTTTTGACACAGCATGTAAGTGAGGCATCCTGTTTTTACATACAAAAATGCGTCTCATATTTACAGCGAGAAATTAAAAAAAACTGCGATTGTGCTACCACCTATCAAAATCATTCTCTCCCAAAACCTCAAGAAGATCCACACAACCCATGCTCACCGCCTCCCGTAATCAAACCACTCGTAAAATACCTATTATTGTACGCGTCGACGACTTGGTGCGCGACTAGTTGCGTCAGAAGCACCGCCCAATCAGAGGTGAGCTGGTAGGAACGGCGGATGGCGTCGAACATGCCGCCAGCCAATGAGAAGCGGAGCTGCAGCGCTTCCGGCGCCGCGTCGTCCTGCCACGTGTCCGCGCACGCTGACCGCTCGTGGTCGCGCGCATGCGTCAAATAGTGTTGGAGTTGCGCGTGGATCGAGCTCAGCAGGCTTTCTTGTACTGTGACCAGCTGACACAAATGTTGAGTCATTTTGGTGAAATAAAAACAATTGGCAAGTAAAGCCCGACCAGAGAAATAAAAAACCTAGCCATAATGCGGAATTTCAAGGGAATTAATTTTAAAAGAGAAATTGTTGCCATAAACACAGAAATATACACGCTCGCTTTGGTACATGCTCGAGTCGCTAGACCCGCACATGTTTTAGAGAATGAGTTTACCGATGCAAGTAACCTGCGCAAGTACCTCAATATGCGCAAATTACTTGCACCGAGTACAAGCACCCTAACAATGTCAGCCTCGTAACGTAGTTGGTCGTGCGCCTGCCTGGGTTCGAATCCCGCCCAGGGCAAACATTCGTGTGATGAGCATGTGTTTGCCTTGTGTATGGATGTTGTATATTTATTTATATGTATATGTATGTATATCAGCTGTCTGACACCAATAGTACAGGCTCTGCCTAGTTTGGGGTCAGATGGCCGTGTGTAAGATGTCCCACATATTAGAATAGAATAGAATATACTTTATTGCACACAAGAGAATACAACAAAGGTCCTCCTGGTTGCGCAGGCAGGTGAGCACGAGCGACAGCAGCGGCTCGTTGGCGAGCCTCACGGCGCTGCCCCCCCCGCACTGGCACGCCCCGCGCCCCGCGCATGTAGTGTGAGGGCTCACCTTCTGCTGGTCCTCCTGGTTGCGCAGGCAGGTGAGCACGAGCGACAGCAGCGGCTCGTTGGCGAGCCTCACGGCGCTGCCCCCCCCGCACTGGCACGCCCCGCGCCCCGCGCATGTAGTGTGAGGGCTCACCTTCTGCTGGTCCTCCTGGTTGCGCAGGCAGGTGAGCACGAGCGACAGCAGCGGCTCGTTGGCGAGCCTCACGGCGCTGCCCCCCCCGCACTGGCACGCCCCGCGCCCCGCGCCCCGCGCATGTAGTGTGAGGGCTCACCTTCTGCTGGTCCTCCTGGTTGCGCAGGCAGGTGAGCACGAGCGACAGCAGCGGCTCGTTGGCGAGCCTCACGGCGCTGCCCCCCCCGCACTGGCACGCCCCGCGCCCCGCGCATGTAGTGTGAGGGCTCACCTTCTGCTGGTCCTCCTGGTTGCGCAGGCAGGTGAGCACGAGCGACAGCAGCGGCTCGTTGGCGAGCCTCACGGCGCTGCCCCCCCCGCACTGGCACGCCCCGCGCCCCGCGCATGTAGTGTGAGGGCTCACCTTCTGCTGGTCCTCCTGGTTGCGCAGGCAGGTGAGCACGAGCGACAGCAGCGGCTCGTTGGCGAGCCTCACGGCGCTGCCCCCCCCGCACTGGCACGCCCCCGCGCATGCGCTGCTGCTCACGCCGCGCTTGCCCCCGCTGCCTGCACTCGACGATCTGTACCAACCATACACCTCGCATAATGTTCTTCAACATTTGTTGAAGCGTTGAGTGCTAGTTATAGGCCTCTTTTAAGGAATATCGGACTGAACTGCGACAGACATCATAACATAATAACCTAACCTAACCGACTGTCGCAGTTCAGTCTGTCGTCGCAGTTCAGTTTGCGACTCCTTTCAAGAATCTCCTCAAATACCCATTTTGTACTGGCCGCTTTCAATAGTCGATCGTAGTACTTAATTAATAGGTATGACAAAGCTCCCTTGTATTTAAAATAACGGTTTTATTATAGATGTTATGTATATTATAGTTATTTATTTTATAAATGACAGGTTTGAGGTTTGAGCCCTCTCCTCTCATATGTAACCAAAAAATAAGCACAACAAAATTTCACAATTATGCATTTAAAATTACTTTTAATAAGAGTGGGATACAGAAATAATTACTGTACCTTAGTATTTTGTAATAGGAACAGTTGATTGCTAAATGTGAACTTACCCCTTATAGCTCGGGCTCTGGTGGCTTTTGCAATCGCGGTGGGAGCCGCCACCGCTCCCGCTTCCGCTTGAGCAATTCCCGCTACAGCCGGCACCCCAACCAGTCTCTAATATCTAAAGCAAGGGCAGTAAATAGTTTTTAATATCATTACAGTTTTAAAATAAATAAATTTTTAGAAAAAAGCATAGTACAAAAATCAATAATGGAAATATGAAATATCAAATCAAACCCGCCCACAATCATATTTTTAGTTAGAGTATATTTCTTGTTTGGTATGCCAGTCCGATAGACTATTTTACCGGGAAACTTATTACTCGGAAATAGCGAACAATTTCGACGACTTCAAGTAACCTAACCTAACCAGACTTAAAATAGGTACGTATTATCTATGGTCAATATCGTCATAAACATTACAGAAACTTTATACCGGTTTTAATAATCCTTATATCAGAAGTGGGATACTTCCGGTTATTTATTAACATACCTGTCCAGCCATTTTGAGCACGCGGCCCTGAACCGGCGGCGGCAGTTTGGCTATTAGGGGAGCCACTAACCACACCGACTCCGACCATTTGCTTGTGCTCACTACACCGCGCTCCGTGCCCATTCTGTAATGTTAACCCTTTATAAGACAAAACAACTTTATAATACTTTACCAAAGGAAAATATCATATTCCTACGAAAAGTTGTGCACGGAAAAGTAAAAAAACAACGCGGGCGGAGCCGCTAGGCGGACAGCTATGGTCTTGAACATTCTTAGATTTTCGTGGAGAAAACCCGTGAAAATGTGTGTTAGTGCAGCTATGGTCTTTTTCATATAAATCCGGACAAAAGTTCATTGACCTCTTTCTTTTCTTGAACGTTATTAAAAATGTAACGCCAAAATGCCTGGCAAGGTCACACGCTCACCCATCCTTCTACAACGGTATGCCAAATTTCGTAATCATCATCATCATCATCTCAGCCGAAAGACGTTCACTGCTGGACAAAGGCCTCCCCCAAGGATCGGTCCTGCGCTGCCCGCATCCAAATTACATATTTTGCGATAATTTCGTATACTTTTATCGTATCGTTTGAAAAAAATGTGCGCATTGTATGCAGGCGTCAATGACCCTTAGTCCGGATTAATATGAAGCAAACCATAGTTGCTAATAAATAATACAGCAATGTGAGCTGCAACACAAACCTCCATAGTCCAGAGTTCGCGAGACGCCGTAAACCGTGACAACATCGCGGGAGCTTCACTCGCCAATGAAAATGCAGCATCGTCAACCACGACCACTCTGTCGAGAGTGAACGAAACGACTGAGGAGGAGGAGGTTACCGGTCCTTGTCTGGGGGCGGCGGCGCGGGCTGCTGGAACACGTTGATGACGGCGCGCGCCACGGTGTCCAGCCACGTGTTGAGCTCCGAGGAGCCGCCCGCGAACTGCTTGAACATCAGCTGCAGGTCCAGCCACGACATGCGCAGCGACCACTGCTCCAAGTTGTGTAATATAGCTCACCGGTCCTTGTCTGGGGGCGGGGGCGCGGGCTGCTGGAACACGTTGATGACGGCGCGCGCCACGGTGTCCAGCCACGTGTTGAGCTCCGAGGAGCCGCCCGCGAACTGCTTGAACATCAGCTGCAGGTCCAGCCACGACATGCGCAGCGACCACTGCTCCAAGTTCTGTAATATATATTGATTGTATCGATATCGCATCCAAAAATGTAAGTGTTGAAAGATTAACTATTAAGATTTAAAACGGGATATTACTTTGGTATTTGTTTGAAAACAACTGTGAAAGCACAGTAGACTCAGAACAGTAAGTTATCTCCACACCAACTGGCCTCATAGGTTTGAATGTGAGCGCGCCGCCGTGTAGGCACGCACCGTCACGCACACGCTTGCCCAGCCCATACTGCCGCCCCTTATTTTATGCTAGTGTGTGCATGACAGCACGTGCCTACACGGCGCGCGGGGCGGACGCACACATTTAAACCGACGGCGGCACGTTTGTATGAAGATAACTTACTGGTTTTACTGAGGTAAATTTTTTAAAAAGTAGGTATGTTGTAAGATTGTTTTCTTGTGTGTTTTTTGGTGTCAATAAACTATTTTGTATTGTAAGTGAACCAATTTGGGTAGGTTTGGACACGTGCCGAAAGTGTTTTTTTTGTGTCATGTATTATGTAATTACAGCCTAAGGCGGCTCAAAAATTCCGACACCAGGGTATGTGATGTAGGTTAACCTCGAAACCCACTATATAAGAAAAAAAGATGTGATTTCAGGATTAGACGATCATGTGTGTTATAGGTTATAGATAGACTGACAGACAGACACATACGTCAAACTTATAATATAACACCTATTTTCGACGGGTCGGGGGTTAAAAATACAAACATAAGTTGTCACTTACTTCTAGTAACCGCGTTATCATAGTCTTTTGATCGAGATCAGGATGTGTGTGGCTGGCAGGCTCTGGATAACATATCATGTGAAGTAATCTAGAAAAAAAAAACAAACATTGCTTGTATGCAAAACATTCTAATATAGAACTCTAAGCGCAAGAACAAACTCAAGATTTATTCATAAAATAACCGTGATTGGTCTGTAGTAAGAATTTTCGTTACCTTTGAGCCTGTTTCTGCGTGAGCATAGAATCCAGTAGCATGTCAGATTGATAGAGCTCATCGGGGTTTTGAAGACACTTCTGCAGCACCCACTCTTCGGAGCAGATCTCTGAGAGCACGCGCCGCGCCAGTGACGACAGGGATTGAGACGAATCCAGGAGGGTGGACCCCACACCGCCGCTACCCCTGCGATCAATTTACTCTCATTCATAGACAATTTCGATATTCCAAATTCAAGTTTTTTTAATCGATTTTGAACTATAAACTTTTTAAATTAGTTGGTTTTATTGAAAATGAAAAAAAACATGATAATGAAGAAAACACATCATATTAATAAAAATAATAACAAATTTAAACGAAGACTGTTAGAATAGAGTCTTTTAGAAGATAAGAAGTGTTTTTAAGCCAAAGGTGTGCTAATATAATAGTTTATTCATGTCTGTTTGTATGTTTAGTATTTAGATTAGGAACATTTATTTATTTGATCAAATAAAATAACTTCCGGAAAGTCCGGAAACAAATTAGGGTAAAAATGTAAACTAAAAAACCATAGTGTTAATTACCACTGAACCGAAAAACTTTTTTAATTCACTCAATTTTACGATATTTTTTCAAAGGTCGTAAGAAAAAGTCTAGATCTAGTTATTAAAAGTTAAGACTAGGTAGGACAGATATCCAGAAAGCACGTGTACAACATTAACACTTAGATAGTTATTATTACATACATAGTTAAGTTGCGGAGTTTGGATGGTGTTAATCACATTGCAGTATTGCCCGCAGTCTAGTATGGAACCGTGGGTGGAGAGTGACAGAAAGACGACTATTGACAGGTGATGAGGACAGATTGCGTATGCTGCAACTGCCTCGTCGGAATCGATGATAAAACGGTCACTGAGAACAAATCTCATAAGCTGATAGTTGCGCTCAAAAATAATAGACCGAGTTTCTTTTGGGTATTTTCTGCGCTTGTTCTTTGCCATCATATCAGCATAATACTTCTTAACGTAAAATCAGTTTTCATTCTATTCATTTCTAATATATAAATATACAACATTAGATACAAAGCAATCACAATTGTTTATGAAAACAGGTTAAAGTCCTTTTATAATTTCGAAGTTTCTGGTCAGTGAGCAAAGTGATTCCGAGAAGGCAGTTACGGAACGTAGTACTCTCAGGAAGTGTTTGAGCGGATGGGTGAAGCATATACATTGACGGTAAGGCCCCTTGCTCAATGGTTGTATGACATCAAATGAACTATATGGACACCAGTAGATCGCTGTTATAGATAGAGGCTTTGTTGAGCATTTTTTATATTTTATAGTCGAGTAGAGTTTATTTAGATTGATCGATGAAAACAGTGACGATCTAATTAGTATTGTGACGAGGTTGAGTTTACTTGTATCTTTTGCTAATTGATGTACTTGCCTTTTATTTTATTGTATGCCTCTCTCTCTCTAATCTCTTGATGGAATTCTTTTACAATGCTAAAAAAATCTTTGTTTCAGATAGTTCTCAAAAAACAGAAGAAAAATAATAAATAACGAAACCTTTTTGAACTTTTAAATCAATTTTAGAAAATAATCGGATGGAGAATATTAGGAAAATAATAAATATGGCCTCGTCACACTATTTTTTCTAGCTACAACAAAACCTTTATCAGGCTACCGGTGCGACAGCAGAGTGCCAAGTGCGAGTTTTGTAACTTACTAAACGTGCTCGATATCGTCAACGAAAACGCGATTTTAATTTGAAGAAATTTTAGTTCAGATATTTGTCAATAGATGGCGCAGTTTAGAATTCATACAAGATCGCGTTTACACCATAGATATCGAACACGTTAAGTGCCGAGTTCGCCAACAAAAATAACCGAGACAATGATTAAACGGACATTGGACGTCTGATTTTCATACTAAATTTAAGTCAAACGTTATGTTTATTGGTAGATTTGGCACACAGTTTAATAAGAAAACTCGCACTAGGCAGTGATCTGCGGAACAAAAAGCAAGCTATGGGTGATGCGACCGAAGTACCGTGGTACCGGGCCCGTGAGGTGCAGCCGTATAACAAAATAAACAAACCTAGGCGTTCTATGGCCCCCACTCATCTCTGAGTCTACCATCCTAAGGATAGAAAATTTTGCGTCATTATCAATGGAGTAAAGTTACGGTTGTCTGTTCATTGCTTTTGTAGTGTAAGTAGCGGCTTAGAAACATGCTCAGAGTGTTTGGTTTTGAGCAAATTCTCCAAAAAACTGTCTGCATGTTGTTTCAGTTTTTGCTAAGTTGTCACTTACACCCTATCATAACATCGTTTCGTTTCGTTTCTTTCGTTTTTCCTGTGGTAATTGTGTTTAGTTTTAAAAGGACTCGTTATCTGGTAACAAAACATTTGCATTCTACTCTTTATTTAAGTCTCCAGGTTTCGGTAAGTACTTACACAATGAACAGACATAATATAAACTTGAAATAAACAATAAAATAAATGGGAAACATCGGCATTAATAATCGTTTTACTTACGACATGAGGTCGAGTTGTGAGTCTGTGGGGACGGCGTCGCTAGTTCCGAGAATGTGGGACAACTCGCAAGACTTCTTGCCTCCGGTCTTGCTGCCGTCGCGGGCTGAATCTCCCACCACTGACATATTCGAATTGTTAAAAACGAGCGACTCATGTCATGACTGAATCAGTTGTATTTCATCAATAAGTACAGAAAATTAAACAATGTATACCAAAATCTAAAGCGTCGTCGGTGTGTGTTTCCGTTTCGAAGTCATATTATGTACGTTTATTCGACGCCCTTACGGTAAAGAAAAATTATTAAACCAGCACACACCTGCGAAGAAATTCAAAAGGTATAGAGTTGATCAACGCGCACTAGGCCAGCGTGGTCGACTAAGGAATATTCAACCTGGTTCTAATTCTCATATAAAGGATATATTAATATAGGCTGTTATAGAACGACTTACTGAGAATGGCTTTCAGTGTTGCCAGCACGGGTCCGACGCCGATGTTTTTGTGTGCAGCGGCGAGGAGATGCCTGTCGCAGGATAAACGCACGCCCGCCGCCGCGCCGCCTGGTCCAGGGGAGGTAGACACCGTATACAGCCCTGGAAAATACCACACCATTAGTAGGGGCATTCCACGGAAAAATCAACGTTTGTTGGTTACGTGACGTGTATCTGTACCAAAAATCGGAATTCTATAGTTATTAAAAATATGCCAACAACCGACCGTCTCTTCGTAGCAGCGACTAAGTAAAAGAGGGCCCCCTCGCGGAATTCACCATTGGAATTAACTTTATACCCGCCATACTGAAATATCTTCCAATAGGATAAGACTGTACGCACGAAAAACTATGTCTATCACGCGTGAATTAGCCAAGTGGGAGTTAGTGGGGAGTCCGTTTGTAAGTGCAAGTTGTTGGGGGGTCCGTTTTTAAGTGCAAGTTGGTGGAGGGTACTGTGGCGTGCATGCATCCTACATGCTCGCCGCGTTCGTGCTGGCAGCCTCTTTCCGCGTTTTGAGCCATTTAATTATGAAAAGCGATAAAGAATTTGAATTTGGCGGCTGCCAACTAAGACGGCCGTAGCTCCAGCTACGAGCTGGTCTTTATGTCATGTCCTGAAGAAATAAATAATCTCCTTATCAAATTCCATCTTTAATTGTCGAGGAGTAGGATAGCGCTCTCCGAGCGCAACGACGTGATCCAGCCGTCGTTATAGTACGTTTGTAAGTGCTGGTTGGCGGGGGGCCCGTTTGTAAGTGCGAATTGGTGAGGGGTCTGTTTGTAACTTCGAATTGGTGGGGAGTCTGTTTGTAAGTGCAAATTAGTGGGGGTCCGTTTGTAAGTACGAGTTGGTGACCTGCCAGTCCGGTGAAGCTTGATTTGTCGTACCTTTTCGACACAAGCATAGGTCAATTAAAAAAAAAAAAAGAAGATCTGGTGACCGATCCGTTTGTAAGTGCGAGTTGGGCCGATTCGTTTGTAAGTGCGAATTGGTGGGGGTTCGTTTATAAGTACGAGTTGGAGGCTGATCCGTTTGTAAGTGCGAGTTGGGCCGATTCGTTTGTAAGTGCGAATTGGTGGGGGTTCGTTTGTAAGTACGAGTTGGAGGCTGATCCGTTTGTAAGTGCGAGTTGGGCCGATTCGTTTGTAAGTGCGAATTGGTGGGGGTTCGTTTGTAAGTGCGAATTGGTGGGGGTTCGTTTGTAAGTACGAGTTGGAGGCTGATCCGTTTGTAAATGCGACTTGGTGGCGGATCCGTTTGTAAGTGCGATTTGGTAGGGTGGCCGTTTATAAGTGCCAGTTGGTTGGTATTCGTTTGTAATTATCACCTGGCTGCGGCGTGTCGGAGGTCTTGAACAGCCTGAGCAGCAGGTGGCAGGTGAGCCTCGCGCCCGTGTCGGGGGACGGCGCGTTGGCGGGGGTGCCGGCGGGGGGGCCGTTGCACGCCTTCAGCAGCGACGGCAGCGCCGCGTGCCGGACGAAGTCTTCCAGGGAGAAGCAATGGCGGGCTGAAATACAAGGTCATGTTAGTTGGCCTACATATTTGGTGTCAACTAAACAAATGAGGTCTATTTCCATAGTAAAACGCTGTTTTTACTTGACATTTAGACGACTCAACAATTATTATGTCATTGCATTGCAGCACACACATGTACATGTCTATCTATATGTTTTTTATGTATGTGTAATTTCTTGGTTTAGAAATTTTAATTGTGTGACATGTCTATGTGTGTTTTGTATAAAGCAATAAACGTTTTACTTACTTACGAGAATTATACTTGAAGATTGTTAAACCCCTTTTGATTCCTTCTTACAATTTTAGAATAGCTAGGGTATTCTATTGTATTAGATTTTATATTAGATTCTCTGAGCTGCTTTTTGTAGCTTACGCGATATACAAGCGTAATAACATCAGTATTGCTAAGTAATATCCTTGTTTTATTTCTATTAGTTATTAGTGGCATAACATTAATCAAGTGACTAATCAATCGTCGTTAACAGCTCATATATATCACCATCGAGAGGCTCGAGCCTAACCTGAAAGCAGGGTGAATAGCCCTTAATCGATGCTGGCTCAGTGCTGGTTGGTCAATCAATCGATCTACCTAAGTAATTTATTTCAAAGTCACTTAGACGTTTTAGTTTTCCAGGCAAAATTATTTGAAATACAAATAGAGTTTGGCTATTGAAAGTAGACAATCGATTAAATTGGAAAACATCGTACTGGCAACAAAGTTAAAAAAAAAAAAAAAAAAAATATCAAATTAGGTAAATTCATAGAATCGGGGTTGCCAAGATGATTTTTTTCAAATTTGCCGCGTTTTTTCATTGTCAACTAAAAGTCGTATTAAGAAAACAGTATACTAACCAACTAAAATACAAGTGAACACGGCCAGCGCATCGTGAGCCGCGGTGTCATGTAGGTCCCTATGGTGCAGCAGGTCGGGGTACAGTGGCGGCGGGCCGGCATGCGGCGCCACGCCCGCCGGGTAGTGTTGCGCGCCGCACAGCGCTACCAGCGCCCCGAGCCATTCAGCCGCTAGACCGCTGCACCACGCCGTCATTTCAGAGCATAGGACGCCTAACTCGTTCACCCTAGTGAGACATTATGGTTTGTTTCATGGTCCAAGAAAACAAGGTCTTGCAAATAGACCACGTGACTGACACAAGCCTACGTCATTTCTACGTCATTTTGCCTAATCATCCTTGTCTAATGCGTGTAATAGACAAGGATGAACAGCGCAAAATGACGTAGGCTTGTGTCGGTCACGTGGTCTATTTGCAAGACCTTGTTTTCTTGGACCATGGTTTGTTTCATATTAATCCGGACAAATGGTCATTCTTCTTCTTTTCGAGTCGACAGCAAACTCAGACAGTCTCGGCCCAAAAACCAGCCACACGAATAGCGTCGTCAGTAGCCTTCAAGTCCTCTCGCGTGCAGGTGACAGGACGGTTATTGACGCCTGCATACAATGCGCACATTTTTTTCAAACGATACGATAAAACTATAGGAAATTATCGCAAAATACTTAATTTGGCATATCGTAGTAGAAGGCGGGGTGAGCGTGTGACCTTGCCAGACATTTTGGCGTTACATTATCTTATATATAAAAATGGATTGCTTAGTCTTAATCTGCTTAAAACTCGAGAACGGCTGAACCGATTTGGCTAATTTTGGTCTTGAAATATTCATGAATGAAAAAAAAACTGAAAAAAAAACAACGCGGGCGTATAGCCGCGGGCGGACAGCTAGTTTTTAATAACTTTCAAGACAATAAAGAGGTAAATGAACTTTTGTCCCGATTTACATGAAACAGGCTAGTAAATATAGGAAGTGACGGCAAAACAAATACTGAAAGGTCATATTTAGGCAATGAATCTGATCAAGTTTCCGTTCTTTACCGGAAACGGAAAAATGAATATGACTTCTTCATAGAAAATCGTCATTTGAATTATTTCAATAATTGTATAAAAACATATAACAAAGTAATAGCTAAGCCAATACATTGCCAAATTGTAGCAGTAAGGAAATAAATTAATATAGAAAATTGTAAGAGCAATTTCCAATTATTCTAGATAACATGATTGCATAGATTATGCATATTTTGAAACAAAAAAACATTGGTTTGCTTTTTTGTCGGTAATATGTAATTTTGATGTCACAGCAACATTGTGCAATTATTATTTCTTAAAAAAATAGAGAACACAAAAGTTTTGTCTTGTACTAATTAGTTTCACGGTATTGTATGTTTTGAAATATAGTTTATTCATACCTGTCATTATCAACCTCGCGGCAGACCGCCAACATTGCGGAACAAACGAAGCTGTATCTGTTAGCTGGAGACTCCGCCACTTGGCGCGCCCACGCTATTTCTATTTTACCTGAAATATTTAAAGTTTTTATAAACTGGCCAGTACATTCTAGTCATTAAATAAAAACAAAAGGAAGAAGGCATACCTTTACGTGGGTTTGTGAAGAATTCGCTCAAAAATTGCGGATTGTACGGGTAGTTCGAGGGGGTTGGTTGCAGCGGGGAATAGAGAGCTTGCCTGCAAAACAGAAATCAAGTTATAACTGTGTTTAGAATTTATGTGTACAATGCTATACGCCTCGACCATTGTCTTCCGAAGTCCTTTTGTCATGCTATGTGAATAACTCAGTGGTGGAAGGAACTATTTGGTGGCCGATTATGTCCTGTATCTTAGGGTATGCTAGCACGCAGCGCTTGGCTGACCCGCAGTCGGGGTCATGGCATACTGGACTCTACTCACTTGATCTTAGGGTATGCATTGGCGAAGGTGTCTGCGTGCGGCGCGTGGCACAGGTGCGCTGCAGAGCGGTACAGGTCGTGTAGTTGTGCTAGCACGCAGCGCTCGGCTGACCCGCAGTCGGGGTCATGGCATACTGGACTCTACTCACTTGATCTTAGGGTATGCATTGGCGAAGGTGTCTGCGTGCGGCGCGTGGCACAGGTGCGCTGCAGAGCGGTACAGGTCGTGTAGTTGTGCTAGCACGCAGCGCTCGGCTGACCCGCAGTCTCCGGGGTTCGGCACGCACTTTACCAGTCGGCACAGCTGCTCGAATACAGCTGAGGTTTGCTCCACGCACACTGGGAGAACAATTTTTTTTTATCGTCACAATTGTCTTTGATGATATTCTATTGATATTATAAACGCGGTTTGTGAGTATGGATGGATTTGTTACTCTCTTTTTTAATTAAACTTTTCAATAATATAGCATGTACGGTCGCGTGCAATAATGGAATCAGCTTGGAAAAAGCAGGTTCCTTGCGCATCGTCTGCCGTAGATATACACTCACACATTGAAATAAATGACGTGGGAATCAATAATTATGAGCAGAGTAGTATCTTTAATTTCGCAACGTCTCCTATCGCTTCGGTGGCCGAGTGGTTATAAACAGCGTGTCTGTAATTGAATCTATCGACGGATCGGATCTCCGTAGTTTCGTTTTTCGATTTGTGTGTTTTTATTCTACGTTATTAATAAAACAGATATTATACTAAGTAAGAACTTCGTATTTTATGTCGACAATAAAATATTTGACAATGAAGTCAGTCTTAATAAATATGTTGTCGTTGTTAGTTCGATTCGCTATAGCATTGCGAATGCCTGTGCGTCTTGCATACCGCATTAATAAAAATAATCTGTTTACTCACTTTCGTTCCATTCCATCGAAATTATTCGAAATAATCTATAAGAGAGGCAGCGTATTGTTGTGTTGGACTTTATGGAATACAATATATTTAAAATTGTAATTGTATTAGTGAGACCGGCCAGAGCGTAAGTATTTTCAATCATTTTATGTATTAATTTTATATTATTATACCATTGTAGTTACAATAATCGTGCCTTTTTTTGTAGTGGCGGACTGTAACATTGGATAATACGCAGTGGCTGATAATTATTTCGCAATTTCGGACTAAGCTACGTTACTGACTACGGTATAAAATAAAGCAAGCTGTGGAAGTTCCAAGTGTTGTGTTTGTTCAAGATAATTGCCCAGTGCACCGAGATCTCGTCATGAATGACTGGTTTAGTCAACCAACACCCAAAAATAAAAGTGATTCCATGGCTAGAAGTAGAAACATCACCGGACATACTCCATAGAAAACTTACGGGGTTTAATTCAACATGCAAAATGTTCAAGATTTAATATAGTGATAGTGTTCTTAATGTAGTATAATATTTGTTCAAATATCATTGGTTATAATTGGCAGAGAGTATTAAATGTTAGGAAAATAAATGGAGGGTAGGTAAACAAAATATTTACACTGTTACTAATAATTGTCTTTTTCATTACCCTTCAATTTAATTATTCTTATTATCTGTCGTCGTAACTCTTTGTGTAGTGTTATGTTACATCTTATACAATACAGCAGGTATTTCTTAATTGTTTTAAGGAGTCTACACACCAAAGCCGCCGGCCCGGCGGCATAGCCCGCCGACATGGGCCGGCGGCCTCTTTTTGTTCGAGTTCTGTTCAAAATGAGGCCGCCGGCCGTGCCCGCCGGGCTATGCCGCCGGGTCGGCGGCTTTGGTGTGTAGACTCCATTAGGTTTTAACGTTTAATATTTTGGATTTGTTGTGGTCAAGCTTCAATACTCTTTTCTTTCACGGAAAACGAATATTTAAGCTCGCCCTTAAAAATTAATCGTAATTTAAATATATTGTTTGTTACCTCAACAATAATTAAACAATGTTTTTAAAATGTGGACAATAAAGTAATATTTTTACTAAATATTTAGTTTCCTTTTTATAAATAATATGCCAACCTATTTCAAAGTAGAAAGTAATGGATTTAATGTTGGTAATATTTTATATGTGTTGAATAAAACATAAAATAATCCATAATAACACAAGGATTCGAACTTGATCCACAGAGATTAGCGCATTCATTCTAACCATTCAGCCATTCTTGACATGATATCTACTATGAAATAAGGCTATGCTACTATTTAGTAATAGTTTGATTGCAATGAAGTTAGCTTCAGAACAGTATTGGCTCGGCGGTTCTCCTAAATTGAGCGGAAAGGTAAAAATAGAAAAATATACGGGAAAGTCCCAGTTCCCAGTCGCCATTTTGTATTTCGGGGGAGATATTTTATACAAAATATGTATGTGGGAGAAAAGGCAATATCTTCTATTTGGTGGTATGAGTAGAAATATCAGTCCAAATGTATTTTGTAGAAAACTATTTATTCAACGCGATAAGATATTATTATCACATTTTAAGCTTCAGCTTTTATTTGATGCTATTTCATTCATAGTCATCCATCACCATCAGCCTTTGTAATTTTTTCAGACGTTTTAATACTAACTGTATAATAACGAATAATTTAAAGTAGTCTTACATAGCAGACACGAGTGGTATCTCCTTATGGCGCCCACAGTGTAAAGCGCTAAGGCGGAGGTATAGGCCCGTGGCGCCGCCAATCCGCTACTTGGCGCCCCGCGGGATATTAGCGCCCCCTCCACTTCAGATAGTTCTTTCAGTATCTGTTGGAACAATATTCAAAATGAAGGTTCGAGTATTAGAGCCATATTCGTAAGATTTGTTTCGTATTTAATTTTTTTTTCTGTTTGAGAAATTATTTGCGATTTATTTAGTATTATACCAAACAAAATTATTGACGATAAACCTGAATAAGAAAGTTTTTTTTTTATTAGGTGTCGTTGGTTCATTTTACTGTGTATAGGCTTAATTCTGTCAAATTACACTCTGTGGAGATCCTTGGGGGAGGCCTTTGTCCAGCAGTGGACGTCTTTCGGCTGAGATGATGATGATGATGACACTCTTAACTAAAATTTAGGTCCTTGGTTTTTTTCGTTCATATGGAAACTGTCACACACAGTAGGCTTAATTTTAAGTGCGATGTTTTTGCATGCCTCATATAATAAATTAGTGCGAACTACGCGTAAAATCGATAGAATAAGGCTCAATGTCCGAATAGACACAAATAAATACGATGTGGCGTTTTTATTCTCCAAAATTATTTTCATCAATGCCCTGAAACCGTCGAATACCTAAAAATGCGAGTGGATACCTTAACCCCTCATAAGGCAAAACAACTTTACGAAATGCATTCGTCTTCGACTTTATGTTAAGGGTATATGGTTAAAATTAAGATGGCAATATGGTGTTCACTACCCTGTAGTGAGCTCTCTAGCGAGAGGACTTGATGAAGGCTACTGACGACGCTATTCGTGTGGCTGGTTTTTGGGCCGAGACTGTCTGAGTTTGCTGTCGACTCGAAAAGAAGAAGACTACCCTGTAAAGGTTTAAACTGACCGAGGCAAAACAACTTTACAAAATGCATTCGTTATCGACTTTATGTTGAGGGTATAACGTTAGAATTAAGGTGGCATTATAGTGGCTACTGCCTTGTAAAAGTTTAAACTGACCGAAGCAAAACAACTTTACAAAATACATTCGTTTTCGACTTTAATGTTGAAGGTACAAGGTTTAAGCTGACCGATATGCAAGTGTCGAGCAAGCCGTGCACGTTAAGCGCCACCTCGCAGAGATCGAGCGCGAAGGCCACGTGCTCGGGCTGCGGCAGGTACGTGGTGGCGCCCCCGGAGAACGACGACAGGGCTTCGCACACCGCGCCCCCCACGGCCCACGACACTGCGCCCTGCTCGTACATTGACATCGCCTGCAAACCACGTAAACACATTGGGCGTTTTTCCATTAGCCAGCCCGGCACCGGCACAGCACCGGCATGGCCGTGCACCGGCACCGGCGCCGGGGTTTCGTTTTTCCACTGCGTCGGTGTCGATGCCAGTTTACGCCCGGTGAGTGGTACAGTACTGACACGGCAGTTACACACTCACACGGCTACAATTCATATAAATATGCAATACACATGCAATTTTGCCGGGCCGGCACCGGTGGGAAGCTTGCTACCCCGGCGACGGCGACGGCGCCGGCAGGACTCAATACCGGGCCGGCGCCGGTAAGTAAAAAAGCGAGCCATACATTTTCATACATTTTTGCTTCCCCGGCAACGGCACGGCGCCGGCGCCGGCGCCGGTGCCGGTGCCGGGCCGGGTAATGGAAAAACGCCCATTAACCTTTTAACCGCCAAGCGTATTTTCTAAGAACTTTCTCCCACCGCCAGCCATAGAAACAAAATCTATATCAATCAGTCAAAACATAAGTCTTATTTATGAGACGGCGGCGTATTGGGCTCGATTTGGTAAGCCTTATATTTCAGACCATGGCGGTTAAAAGGTTAACCTACATTTTTTTCGCTCTTTTTAGTCATAAAGCCCGACCAGAAAAATAAAAAACCTCACCATATTGCGGAATTTCAATGGAACTAATTTTATAAGGAAAATTGTTGCTATAGTCGTAAAAATATACAGAGCCCCCAGATCAGGTCTTTTATTTCTTTGGTCAGGTTTTACTTTTAAAATTTTGTGTTATAGTGTTGTGATTGTGATGTTACTGATTTCAGACATTCTAACCAACCAATGTTACTCTCTTATTTTTATTGACCAACTCTTGTGTCTCAAAAATTCGACGTATTAGGCTTCAGCGGCCTTGCAGGAAAGCGGAAGGCTCTACCGCAAAGTAGTTATATACGAACGCATCTAGGGGTGGTTCGAGGGAACCTCAGACGTTACAGTCATATAAAGCCCGACAGAAATAAGAAACCTCGCCTTATTGCGGAATTTCAATGGAACTAATTTTATAATGAAAATTGTTGCCATAAACATAAAAAAATACAAGTGGCGCCCCCAGAGCAGGTTTCTTATTTCTTTGGCCAGGCTATAACTGCAAAAGTTATTCGAAAGTGATATGATTCACTAATGGTACTGGTTAAAACCATTTCTGCCTGATTTTTGCAGTCAAAAGTAGTTTTAACCGGTTATGAATTTTGACTAACATAATACGTTACACTAAATAGTTAACAAAAATCGTGTCAGAAAATAAGGAACTCTATGGCTGTTGTAATAAGACTAATTTCTAATTGCCCTAAAACACTAAAAAAGAAACGAGAGGAATTAATTTTTCTTTTGTAGCAGCAATAAAGAATTTGTAAATCTCCTTTAAACTCTTACCTGGAATTTTTGTGTGACAGCTTCAAAATTAAATTCACTTCTGGAATGCTTCTTAATTTTCCCTCCTTCAGCAACGTCGATTGAGAATTTCTTAGAAAATAATTTACAGATTTCTGAAACAAATAATAAACATTATTTGACTATTAAATAGGTGTTCACTATAGATGTAAAAAATCCGTAGACCATCGGTAGTTATAATAACCTAATTTTTGGTCAGTGTTGCCACCTTGCAAATAATTAAATGCCAGCTGTTTGGTGTTTACCTTTGGTCATCTTCTTGACCTGGTGTTTGGCGTCGTCCCTCTGGCGGCCCACGCCGTACAGCAGGATGTGTCTCTGGTTGGCGTCGTGCGGCGGCTGGTCGGGCTCCGCGGGGGGCAGGGGGAAGTGCATCGTGTAGTGGTAGTGCCGCGACACCGGCGTGCTCACCGGCGACGACGACGCGCCCGCGCCCACCACGCGGATACCTACGGAAACATGCCTCATACAATCATACATACACTAGCGACCCGCCCCGGCTTCGCACGGGAAAATGGTTATTGTGGGTTATCCTTAAGTATATTATGCATGTATTATACATATAACCCTTCCTCTTGAATCACCCTATCTATTAAAAAAACCGCATCAAAATCCGTTGCGTAGTTTTAAAGATTTAAGCATACATAGGGACATAGGGACAGAGAAAGCGACTTTGTTTTATACTATGTAGTGAAGTGCGCAAGGAGATCCAATATGACACTAAATTTAAAAAATAATAACTCCCGACCCGACACAAAACCTTTACTTGATCCTTTCAATAACTAGAAAAGAGCTTATAATCTTCAAATGGCTGAAGATATTTTATGGGATCATAGCTAAGAACACTCTCGATTGTGACACCTTGCAAACAAAAAAAAAACTAGATCAAAATCGGCGCATCCGTTTGGGAGCTACGATGCCACAGACAGACACAGACGTCAAACTTATATCTTTTTCGTCAGGAGTTAAAAAGGGGAAATATTAAACCTTCACTCAAAAGAAATACTAAATGCCCACCAAAATAACTGGATTGCATACTAAACATTGGTTAGGTTAGGTTTAAACCATTTATTTTTATATGCATTTTTTTATGATATCGTTCTAAATACATGCCCAATAAAAGCACAGTAGACTAAGAACAGTATGTTATCTCCATACCAACTGGCCGCAGTCTATCTGTTACGCCGCCTAAACAGATTGAGAAAGAAAACAAGATATAGTTTACAAAATATAAACATGAAGGATGTAGTGTAGTAAGTACGTTACCTGGCACAGACATTGGTCCCATTCCCATGGATTGTATGCCCGGTATACCTATGCTGCCGGGGCCCATCATTGGCGACGCCACACTGCAATCACACAAAAATATATTCAACTAGCTTTCCTCCGCGGCTCCGCCCGCGTTAATAGTATTTCCCGTTGAAATGAGACATTTTTCCGCGTTAAAAGGCAGCCTATGTAACTCAGGGTGAGTGTAGTTTTCTAACGGTGAAAGAATTTTTGAAATCGGCACAGTAGTTTTTGAGTTTATTCATTACAAACTTACACACACAAAAAAATACAATTCTTTCCTCTTTATAATATTAGTATGATGACCACGCGAGAAAAAATATTTAAATTATTACTTTTATTAGATTCAATACTCTGCTTTTATGGTGTAATTTGATCGCTAAATAGATCAAGTAGAACACACTGGTTGTAATTTTCACAAGTCTGACTCTAAAGTTTCTTTTTCGTTCATATTCGAACATTATGAATTACCTAAAAGAGAGCGTAGCTTTCTATCTATCTATCTATCTATCTGGGGGACGTCTGTAAGTGGCGCAGACGGGTGATCAGCTCCCGGTATGGGAACTATTTCACCCCTAATCCCAGCCTGATGATGCCACTCATCCGTATGTAATGAGCTTCCCCTCCTATCCGCGCGCCTCGCCTTCAAGAATGTGTCGCGCAGCCCGCTTCCCTAGGCCCCCAGTCGCAAAAACGGTAACCGGGAAAGCGCGGACGGGCAAGCTGCGGGCGGATGGCCACGGTGTCGGCATGGTGCCTCTGCCGGGTCCCCACCCCGCAAGCCCTACGCACCGCCCCAGCCCGCCCCGCTTCCGAGGGGTTCGAGCTTGCCGCACAGTTTTTCCACCTCTCTCAGGTTCGCGTAGCTTTAGTCGTAATAATATCTCGAACCTTACCGTAAACTTATGCGATCGACGCATCGAATCTATGTTGACATTTCTAAAAGTAAATTGACAATCTCTTGTCCCTTTTTATCTATAAGGACGTAAAAAAGACGTATCTTTTTGGGATTAGATAGTGACAATGAGAATCAGCCAACCAGTATCCTTGTATATTAAATAAACAACTTAGTTTTACCTATGAGAAGTTTCTCCCGGGTCTTTAGGGCTATCGGGGGCATCCATGGAATTCTGTTGGTCCTCTTTGATATGTTGCAATAGCTTGTCTAAATCATCGTCTATTTTCGAGTCGTCTAAATCCATTCGAACGTTTTCCTGAAAACAGTCAGAACTTTACAACACTAATCACGTGTCAAGAATTATCCGCGGTTAAGGGCCGGGGTTTGGACGATTGATAGAAGTAGAGACAACTTCTAGAACAAGTAAATTGGAGTTATATCAGACAAGGGCACGGGCGTGTAAAGTTGCATCACCCTACGCAAGTCGACGCCACGTCGGCGTCATGTTTGCGTCAGGTAGTCAGTTTCGACGTTATTCCCTAGCCATGTTCGCGCTATGCCTGTGCCGTAGTCGACGCGGAATCACGGTGACGGTTAAGTCCGTTGAAGCTTTAATAAGCCGAACTTCTACGACACAAGTGTAGGTCAATAAAAAAATACATTAATCATCTGTTTGTTGCCCGATTAGAGTTACACTTGTTATGTTAGCAAGAGATGCTGTTTATTTAAATGATGTGATGTTATGTGGCAGAGTCAATCTCCTGTAACTATAATGAATTGACTTAGTGGTGTATGGTAATACCTCCATCTTGGGCTTGAGGTGTATGCCCTGGAAGATGTCGTCGTCCATGGTGTGGTTGTTGCCGGAGCTGGCGGGCGCGTGGCGGGGCTCCGCGCTCCACGTGGGCTCCGTGGGGGATATCAGGTCACCTGCAACAGATTACTCAAACTTAGTCTCCTAGGTGAACGTTCCAGGATGAAAAGGGAACGCTCTGACAAAAGGTCAGGTCAGGATTCTCAACAACCTCCGTGGTCGAGTGGTCAAAAGCTCGTCCGACGTTACCGAGGTTCCGGGTTCGAATCCCGGTGGGGATCTGTCGAACAAATATCACTTTGTGAGACTTTCCCCAGTTTGGTTAGGACATTGCAGACTGAATCACCTGATTGTCTGAAAATAAAGATGATTCCGTGTTTCGAAGGCACGTAAAGCCGTTGGTTGGTCCCGGCTACTATCTACCCATGTAGTCGTTATAGGAGCCATGTCGGAAGCCTGAGGCGGCTCAACAATTTCGACACCAGGGTTTGTGAGGTAGTTTAACCTCGAAATCCACTCGATAAGAAGGAGTATTCTAAACTGCATGATGCGATTAATTAATGTGGATGAAGCGAAAGAGATATGTCTAGATCGTAGCAAGTGAAAGGAAGTGGGCTTTGTCACCCCTCCGGGAAAGAGGCGTGACTATGATGTATGTATGTTAAGTCTCCCACAATATTAATTTGAAGTTTCCAACAAATTTGGCCGCAACGATGGTTACAATCAAAAAATTTTGATCCTTCTTCTTCAGCTAACATTAAACCACTGGTAGGTACAAGCCTCACAGTCCTGTTTTTATCTGCCATCAACTGTTGCTTGCTTATCGTAAGCGTTTTGAGGTTAATTATCTCACAAACCTTGGTGTCGGAATCCATTTACAACAATGCATCAATAAACAATATTGTCGGAACATCATCGCATTGGTCTGATTTCGGTAAACAATTTCGACAGAAATTATTACAGAAATGCGAGACTGGAGGTGTAATAATGCGGCAAATGACAGAAATATATGGCTGCTGTCGCGTTTGAGACCTTACAATACAATACAAATATACTTTATTGACACCAAAATGACGTAGAAATGACGTAGGCTTGTGTCAGTCACGTGGTCTTCTTTTTAGACCTTGTTTTCTTGGACCATGTAGTGACCCAACTAGTAAGGGACAGAATGACTGTGTATTTCGTTCGTTACGTTTCCAAAGATGCTTACAACGTCACCTTATTGTTGTTGATACATTAAAAAATTACCTCTGGAAATGAGCGTGCACATGTAAGCGTCGTGTGAGAACACGTCCCGGCGAATGAGCTCCCCGAACAGGTGGACCAAGTTGGCGAACTGCTGCCTGTTGCTCGGCGGCGCGCTTGGACTTTCATCTACAAAATACGTACAAATATCAAAGTTTCAATTTAAAATGCTAGTATTTTAATATTAGCTAGTAGACACTGGAACGATCTTGTTTAGGCTCCTGACTTCACTTTCAAATTATAAGTAACTAGCTTTCCGGCGCGACTCCGTCCGCGTTAACAGTTTTTCCGTGGGAATGAGGCATTTCCCGTGGTAAAAGGGTGAATGTAGCTTTCTAATGGTATTTTTTTTTTAATTCAGTAGTTTTTGAGTTTATTCATTACTAACATACAGTCATACACACACACACACAAATACAAATCTTTCTTCTTTATAATAATAGTATGACAAGTAAATACTTTACTAGACACAAAAAAAAAATAATTACAATAGACAACACAAGTAATCAGAATGAACAAAAGCGGAAAAACAATATCAAACTTACTAGCTACAGCTAAGCTCAGATTAAACTGCTTTTGTAGGATGAGACATTTATTTTATTTGTATGTAATTTATGTGAATGTGAACAATGTAAATACCTAGTACAGGCGCGTCGTTGTCCAGATAGCGCAGTAACAGATTCTGGAAGATCGGCGGTCCGTTGTACAGTCCGGTGCCGGAGCTGACGGATTCTTTGTCATCTGATCCTAAACACACAAAATACAACAATTATTAACAGGGTGTACAAATAGCATTTTTCTTTTCCCGCCCGATTTAAAGGTCCAAGGTCCATTCGATGGTTCGGTCCCATCATTCCATTCAAATTTTGAAATAGAAATTAGCCTTGTACTTTTTAGAAAACCTGCGAGATAGCCTTTGTCTGTTTAATGGGATCGCGATCTACCGGCAGGTGCAGGCATTATTACCTGAGTGAAGGGTAATCATACTCACTACCAGAAGTGCATTCTGTCAAGTGTGATATAAACTCTTTGACTGCTTAACCGTATCCGTGATTTCATTATCAGGCTCGGAAAGGACATGTTTGGGCGGCGAAAAAACCGCGTCATAGGATTTAGCATCGAAATTGTTTTTGTAAAATCTTCGAACAAAACCCTTTTGAACTTTTGAAGTGTTTTCTGACTGACCAGTGGCGTGGTTGTCCTGCTGTAACGCCGCCTGCCGTCTGTCGAAGAGCACGGCGGCGGCCATTGCTCTGTGCTCGCCGAAACGCGCGCCGCACACCGCCCACTCACATAACACCTTCACTACCGCGTACGAACACGGCCACTCCTGCACACACACACAATCATATCTTTACATCATACAAAAGTGCCGGTCACGCGTGACAGAAATAATTTTGTCGTGCGTATACTCTTATCCCATTGGAGGATATTTCAATATGGCGGGTTTCTCAAGATATTTTGACAGCTAGGTAAAGGACTGTTACAGTGGTCATGCTATGAGGGCAGATCACGCGAAACTTCTAGTCTCCTCTGGACACTGCACGATTTTTGTCTTGTAGCATATAGATATGGATGCGGGATCGGCGGCAGATCCCGCCCCACTCCCCCCGCCCCACCGATCTCATCTGTGCACAAGTGCTATATTGTAGTCTTCAGCACTATTAGCAAAAGTCTCTTTCTGTTTTGGTGCTACAGAGTCCCTTTCAGTCTCGACTTTTTTTATGTGTAACCTACCCTACCATACCGAAGTACCCTATTTCCTGATATTAGTAAATATTAGGTAAACTTGTATTTACTAATAAAGTTGTAACGAGGTGCCTTGCATGCCACCTCGTTGCCACCTTACATTTACCATTTCTTTTTAGTCTAGATTTGAATATTAAACTCTGTACTTTTGTGAATAAACCAGTGTAGTCTGTGCTAGTGAAAGATGCAGTTTCATTCTTAGAACCGCTCAAGCAGAAGCTCCTAGCCCCTCGACGTTTAATCTTTAATCCCTGTTTAAGCTCGAGGGCTCACCCAGGATCTTGGCGAGCAGCGGGTGTGACAAAGTATTTCGTTGTCTGTTTAAAAATAACGCTCACCGGGTCTTTCGAGTCAGCGTTAACGTCTTTGGAGGGCGGAGTGCAGTGCGCAAACACTTCTTTGTAGAGCGTGTCTAAACTGTTGTTAGGGTCCATGCGGTCGAAACAGTGACGGTCTAGCGCCTCTAACACTGCTAACACTTTCGCTGAAAATATTTAAGACATTTAGTAATATAATTGAGATTATTTTCCTGGTAGGGCCTAACATCGCGATACAAAAAAGTAAAAACATTTTTTTTAATGGCTACACCGAAGGTGTCAATCATTGGCAGATTTCTTTCTTTTCTATTTTTTTCTGGTCATTGGCTAAAGTAAGAACAGTTACGCGAATAAATTCTGTAAAGCGCAACTTTTGCGTAATTCTGTCATTTGTTTAAATATAAAAAAAAAACGCTAGGCTTAAAATTACCGAACACTGGTCAAAATGAGCTTACCTTGTGAGCTGGTTTGCCATTTATCCGTGCACCATTTACTTTCAGCCTTTTTACTTCTGGCAGCTATTTCCTGCTCTGATTCATAAACCTATGGAAGAATAAATTATTTGAAGGTAAATTGATATACCTACTAGCAAAAACGAAACGAACGCTGTTGTCTAAAGATAGCCGCAATATTATTAATTTTTTTCAGGGACATCTCACACACGGCCATCTGACCCCAAACTAGGCAGAGCCTGTACTATGGGTGTCGAACAGCTGATATACATACATATATAAATAAATATACACCATCCAGACACAGGGCAAACACAAGTGCTTATCACACGAATGTTCGCCCTGGGCGGGATTTGAACCCGCGACCCTGTGCTCAGTAACAGACGTACTACCAACTAGGCTACGGGGCCGTCAATTAGAATCTGATAAGTTTTATACACAGCGCAGACTTCTAAGGGTTAATTGGCCTAGTCTGGACTTTATACCCAGAACTGCTTCATACAAATAGTTTACAATATTCTATGTCTTAGATACTGATTTTGTTTTTATATTCAAAATCCACACACTCCTTAACCCCCCACCACCCATGTACCGCGGCCGGCCGTGGTACATGGGTGGTGCTCAAGCAATTAAAGACTATTTTCCTTTGATCCTCATTTACGTCTGCCAGTTCCACTCCATTCACGCAAACAAAAGCCATAGAATTTCAAATCGAGTTTTGTGGAGTGTCTCGCATGTGGTTCTGTTTTTAGTGCTGCGAATAAATGTCAAATCAAAATCAAGTTTATTGCCTAAATTACATTACAATTGAGAAACTTTTACAAATAAAGCTTTTTAAATTCAAAGTAACAAATCACAAACAAGTTTGCAATTTAGGCAAAAGGAAATGTGTCAGCTCATGTTGGATGGGTCCATAGAGGTTCAGCCAACGCTGGTTTTCAGCCACTTCCTCTATAGTGTTGTGTGCAATGGAAGACATAGTATGAGGGCTGAAACGTGTTGTATTGTACCACTGGTCGGTCACTCCATACAGAAAACGCATTTTGACAACCTACTTCTTTTTGAATAACAACTACAAATCAATGGCGCTAGGCGCTATGTAAAACACCCCTGAACACCACCGGCGGAGTCCCGCGGCGCCTGCATGTGCGGGGCGTGGGGCGCTATATCGGGCGCATGGTCCAAGAAAACAAAGTCTAACAAGACCACGTGAATGACACAAGCCTACGTCATTTCTACGTCATTTTGCCTATTCATCCTTGTTGAATGCGTGTAATAGACAAGGATGAACAGCGTAAAATGACGTAGGCTTGTGTTAGTCACGTGGTCTTCTTGTTAGACCTTGTTTTCTTAGACCATGATTTTCATGATCTTCTGTGACAATACCACAGAGGAAAATAATAGTACTAACCCGTACAGAAAGGACACTCACCACCCGCGCCAAAATGAATTTCCCGCCCGATATAGCGCCCCACGCCCCGCACCCCGCAGGCACCGCGGGACTCCGCCGGTGGTGTTCGGGGGTGTTTTACATAGCGCCTAGCGCCATTGACTTGTAGTTGATATTAAATAAGAAGTAGGTTGTCAAAATGCGTTTTCTGTATGGAGTGACCGCCCAGTGTCTATGGTGTTGTGTGGAACGGAAGACATAGTATGAGGGCTGAAACGTGTTGTATAGTAGTATTATTTAGTTGTGCGGTATTGTGCTAACCATTCTCCTGTGGTGTTCGCTGAGGGCGCAGTCCATGTGCGGCATGGGGAGGGCGGAGGGCGGCAGCGGCAGCAGGTCCAGCGGGGAGCCCTGCAGCTGCGACCCGCAGCCCGACCACACCATCGCCGCCGGACACTCGATGCAGATTATCTGAACCAGGGAAACTCATTTTTAACCCCCGACGAAAAGATGTTATAAGTTTGACGTGTCAGATCTAATGCCATGCGATTTGAAATGCAGTTTAGAGTTGCTATTTATTTGAATGATGTCGCTAAGCGAACCTTCTGTAGGGACTACAATTTGGTACTCTGTGATTTAATTGTGTAATTTTCCAGAATGCAATGCCTCTCCCGCTTCGTCCTACTTTACTCTTATTTCTTCATTTACATTCTGTACGGTGTATTTAGGGACGCAGATGAAAGATTTTCCTATTTTTAACCCCCGACAAAAAAGAGGGGTGTTATAAGTTTGACGTGTGTGTCTGTCTGTGGCATCGTAGCTCATAAACGGATGCGCCGATTTTGAATTAGTTTTTTTTGTTTGCAAGGTGTCACAATAGAGAGTGTTCTTAGCTATGATCCAAGAAAATATCTTCAGCCATTTCAAGATTATCAGCTCTTTTCTAGTTGTTAAAAGGATCAAGTAACAGCACACACAGACACACACGTTAAACTTATAACACCCCTTTTTTCGTCGGGGGTTAAAAATAGGAAAATCTTCTTTTCCCTTATTACACTGTACAGAAAATGTAAGTGACTAGGAGTACTCAACTGTCTACTTTGCGATGTAACGTAAGATACGGTACGATATCTACTCGACGCTACTGAAAAAATATGAGTAAAGTAGGATGAAGCGGGAGAGGTATTGTATTGCATTCTGGCAAATTACACAGTTAAATTACAGAGTACCAAATTGTAGTCCCTACAGAAGGTTCGCTCACCGAAATAATTCAAATAAATAGCAACTCTAAACTGCATTTCAAATCGCATGGCATTAGATCTGTAAGCTATTAACCTGAAATACGAAGTTCACACTGAAAATGTCACAGACACAATGCAGCACATCTGCGTGCATCAGACGCACGGCACTCTGAGAGACACAAACCGAAATGGCGCGCGCGGCAGCGGAACGGCAACGTCGCACGCATGACGGCAGAAGTAAACGTTGTATTACACGGGATTTCCTTTTGAAAATCACACCGCGCTGCTGCATGCGTCTGCGACACTGTGTGGACGGCCTTCTGTTGCGCGGCTGCAGACGCAACGCGTCGTGCTGCAGACGTATCCGGTGTGTGGCAGCCTTTATGGCATAGATAACTGCGATCTTTAGTTAAAATTTCAAGCCCACTAAAAAAGCTTACCTGGAGAATGGTGGCCAACTGCATAATGACGTCTCTATGGTAGGCGCAGTTCAGTATCTCGCCGAAACCAACTTGCACGGGGTTTAGCGAGGCGGCAATCACCGCATTAACCACCGCTTTGGTCTCCCTAGGAGGGGAATCGTGTTCCTCTTTCACCTGAAATCGTCAAATCTACATTACTGATGTCTCGCGGTAAAAGGTAGCCTATGTTACTCAGGGTGAATGTTAGCTTTCTAATGGTGAAAGAATTTTTGTAATCGGCATAGTAGTTTTTGAGTTTAGTCATTACAAACAAATCTAATTGGTCTAAGTTTCGTAGATAAGCCCGTACAATGTGCTAAACCGTATGAGTAACTATAGTTTATTAACTATCCCAAGGGAACTTTTTAATTTTCCGGGATTAAAAGTATCAAAGATGTTGACTGGGGATATTTCATAAGGTACTACCATGAAAAAAGTTTATTCAAATTGGCCCAACAGTTTCGGAGATTAGTCTGTAAAGCTTGACTCAAGGACTAAGAAGCCTGCTCTGTCTGGGGGCGCTACGTGTATATTTTTACGACTATGGAAACAATTTCCCTTATAAAATTAGTTCCATTGAAATTCCACAATATGGCGTTCTTATTTCTTTGGCCAACCGGCTTTACAAACAGAAAAACAAAAAAAAAACATAAATTTGGATATCTTATTATCACTTCTTACATCCCTCTGAATCGGTTCTTAGCTATTTTATTCTATGTACAAATTTTCGACCTCTACAGTTTTATTATATAGATAAACTAGCGACCCGCCCCGGCTCCGCACGGGAAAATGGTTATTGTGGATTATTCTTAAGTATATTATGCATGTATTATACATATAAACCTTCCTCTTGAATCCCTCTATCTATTAAAAAAAACCGCATCAAAATCCGTTGCGTAGTTTTAAAGATTTAAGCGTACAAAGGGAGGGACATAGGGACATAGGGACAGAGAAAGCGACTTTGTTTTATACTATGTAGTGATAAAAAAAAACCTTATTATTATTTTAATTTTACAGACTCACCTGGACGTCCATTGGCTGTGAGGAATTGGGGGTGCCTATGTTGGGTGTGCCCAAGTTAGGGTTGGGTGTGCCTATAGGGGCGGAGGGCGTGCCGTGGTTTTCCGCGGGGGTCGCTGACCGCTTGATCTGGGATATGTTGGGTTTGACATCATTCGCGTTTGTATCTGGGGCCGGGGACATTGGTGCGCCATTTTGTTCTGTTTAAATAAGAAAGTCAGTTTTTAGTTTATACAGGTTGTAAAGACTTAGCAAATACTGAAAGTCATTTAATGGGATTTTTTTTACAAAACGGCTCAACAGATGGCTCTAGTAAATCGTGAGGTAATAAATACAGAAGTATTGGATTGTAAAAAAACATTCAAATTAATAAATTAATAACCCAAAAATTAATCTCAGTCAGAACCATGTACATTGTACAATTCGCCAAAAAGAGAGTCAAAAAGTCTACAATAAATCTCACTGTTCTCATTATTTTACTAGCGTTCTATTTTATTTCATCTATGGAAATCTTAAAGTACGCTCGTTTTTTTTTTTAATTTCAAGCTGTCAGAAAATCTCCCATTGTTTTGAGCAACAATCCCTAAAAACCATTTTTAAAAATAAAAATATATATCTGTTCTCCCATACTAAAAGTAAACTCAGTGTTTACAAAGCTGTGACTTACACTCTACTTAGTTTTGCTAGACTAAAAATGTAACAGCTCATATATGTCCCCACCGTGGGGCTGGAGCCTACCCTGAAACAGAGTGAATAGGCCTCTGTTGACCACGCTGGCCTAGTGCGGGTTAGGCAACATCATACACAACATTTGAACTTCCTCACAGGTGTGTGCAATGTGCATATTTGCTCACGATGTTTTCCCTTAAGGGGCTACCCGAGGCTAAGTGGCGCCACCATCAGTTAAAAATTAATTACTCGCGAAGTATTCTTTTTTTCTAAAATCCGGACGTTCATTTTGAAGTTGGCGTGCTATAGGATATATAGGGGCCATAAACTGTATTTATTATAGTCCGCTGTAGTTACAGATAGAAAATTTGACAAAAGCGTTTTTAGCAACTTTTCTATCTGTAACTACAGCGGACTATAATAAATACAGTTTATGGCCCCTATATATCCTATAGCACGCCAACTTCAAAATGAACGTCCGGATTTTAGAAAAAAAGAATACTTCGCGAGTAATTAATTTTTAACTGATGGTGGCGCCACTTAGCCTCGGGTAGCCCCTTAACCGTATGGGCGTTGAATAAACGTACATGCGTTCGACAATCGCAAACTTGCTGCTTGGAAGACAACGGCCCTAGCCACTTGGACACTTTCGCTTTGTATCTAATGTAGTTCTAATCAATGTCTGTCATGTCTGATGTGGCTAATTAGGCCTACCAGTTCTCTCCTGTTTGGTGAAGACCGCTGGTTGGTTGAGCGTGCGCAGCGTGGTTTCGGAGAGCACGGAGCAGATGACCGCCGCCTTTTTAGCGCACGCGGTTGCCAGCCGTCGCGACAGTATCTCGCAGCACACGAACGAACACATGTGCTGCAGCGCTAGCGGTAGGAACAACCTGGAATAAAAAAACACATGATTAATACGTGTACAATGTTTCGGCGAAGTTCAGTAGTTTCGGAGGAAATTTGCTAGGATAGACACACAAGTAATCCTATAAGGATACCGTTTTTGCTTTTTGAAGTAATTTCGGAGGAAATTTGCTAGGACAGACACACCAGTGATCCTATAAGATTACCGTTTTTGCTTTTTGAGTTACGCAAGCTTATAAAAAAAAGAAATTAGTTAATTAATAGTATGGGTTTTAACGGGTTTTATAGTAAGACTGTAGCGAGTTGGCTATCCAACTAAAAAATCCATAGAAACTTCGTAAAATTTCCGAAAACCGACCCAACAAAATTACTATTTATTTATCAAGCCTATCCACAAAATTTCACGAGGATCAGTTGAGCATTTTTGCCTAAGCTTAGGAGATGATTCGCGCTCGCTCAGTGACTAAGCCGTAAAAAAAATATTTCAAATTCAATTATACTTAAATTCATATAAGTCTAAGAAAAGTCAAAATAAAACAACACAGGCTGGAATTTCAGTGGCGACAAAGACACAAAACGAAGAGGACGCAGTTATGCGCAAGAGTGGGCGCGGTGTATTTGTATCTCATTCTAACGCATAACTGCGTCCCTTTCGTCTTCTATCTTCTGTCGTCAGTGAAATAAGGCCCAAAACAAAAATATATTGTAGAATGTATCTCACCTAAGAAGACCGTCATCAGCGGAGCGCTTATCCAGCAGCTCCACGATCCAGGTGAGGAAGTCATGTCGATCCAGTAAACCCTCGTCCAGAAGGTACTTGGCCAGCCTACAGCAGTATTGCCAGAGCTTGAGTGCGTGACGCCAATCTGATCCTTCCCCGCCAGGAGTCGATGAGCCTACGACTGACAGACAACAATTTTATTCTCATTATCATTATACTTGTAGAACCAAGACGTCAAATGACGGACGAATGATGACTAAGGATTCGAAAATGACCGCTCCTGTAGGTACGCTGAACATTTTTGTTTTCTGTTGTCTCTTATTCCTTAGTCTTTTGTTCAGATTCGAAGCCAAAATAATTAAAAGTGTAAGCCCAGTTTTCTACTCCTTTCGGCATAATGTTCTTAGCAATGAAAACGTGTGTGTGTTATGGCGTGCGAGAGCTTATTAGTGTAAAACGAGAGCCAGCTTTGGTTTAAACAATGCTTAAAACTTCATTAGATGTTGACGTCGAAGAGTGATTTGTAAAATCTTACTTTGAACAAAACTTTTTGACTTGACTTGAAGCTACATCGTCGGTGACATTAATTTGCGTGCAGATCTCATCATCACAGTATTCACCCATCTAACCAACTACAATCCTATAACAACAAAGATAAGAGAGCCGTGTGATGTAAATGGTATAGGAGCCAACACAATGTTGACCTTGACAACGTCCGTATTCCGTAGCGGTAGCATGTGCTGGCTTCTGTACACGGCATCAAGCCACTTACTGCTGGAGTTTCCTGGCGAATGCATGGAGTTGGGCACAGTGTTGTTAGGAGTGGAACTGCCAGGTGGGTTGCCCGACGAATTGTGGATGGGGGTGCCTTGCCCTAAAATAATAGAAGATTTTATAATAAGTTTTTGATTTGACATCAATACCTAACATTGCACAAAGAAACACCTTCTTTAAAATATAAGGTGTGTAAAACAATCTTACATATAAACTTATTTTTTTGTTAAACACTTAGTAAAACAGCAACAAGGAAAATAAATGTGCAATAGAGCAAAATCAGAAAAATTAAAAATCCTTGCCATATTTTGTGGAATTTCAATGGAACTAATTGTATAATGGAAATTGTTACCATGGCCATTACAATAAAAATATACACGTGGCGCCCTCTTAGCAGGTTTATTATTTTTCTGGTCAGGCTTTTACATTACATCGCCAACATTACTAAGCACTTCATGTTTATTGTTAGCTAATATTTAATATTAAAACATGAAAACAATTTACCTGATTGAGATGGCGGTGTTTTATCGGACACACTCCCGGGAACCACACTTTGGTAGTGTTCAGCCAGCTTTGGTATCTGATCTTTCAGGAACTTTATTAATGTTGATGTCCATTCTGGAAATACAGTGTGCATGTCACATATTTTATTATACGATTTTCTTAACTGTATGAAATAGGAACTCTTTTAAGAAGTAATTTATAATACAGGATGTAAGTGACAGCTTGGTAAAATAAAACCACAGAAATTTTCCCATAAGAATCTTTTCTCATTTGTCATAAAAACTATTTTAGTATACATAACTGATTGAAATTATTAGAATAGAATAAACTTTATTGCACACTAAAAAACAATAGAATCAGTAAATTCACAAAGAAAGATCGAAAGTGTACATATAGGCGGCCTTATTGCTGAGTAGCAATTTCTACCAGGCAACCTTAGGGTGAGGAGATAAAAAAGTGAGTCAGGTCTGTGCAAACAATATAAACTACTTATGAGAAATGTTTAGGATATTGTACTTACTAGTCACATACACTTTAATATAAATAATTACATTTAGTACCTACATAAAACATATATATAAATAATATTTATTTATTATTATTCTGTGCGGGAATATTGTATATAAAGTTTCGTAGGGAAAGTTGTTCAAAACTAAAGCATGTCGTAATACATATTTTTGTACTAAGCTAAGCCTTTATTGACACCTTGTATTGTAATATTCACCTGTTGTTGGGTCGGGCAGCTGCCTCTTCTTGATCTTGGCTTCAGATACAGCTACCGTGTACGCAGAACTTAACTTGATGAACCACGCTGCTCTTGGCATCGACACACTATACTCAGTCAAAGTGACAAATATCTCTTCTTTTTTGTTGAAATTTGGTGCCTTTTTTGCTAACTGAGATAATGGTTTGCTTCCTAAAATGTGCAGTTATATTTTTTAGTATCATCTTGCATTTGAAGGATAAAATGGTAAAGATTACTTATAAAACAATAAATAGGTCTTTCTTCTCATTCAGCTTTTGACTCATGCTATACTAAAGCTTACACAGTAATATTTAATTAAGATAAAGGTCTTATGTCTTGTATGTGGGAATATTAGTCCCAATGACCATTGTGAGTGAACCATCCATGGAGATCAGTCATTCATAATAAACACTTTGTTTTCAAATTGACTCATCCAGATAGCTTTCAAGCTGATGATTTATGAGCTTAAAAGTATTGTCTGCTGATTGAAAAGTTAACAATTTACCAACTAATGAAAAAAAAAAAACGTTTGGACCATCAAGTACTAGACCTCTTAAAATCAAAGCTATGTATATGTTTTGTCATTTTTTACTTCATACCTGCCAGGTCCTTGAACCAAGCTTCAATTTGTGCCTTAGTACGGGCAGTAGCTGGCCAAAAGTTATCTTTAGGGTTCACTTGTTGTCTCTTTCTGCCACAGTCTGGTAGTGTGTTTAGTTCTTCTTTCTTTGACAAGATGCCAGAGAAAAACTGTCCTATCTGCAAAATATCATTACTTTTTAAATTTTTTAGCTAAACAGATGTTTCAAAGAAATTAAAAACAAACTCTAAAGAGTGTGTCTTTAAAGAATGAAAGAGATAATATATCAAGATGCTACTTAATTACAAAACAGTTCATGTAATAATATTTCCCTGGTATGAATTTGCTCATTTTATGAGTCTACAATTTTAAGGATACTCTTCGTATTTCCTAAATGAGAATCCAATTTACCTTGGATGCAGAATAGTTGAAGTTCCTGGCAGTGCCGAACTCGTCACTCGATTGAGGTGTTGTTGAAAATCCATGTTTTACATTGGTAGAGGTGAGCTCGTCCTCTTTTTGCCTCGGCTCTTGCGGGTACACGTCTGGGGGACCCAGGCGGGGTCTCTTTAGAGGCCTCTTCTCGTACATTATCCCCATCGTACCGGGGCTCAAGCTATCTACGAATTACAAAACCCTAAAGCTTTAAAAATTGATTACAAAGATGTCCTTGTTTAGTAGTAGGACACGTACCTTTCATTAATAAATTATCAGAAGAAACATGATCACAATTAATTTAGATGTAATATGTTAGCAAAATAATGTAAGAAAGATTGGGAAAATAATAAATAAACTCAGAAAATTGCAGAAAATATAAATAATATGTACACTCCTCTCGTGACGTTTACTAGTTGAGTGAGTGAGTGAGTGTGTTTTTAGTTGAATGAATGAAAAAATGAGGGGAGTGAGTGATTAGCTCGTTCAGAATATAAATAAGAGAACATGACACATTTTTTAGTGGGCATAATAAAACCAAAATCTTTATACCCACTACCCACACTACACTACACCTACGATTATTACCTTAAGATGATGATAGTATAAAACATTCCGCAGTCCGCACTTTGGGCAGTTTGGGCTAAGAATGAAAAACACATTTTTACATTTTTCAAAAAGGTGGTGTAATGAAGGTTTCTGAACGTGTTCTTACAAATACCGGTTTTTCCATTAAATACCGGTTTTTGAAATCAACATATTTATTTCCTGGCAACAATTGCAGAATTGCAGTGTCAAAAGTAAATTAAAAACCGACAAATTTGAAAAGCTTCTATTTTTATATAAAATATGCGAAATTAATCCTTATGTACATAGCAGTACAGCTGTTTTGTACTATTTTATTAGTATTGATAGATTTTAGTCAAATTATTATAACCTAGATAATCTCACAAAACCACCGTATTTATTTTATTATAATAACAAACATTAAATAAAACCCCAAAGTAATAGACACTTATAATAAGTTTACGACAATGCCTCCTAAAAAACAAGCTGACAAAGGTGGTAAAGCTGGTGCTAAAGGAAGTGCTGGAAGTAAATCCGGAGGCGATTCCAAAGGTAGGTTAGCGAAATGATAAATTGCTCATATTTTTTATTAATATTTTCTTAACAGGTTGTTTAAAACTCCTTGCTAACAATTCCCATTATTGTTTTTAAATTTAGAATCCGCTGGAAAGGAGAAGAAAGGTGGGACAGCTGTCAAAGTCCGTCACATATTGTGCGAGAAACAGTCAAAATGTTTGGAAGCGCTGGAGAAATTGAAAGCAGGACAGAAATTCCCTGATGTAGCTGCAGCTTACAGTGAGGATAAAGCACGGCAAGGCGGGGATCTGGGTTGGATGACTCGTGGGTCTATGGTTGGTCCATTTCAGGATGCAGCATTTGCCTTGCCTGTGTCTACAGTAAACAGTCCTGTTTACACTGATCCTCCAGTCAAAACCAAATTTGGGTATCATATTATAATGGTTGAAGGCAAAAAATGACAGACATGGTATTTGAATTCGAATATTTCTGGGCAATACTCCTCTTGTTCATTATGGAGAGAATCTGCTGTTTGCAAGAACAATTTGATAAAGACTACATGTTGCTGCCAGATCCCCGCAGATCCAATGAATCCGTACACTCAGAACTGGAAGAATTCTCTAGTAGAGAGTATGTTTATTTTCTGGTTAATTTGTAACAAATTTTCCTATTAACATTGATGGGAATACGAGATCTTTGTAACCAACTTATTCAATTAAAACTTTAAATTTTCTTTTTTCAGTCCAAGTTTAAAACAATCATTTCTCCGTTTGTGCCGACTCATGCATGTTACGATGCTCCTGTCGCTTGTCTACTTCTGCAACGTCTGCCTCTGGTTCATAATGACCAAGAAGGGTACGCCCGGTTCTCTACGTTATAGATTTCATGTCACTATACCATCAATATAATTGAAATATAAGGGTTAAATTTGTTAAGGTAAAATAATGAAATAAATGCATTTTTATGTTTACAGGTGTGTTGTTTTTATCCAAGAATTACCAGGCATATTGCATATTGTTTGATGAAATGTTGAAACATTAAATAAAACGGTAACAATAAAATTAAAGCAGTCTTTATTGACAGATCTTATATACTTAATTTAAGAACATTGATTTCAGTTGACTACTATAGAAATACTGTAATAAATATTGAGGTAAACTTAGAGCTAACGCCAAGACATTTGATTCAACATTTTCGTGCTTCGTTTAGGTTTTGGCAGTGATTATAATATTTTCGATGTTTTTAATTTTTGGTTCTATTTGCACTACACTCTTTTTTTCTATTTTGTATTTTATCAAAAGTTGTTAGTATAGTGCCTGATGAATCATAGTGTTACACTCTAAGGTTAGGGTTGGTGTAGTGGACGTATTTGAGCAGGGCGTCGTTTTCCTCGCACACGAAGGGCTTGCGGTGGTGGCATGCGACATCGTGCCAGTGGACGCCGTCGTTGTAGAAGTTGTTCAGGATGGCCACGCAATGCTCTGCAGCACCCCCTTGATGCAGCTCCTGGTTACCAAAAAACATTGCTATTAACTTTATAACAGGCGTTAGCGTTCATTGACCGTTTTAAGCATGGAAGTAGAAAAATAGTTGTTTTAAGTTAAAGTTAGTGTTTGGGTAGGTCTTCGGATTTCTTCGCTTATGAATTCTCTAGTATATCCGGTACCATCCTTGTTATTGTCAAATTCTAAACACCATGTACAGGCTTTACCAGGACAAAAAAAAGATAGGCTTGACGAAAACAAGCTTTACAAAAACTTTGAGATTAGCCCTTGTCAGTCCATTTTTTTCATAAATTAATAGAATTGATCTTAAAAGTATGAAGTTGCTCAGTAAATCAATCCTTATTTGACTCTACACTTTTATTTATTCTGTGATTCTTAACTAAGTACATCGCTTACGTAAATATTCGTAAGCATTCAAATAAGTCATTTTCTAAACCGTTCGTGAATGAATTGTAAACCTATTGTTCCTTTTGCCGTTGGGTTAACCACATAATCGCATAATCTTTAGGGCCTTGAATAGTTAAGCGTTCAAATTATAGGTTTGGACAAAAAAGCGGATGCAGGCTGATTGTACCTTAAAAATTGAAAAAATAAAGTGTCTGACTAGGTGGGAACTAAGGTCGCGAGCGGAGAATGAACCACCGCATTATGTATTGTGTTCCTCGTATTTGGTCGAGGGGAAAGCGACGCGCAAACACGCTGCGGACGACGCATAACGAATACCGATGAGCTTTTGTTGTGGAGTTTGTAGAAAGCGGTGCGCCCGCGCCGGCGTCCCGCGTATACTGGTACGCCCTTCAGCGCATATTTCGCGCAGGCACATAAATATGCGCACCCGCTTTCGTTTTCGTTGCGTGACATCCGCCGGATCGCTTTGGGCGGTTTATGACAAACATTACTTAACGTTCGCGGAATCGTTCGCTTGCATCATCGTGCGGTTTGGTAATAGCATCAGCTGTTCCTTTAATTGTGACTGCTGTTACGTCGTGTGCTAAAGCCATGGAAGCTGCGATTCTGCTTTTTGCATCGCCGCGTTTCCATTGATAATTATGGAACGGAAAAGTACACGCGTTTATCATTCATTAGTCAGATTTTGAAATCGTGCGAAAATACATCAGTTTTTACTTAAATACCCGCATGAAATAATTGCAGCATGTCCTAGATATTTGTTGCTCGATATGTCTAGAAAGTATTTTATTCCTTTGAAACGCAGAGGCAGAATAAGTTAGGTAAAATATATATTTCCTTCCTAGGATGTTTTTAACTATGTCACTGCTAGGTCGAAGCTTGACATAGATTTTCAGCGAATTAATGAATAGGTAAGTAAAAAAAATACCTGTAAAGTACCTACCTAGTTCATACTTACAAGACATTAGAAAACAAAACAAGATATGACTTCACGAAAAAACTTAAAAAGGGGGTAGAAGGATATAAAAACACGTATTACTATTATTTATTCTGTGGTATCGGTCAATATTGCGCTTGGCATAATTCTGAAAAAAAAAAGTATTGAACATACCCTGTTGTCGGGCTGGGGTTTCCCGATGCCGCCACCCTCAGACCAGTCGTTCTGCTGACGGTTGGTGGTCGGAGCCAGCTTCTGCAGCTCGGCCGTCCAGAACCACCCATTCACTTCGTTAGGAAGCAGGTCAGGGCGGTTACAGCCCTTGAAGTCGCAGAGACGACCTGACGTCCAGATGTATTTCACCTGGAAACAAGAGAGTGGATTTAAAAGGTTGTCAAAAATCAAAGGGGCCGGTAGAAGTAGTTGGGATCTGTGCTTGAATAGTTCTTTTTTTTTTTCGAGCGCTGTTTTCGCTAATCATTTTTTTCTTTGTATCGGGTCACCTTTTTTGACTTGAATCTGGAATAATTTATCTTCTTCTGGGATAAGCTCCAGCCCCTCGGTGGGGACGTAAAAGAGTTGAATTGAACCGTTAGCTGAGCTGTAAATCTTCACCATTTGTCTCTAGGTATTGTTGTAATGAAGTTCATCAATGACGGCTTGCGTATTTTTCAAACAATACCTACTCTTCAATAAAAAAATACCCACATCCATTAGTTCGAAAACGGCAATTCACGTGTACAATACCTTGCAATTTGTCATAGTTAACAGCGGGTCCTATCGCAGCGAGTGCCGAGGAATCTGCCGGCTCATTTGAATGACAATGATGGCGGATGGCGGAGTGGGAAATTTGCCATCCAAACAATCTGAGGCTGGCTTATGTGCCCAATGGTATGCGGTTTGGTTAGATAAGAGTTACATTGTTAGGATACCGGTTGTCGGTAGGTGTTTTGTAGCTGCATAGCTTTGCACTGCTACGATGCGACAAGACTTATTATGTGACAGATGTTGATTATCATCGTATCTACTTACTTGAATGATAATAATATGAATTACGGTGTTATAACCAGGAAACATTCTCAAGAAATGTACAGTCGTTCTGTACCTACGGCAGACTTCTACGTAATATTGGATAGACTGTTATCCCCTTATTGGTGTACAGCATGTAGTATTTTGAATATCAATAAGCATATTAATAAAAAGAAACCACACTTTGCAGACAATCAGAATTGGACCGACCAGTATATTGCAGAAACTTATAGATACTTTGTCAATTGCCGTGTAGAAGACATAGAGGCGTCTCGGTCGGTATTTAGTTTCTCGAATTTCAATGTTCAGTTCGTGAAGATATCTCGTTATGTCACTTGGTGTTTTCCAAAAATTACTGATGATCTAGTGACTATTAAATAAAACACTATTTACCATACGTGCAGCTATCTAGAAACCTGTAGATCGATCAAGAACAATAGTAAACAAAACAAAACTACACCCTACGTGGACGTTCTTCTCGGCAAAACAACAAGTTCTCATGAAAGAAAAGAATTGAATGTACAGCAGTAGTGAAACTAACTCGATTAGACATCCCATTGTCTTTATTAACAGTTTCACGTGCTGACACTACCTATACAACTCTGCAATGATTTGCATGCTGTGAATGACACACAATCGAAATGAAACTGGACGAATTCTAATCAGTTGTCACTTTTGAAACAAAAACAAGAACGGAATTTGAAGTTCCGAAAAACTTTCTTTTTCTATTTGACCAATTGGGCACATAACTCGTCACCACGGTCATGGAATGTTCTCCAGCCTGTCACGTGCCGGCATTGCTAATTCCATTGCTGACTATGTGAGTACACCTTAGTCATCCAGGTCAAGGATGTAGTATTGTATCCTCATCTGCAACTAATTACTAACAGTCGAAAGATGACCAAATGCATGTGCTGTGTCTAGACCGAACTGTAATGGTTTCCACACTGTTTTCATTTATGGGGTTGTGGTTTTGCATGAAAATAAGTTTAGTTTCTTTCTGAAAATACCATCAGCCGTTGACTAGAATTTATATGCAATGTAACTTCACTAGGTAAATGTGGTGTTGTGTCAACGATGTTTTTATTTTACTAAATTCTAAATCTACAGATATTACGCAACTTTTTGTCTAAAGGGCAACGTTCGACCTCACAAATTGATAGTGTTATTGACCTTCATTTAATTGGTATGTTATTCAAAAGTATAATTACTGGGTCATCTGCTAAGCCGTATTCCTAGAGTAGTGTTATTTCTGTATCACAGAAACTATGGTTTTCTATGAATACAGCAGCAAATAAAGGACCATAATATTATTATGTTGTCTAATTAGTCCTTACCTTGTCTTGCACGATTCGCTGTTTAATCCACTCGTTCTCATCGCTGGTCTCCAAAGAGACGAGGTCCATGCACCTCTGTCTGCAGTAGTTGCGGGCGCTCAGCCAGTCTTCCTCCACCCCTCGAAGGGCGGGGTCTCGCCAAGAGAAGAAGTAGCCTTTGTCTGTTGGACAAGAAAAACTTTATGTTTATTTTCTGGTGAATTGTCGTCGTCGATTACAGCCCATGTGTCCCCAACGAGGGGCTCGAGCCTAACCCTATCGGGTTGAGTAGACCTGAGTCGACCACGCTGGCCCAATGTTTGCCGACTTGACACACAACCTTTTATTTGGTGAATTGTAAAAGAAGAATGTTGGAAATCGCGGGAAACCTTTTGTTCACGGGTTTGTCTTACCCAGCAATGGTCTTCTATGACTAAAATTATGATGATGACTGATTTTAGATTTAGATGCTTAATTATAACAGCTGCTCGTCAAAAAGAGCTCTAAAGTTTGATATTCCCAGAGATTTGAGCGGGTTCATCTTGCTTTGTATTGTTCTGTCTACCTACGCCAACGACAAGGGTACATTAATTTTAAAATGTAGGACAAGTTTAATTTATTACAAACTGTAACATAAATCATCAAACAATGACTAAGTATTTTGTAAAACGACGGTAACAATAGAGTAGAGAGAATGTATTACGATCGAGCGAAATTATTTCCAAGGTGGGAAACAATATTGTCATTCGATAGAAATTTTACTAAGTTTCCACTAGCTAGGTGCTTTCGATATTGTATTGTATTTGTATGTAATTTAACATAGTACATGACCTTACTTTATGATAGCTAACTTATGAGTGAATTTTAATCATAATTTTTGTGTTTTTTAGTGTGTTTCAATAACTTATAAAAATAGCAAAATACCTAAGTTTGAATATAAAAAATATTAAGTATATAAAAAATAAAGTAATTAACGAATTTTGTTAGATTAACGATGATAGTCAAAATGTTAGTGGGTAGGTGGTGTGTATGGTTAAGTTTTGGTTTAATAAATATTCGGTAACATGATCCAAAATGATCGCCCGAACAGGGACTTGAACCCTGGACCCTTGGATTAAAAGTCCAATGCTCTACCGACTGAGCTATCCGGGCAGTGGAATACTTTGCGAAATATGTTATCTTATGACTGAAGTAAACACATACTACGACGGAAAGTGGCCCTGAGTCATCCGCGAACAATGGTTGACCTAATAATAAATATTTTTTTAAATATTTGTCCAGATGTGACACGGTAATTAAAATTGTGATTAAATGAATAGGTAGAACGAAATACATAAAATTATAATACGTAAAGAAGACGCTTTATTGAGAATGGGGTGAGTAGAGCTTTATTCGGCTCACAGGGAGCGGGCAGCCCAAACTAAAACGACGATGTTTGTCAATATGTTTTGGGCGAGATTAGGTGCACACACACACCTAGACAAAGAGACTTTGTTGCTCAAAAGAAGTGGTTTTTCAAAATTGGCCTTTGCTTGTGTCGAAAAGGTACGATCAATCAAGCTACACGGGCCTTGTGAAAAAAAAGGAGTGTCAGATATATAGGTGGTCTTTATGTAATCTTTATTTTTTTTTTCTTAAAATTTTCCTAATTACGATTTTATTTTTATGGAATTTGAATTTAATTATCATGGATGGATACTATTTATTGTATTTATTTACAAAAGTAACTAAATTAAAATACGTTGTAATTTTAAACTTTCATGAAAATAGAAATACCTACCTAACTTAATAAATTCTCCTCATCAACATAAATACTTCTCCGACAGTTAATTCAAATAAAGCAGCATTATTTCTATGCATTGTAGGCATATAGCGGAGAAAACTGAAGACAGACAGACATACCTAAATAGTTGTTTATACCTAATATGAATGTTTTATTTAGCTATCTAAGGAATGTTTTTAGTTTGTCTGCTGTAGCTTATCAACACAACAATTCGGGAATCAGTTTCCTGGAAGGTTAGGCAGGTTATCTCCAACTCCATAAGATAAGCGCCGGTGCACATTTCAAACATAGCGAGTTTTTGAACCGTCTAAATTCTGACTAGAGCTAAAAATTTAAATACTAACCGTTGACACGAAGAAAGATCTAGACTGGTTTGGTTTGTTTTGAATTTCGATTCTAAATTAAGAATGTATCGGGGTCTACGTCTATCTACTCGTAGATTATGTTTATATATTTGTATTTTAATATTTAAGCATTCATGCAATGCATCATACTATACTACGACATATAAAAAACTAGCGGAGGTATTTTATTGATATGTAACTGTCGCAGTACGATGTTTGCAGCCGTCTGTTAATTATTTGTCTAAACAAATTGTATGCCGATAAGCAAACTGTTAACAAGAGGCGGCCACAGTTATAATTATACTTCCGGTACGGAAGGCCGGCGTTGGTCTAAGTAATTATATGACTAAACCAGCAGTAGTACTGAAAGTTGCAGCCCTTTAATAATTATTTGTCTAGGTAACAATTGTATGCCGATTCACAGTTAACTCTCACGTTGCTTCCACTATTTTACTAAAATAAAAATATAAAATAGAAAATAATTAATATTAATATAAATAATTTTAGTAAAATAGTTGCTGAAGCAACGTGAGAATTATTGCTTGCTTACAACTATGAGTCGGCATACCAAATATTTATTATACGGCTGCAACTATACGGCTGCGATATCTATATAATAAAACTGTAGAGGTCGAAAATCTGTACATAGAAAAAAAATACTAAGATCCGAGTCGGGGGGATATGTAAGAAAGAAGTAATGTAGAACATTCAAATTTTTCTCGAATTTTTGGTTTCTCTGTTTATCTGTTTGTAGGGCTAATCTCCGAAACTGTTGGACCAATTTGAATGAAAACTTGTATGGTGGTATCTATATATCCCCGGTCAACATCTTAGATAGTTTTTACCGCGGCAAAATATCTTCATTAGGTAGGTAAGTACTACGGTCAAATGCACGCAGTAAAAAACAACGCGAACGTAGCCGCGGGCGGACAGCTAGAACTAAAAATAAAATAAAGTAGTTTATTTCTCAATTTAAAAGTAACAATTAACACGAAGCTGCAGTCTTCTTTTAAAAGCATTCTAAAGCCTGTGTTAGGGGACTCCCTACTATAACGCAGGATCCAGGCGTTGGAGTTCAAGGTGCAGTTGTATGGAACGAAGTAAAGTCTGTAAATCTTATCACTTTATCACGCAACTGGTTTTGAATCGAAGTGCGATAACGTCCAGGGGACCATTCAGACATAGACATAGACATAGACATAATTTATTTGACAAAACACAATACAACACAACAAAAAAGAAAAAGAAAAACAATGATAAATAGTGATACATAAAAGACACAATACACATTATACAGGCACGATAGTGGATAGGCATTCGAGCTGTTTAGAACCAAGTCCTGTGAAGGTTGATTCGTCGCACTTTTTCAATGGGAAGATTTCCAGTTGCATAAGAAAAAAATAAACCTTATAAAACGGTTCAACAGATGGCACTAGTAAATAGTAAGGTAATAATAAATACAGAAGTATTGGATTATAAAAAAAACATTCAAATTAATCAACTAATTATCCTAAAATTAATCTCATTCAGAACCATGTACAATCCGACAAAAAAAGTGAAGAATTCAACAATAAATCTCACTGCTCTCAGCTGCACTCATTATTTTACTAACGTCATCTATGGAAATCCTGAAGAACTCTCGTTTTTTTTTTTCATTTCAAGCTGTCTGAAATCCTCTCAATAAAAATAAGGTTTTAATGCGTGTTAAGGATGCTGGAAGTGGGCCTTACTGTCAGCGTATCTTTCGTGGATGACCCTCTGGACGCACTGCGAGGGGATAGGCGGCTCCAGAATGCGTCCGTTGGGGAACTGCGCGTACGCAGCCGACAGCGCCGCCAGGACTAACACTATGCTCTGCTTCATCTGGAACAAGATAATGATGAGTTGTACTGAGGGCTTAGAAATGTGGCGGAACGGTGCTCTCCTACCTCGCCGCGCATACCTCAGAGAGGTGCACAGCGGTAGTGGCCATACCATACTATATAAGTTTGACGTGTGTGTCTGTTAAGTCCGGTGAAGCTTGATTGGTCGTACCTTTTCGACACAAGCATGCATCGTAGCTCCTAAACGGATGGGTCGATTTTAATCTAGTTTATTTTATTTGCAAAGTGTCATAATCGAGAGTGTTCTTAGCTATGATTCAAGAAAATATTTTCAGCCATTTGAAGATTATCAGCTGTTTTCTAGCTGTTGAAAAGATCAACTAACGGTTTTGTGTGGGGGGTTATTAAAATTTTTAATTAATGTTATTAGTGTAAAAAGTAATATTATAGTCCCTGTTAATCAAGACAGAATCGAAAATCATTCAAAGCGATGATGATAACCTGTGGTAATCTCGATACACAAAGCTTTGATTCTATAACACAGTAGAAAGCAGGATGGTTCTTATCATTTAGCTATAGTCTTTACTAATTAATTAATTAACAAAGCCAACATTTAGGTACTCTGATTTTAGTACCTGTGAAGACTGACTTTACTGTATTTTTTTTAATGTGATTCTATGAAAAATAAATAGATAGAACCTTGTTTTTAACGTTGTTTGTAACGTTCTTGGTTTTAATTCACATCACAATAATTACATGTTTTTTTAAACATCTCGTATTTCCCCATTCTTTTTTCAAAAAAGCACAGGTGTTCATATACGCGTGCAGCTCAGCTCATAAATAAAATCGATTATCATGTGAGATAAAAAATCCTTAAAGACATCGGAAAGACGATGGAGCTCATTTGTAAACATTAAATAAATGGGAGGAATGACCTTATAAAAGCTAGAGGTGGTCGGGTCGGGTCGTGGGGGGTATTGAGTTAACCCGAGGCAAGGTCGCCTGAGTCCGTCGCTTTCTACTGGCCTTTCCCTGGACCGGTCCTGCCCTTTATCCACGGTTTAATTCTCATTTACATAGCGGCAATTGGCCAGGCTATCGGATACTCTACTCAGTATTCTTGGCAGGATTCGATAAAGTCAGTGATGTGGAAAGTTCTCGCCAATAATGTAATTTTCATCGCGCCGACGACTAGTTGTATTGTGCAGCATTGGTATTCTGCTTTGTTGCCGAAAAGAGATTGCTACTCTAGTAATAAGGCCGCCTATTGACTCGTTGTTTAAAATTGTTACTGTGGTGTCAATTAATCATTCTATAAAGGTTTTAAGCGACACAATACATACAGTAGTCTTAAAGCTTAATAAATTTGCTTTCTCTCTTTGTAAGTTAAATTCTTAAATCTTTAGTTTTTATTGACATAGGCTTGAGTTAAAAAAGTACGACGAATTAATAGTAGAGTATTTAGTGCAAAAAACTGTTGAAATTGGACCAGTTAATGAAACTTGGCATGGTTGTAGAATAGGTAGTCCTGAGTAGAAATCCACCGGGACCCATGACTGGTACCTCCTCTGAAGCCGGGGGGAGGGGGGTGAAGGTGGGTTTTGCCGCCCTTCTTGTTGACGCTTATATCTCTAAAACCGTATGTACTATGACAAGTTTGGTATCATTTTCAGATAACTCGTTAACGTAGAATTCATTTTTGGAATTATAAAATAGGGTTGCCATACAAAAAAACTAAATTATAGGACAAAATTCGCAAAACACGAATGAAATTTTTCTACATAAACGTCGTTTACTTTTCCCATAGGAATGGTATCGATACAAAAAAAAAAAGGTCGAGTAGCAACATTCACAGGCTTTACAAATATATAACTTTTATGGCACTTTTTTGATAAAAAATGGGTTAAAAAAAATAAAATTGCATGCGCGGCAGACAAAGGTTATATACATGGAACTAGCTGCAAGACCAAATTAGTCCCAAAACAGTGGTATTAAGGGGTGATAATGTATGGAAGAAATGTTTTGGGTGTTACAAAACCATCCAAATAAATAAGAGATGTAGAAGATCTGGTCATAATGGAAAGTAAGAGCTTTTTGAATTGACCTATGCTTGTGTCGAAAAGGTACGACAAATCAAGCTTCACCGGACTGAGGAAAGTAAGAGCGGCCGGAACAAACGGTAGGAGATTAAGAGGTGGCGCCGTAGTGAAACTTGTTGGAAACCTTGGTCAGACTTTGAAAGGTGAAAAAAAAGTCCCAAGATGGCTGACTTCAAAACCTGGCAAACGCTGGCAATCTAACAAATGTAGCTTAGCACGTGCAGACAAAATTTCTGTTGACCAGTAAATATAGAATCAAGATTTTTTGGATTTTTTAATCACTCTATAATTTTTGCGTGGATAAGACTTTTGCACTGCTGAAACTCAGACAACCATTTGATGACCTCAAAAGCTATTGTCGGTCGGTACCAGTCGGTACTGTCATTCATGCTTAAAAAATACTGGAAATAATGCTTGGCTGACAAAGGATGCTGACATCCTCACAGTCCAAAAGTCTTCTCTGAATGGGCTGCAATCTGAACAGAAAAACCCTGCTCAGCTGTAACCAAATCTGGAACCTCACACAATACATACCTCTTATTGAAAGAGATCTGCGACTATTATCTGGTATTAACTTACCAAGCGCAGGCTTTTGAAGCTGTGGATAGGAATTTAACTTATGTACTGTAAATCCTTAGTTGCTAACAAAATGTCTTGAAGCTGGAACATTTGACGATCCTTTGTTGCACCTTCGGAATCCAGCAGTCTTTCTAGATACCTTTTTGTTACCTTGGATAAATCGTTTATAGGCTACGCTGCTTACACACCAAGAAGAAAATGGGTACTCGCAACAACCTACTGTGCCAACCTACGTCCACCAAATGGTAAAACTATCCAACAGTTCATCGATTGGTCGAACTGGATCACTTTTTTACGGCACACAATTTTACGAGCAGCTTCAGTTTGGATTCTGTGAGCACACGCGCAGCGATGAGGCTAAATTTGGCCCTAAATAAACTCTCTGGCTTCAATCAGAAGGTTCGTAAAAACGTGACCAGCTCTCTGGGCATGGCTAATGAAGAGACCGACAGCAAACATCCCCTACACCACCACGTGCTGTGCTGGTTCCTCAACACATTTAATGTCTATAGATGAACCCAAGACGGACCCAAGTTAGCCGAAGCAGACACGTTCCGGTGAAGCTACAGCTCGGATGGGGCTTGCCAGCGTGATATGTCTTTTTCAACGATGACGCTCTTATGACTTGTCGAGCCTACCCTACCACCTGCTTTTTTTTTTTTTTTTTGTGAATTGACCTATGCTTGAGTCGAAAAGGTACGACGGATCAAGCTTCACCGGACTTGCGGGGGAGCGGAATACTCTACCCCAAAAAAAGTCATATACCAACGCGTCTAGGGGCGGCTCAAGGGAGCCTCGGACCACGGCCTAGCGCGTTGATATTGAAAAACATCGTGAAGGAGACGACGCCTGAGGGGCTCCGTCTCTGATTATAAATTTTGATTTTGGTTCTGGCCGCGCCCCCGCCGGCGGGTGCGGGCGTTGTTACCTGAAGGGCTACCACCTGCATTCGTAAGGATCTTTCTAGAGATCACGGATAGAGCTTCATGTGTGGCAAAGTACTGGAGTTAATTCGATTAGAAGGGAGAAATGCACATAAAACGATTGCTTCCCAACTGTTCACCCCCAACCTTCAACCCTTATTATGGTCTTCTACCTCGAACTCTTGCTTACGCATAGTTAGCCTTACGCTGGCTGATCCGTCTGCCTGATGATGCTGACTAGCACAGTATTTGCAGCAATTGGTTAGTGTGACACAGTAAAGATATCGGCAGGTAACTTTTGAGATCATATCAAGGCTTTCTGAGTTTCAACAGTGCAAGAGCTTTAGCTTTTGCCCCAAAGACGTGGAATCTAAGCAGAAATTAAACAGGGGTTAAAATGAACCAGTAGCCAAGAAAACGAAATGGTTTCTTGGTTCATTACTGATCGACAGAAATATTATCTGCCCCGCTTTGCTAAATTTGCTGTGTTGCCAGCGGTTGCTAGTGTCTTGAAGTCAGCCATCTTGGGACTTTTTTTTCACCTTTCAAAGTCTGACCAAGGTTTCCAACAAGTTTCACTACGGCGCCACCTCGTAATCTCCTACCGTTTGTTCCGGCCGCTCTTACTTTCCATTATGACCAGATTTTCTACATCTCTTATTTGTTTGGAAGGTTTTGTAAAACCCAAAACATTTCTTCCATACATTATCCCCCTTAATACCACTGTTTTGGGACTAATTTGGTCTTGCAGCTAGTTCCATGTATATAACCTTTGTCTGCCGCGCATGCAATTTTATTTTTTTTAACCCATTTTTTATCAAAAAAGTGCCATAAAAGTTATATATTTGTAAAGCCTGTGAATGTTGCTACTCGACCATATTTTTTTTGTATCGATACCATTCCCATGGGAAAAGTAAACGACGTTTATGTAGAAAAATTTCATTCGTGTTTTGCGAATTTTGTCCTATATTTTAGTTTTTTTGTATGGCAACCCTATTTTATAATTCCAAAAATGAATTCTACGTTAACGAGTTATCTGAAATTGATACCAAACTTGTCATAGTACATACGGTTTTTGAGATATAAGTGTCAACAAGAAGGGCGGCAAAATCCAACTTCACCCCCCTCCCCCCGGCTTCAGAGGGGGTACCAGTCATGGGTCCCGGTGGATTTCTACTCAAGTCCACCTATTCTAACACCATGCCAAGTTTCATCCACTGGTCCAATTTTACATGGTTCCCATACATTGATTTGCACTAAATACCCTACTATAAGCTTCACCGGACATGTTCGTAAAAGTAAAACTAGTTACCCAAGTCTTGGCTTGGCAAAGTATTTAAGCATGATGATGGGGTGAGTGGGACCATAATTAAAACGAAATGTAGAGTTCATAAGATTTCTACCCACTAATTCGCAATCAAGATCGTAATGTAAAACAACCGGTTAATTTCTGTCTGATCAATCTTGTACAATGTAGTCAGACAGGTAGTACCTAAAGGCTGCCCCAGCGCGGCTCCCTGACAATGACAGTGCTTGCACAACAACCATAACTCCAGGGAAAGTTATTCCGTAAGGTTCCGATAGCAAACAGTCGGCAACAACCACGGTTACATTACGACAATCCAATATAAGCTGGTCTTCAAGTTATTTGAATTCTGAAGTAACGCAAGTCCCATTTTAAAATGGTTAACAGTACTGGTATTTGATCTCGTTGTTCACTGTACGCAACAAAACAATCGACCTTTTTGAAAAGCGAACGTGAACGATTTTTCTTCTTTTGTCAACCTAAGCCGTACTTTTACGCCAAATCTAAATAAAAGATTATTTTCTTTCTTTTTGGCCTAAAAACAAATGAAAAGTAAAAACGGCGCTACTGATAAAACAGTAGGTAGGTACCTAGTGTACCTACAGAAAAAACAGTACGGTATAATTTCATAAAAAAGGATTAAAAGTGTAAATGTAGGCGGCCTTATTGCTGAGCAGTAATTTCTACCAGGCAACCTTCAGCTTAGTATTAATATTAAGTAGATCTAAACTAATATTTTATTAATGCGAATTATCTCTCAATTTGTTTGTTACACATTCATCTCTAAATGACTAAACATATTGCAATAAAATTGGCAAACAGAGTAATAGTTCTTTGGAGAAATAGATATAAGCTTCATATTGGTATGTAATAGCAGTGAGTATATTGAATAACCACAAATAATTTTAATATAATATACTTGCTTCATAATCTTACCTAGAGTATAGACTTTATAGACTATAAGGAAAGTTTATACACCTATAATTATTTTATTATAGTAACAACGTAATTTTATAATAACACTTAAGTGCTTTTACACTTACCGCTTTGTACCTAGTAAGTTAAACGTAAGTTTCTACACGCGTCTATTTTATGAGCGCTAAACCGCATGCAATTTAAGACTCTGTATCGATAATATTCGATAGTGACGTTATAACTAAATGTGAAAATTCTTTTGGCATTGTTTAAAAATGTTGACTTTTTATTTGCTTTAATTCATAATTTGACAATAAAATGTAGCTCTACCTGGAAATAATGTAAATATCTAAGACCAGGCATAAATCACCCCATGATAGAGTCTAAACAATTTAATATTTATTTAATCTTACGTATTACTTTAATATCACAAATATTTGTTGTGACTCTTTTAAAACCAAATTTGAAACTTATTTGAAATATAAACTCCGTAGTGCTGAAGTAATAATAATAATAATAAATATACATAAATAAAAACTGTGAGCTGTTAATAATGATGATGACGAAATAAAAACTAGTTAAAAATATGGCTCAATAATTAAAAACAGAAAAATAAAATAAGAATACAAAATATTTAAATTAAGATTTCCTCTACAATAAAGCTTATTTGATGCATTCACGCTTTCAACACATTTTGATGATTATTATCTGTATTTAAAACGTTCTTAATTCAATTTCAATCAGGCAGACCCGATATAGATATAGATAGACGTCAAAATGAAAAACAAACTGGACTCACCTTTGTGCAGGTGCGTATTACCGGTGTATCCGTCACAAACTGATGCGCGGGCGGCTGTGCGCTCGTTATATATGGAGGAAGTGCTCTCGCGCATCCGTGCCTTGTTGACGAAGGGTTGGTGTTGCTTCACCCCGGCTGTGCTGTGTGTCACCTGACTTGTGACATGTATGCTGTATGACATTGTTTGTAGCAGTACGAATTTCTTTTCTGCAGGCGTGGTGGTCGTGCGTCATCATTCATCATCGACTTGGTGCTTCCAAAAGTGATATAATATTATAAAAACAGGACAAATGCGAGTTGAACTCACGGGGAGAGGGTTCTGTATGTACGAAGTACTTCAACATCAGCCGAAACTACACCGGACTGATTGAGTTGGTACATTATTATTATGAGTAGCGAAAGCTAGTAGTTTCGGAGGAAAGGCTGTGACGGAGTGACCCTGGGTTCCGATTGATTTTTGAAATGCGATACCCTATAAAAATATAAAGACTTGCTAGAACACAGCTGCAGCTAAATAAAATTAATATCAATAGAAAATTTTAAAGTCTAGGAAAGAGTTAGATACATGCTGCTATTTACTTCACTTTATTTAGTTGCGTTTACATTTCAGCGTTTGTTATCTACCTTAAACCTATAGAGTATCTACAAAATACTAAATACCATTCCAAAAACCAACCAACCATTAATACCATGTACGAGTACAGAAGCCAGCGCATGTGGTCGAACAGTCGCACTACGTATTTCACCCCTACCACCGCTACGAAATACCTACGGGCGCTCTTAAAGTCAACATGTCCAGCCGCATGTGCTGGCTACTGTACTACTTGAGGACGCCGTCTTAAACCTCATGAAGAAATTTTAAGGTTGTTCGTGAAATAGACCAATTCACTCTGGCCAGCGTGGCGGACTAAGGCGTATTTCACCCTTCAAGCAACGCGGGCCTTCCGTTCCGGTAGGAAGGCCCGCGTTGCTCGAAGATTTCACACGTATTCACCCTGAATCAGGGTCGGCTCGACATAACTTTGATGGGCTGACATAATAACATGAGTAAAGTTACCCTGAGGATAAACAGGTAATTACGGTTATGGATTGCTCTCGTATAAATAAAGATGTGTCAACAGGCGTTGTAAAAGTTACGCAATATGTATTGGCGGCGGCGGCGGCGGTGCGTCTCAGCATGCGTAGGTACGCGCCGTGTCATGTGTGATCTGCAGAAAGTCGGTAAATGTCGTACACGCCGGTGTATTGAAAATTAAGTAATATCTTGTAAAAATTGTAATGCGATAGACTGGCAGTCTGTCCGCAGCCACACCCCGATTTTTTTTGTGGGGGATAGTTTCTCTCAATAGAATAGAGACTAGCTTTATTTCAAAGATAAACTTTGAAATTCGCACCCAGTTTGGCGTATACCTAATAACCGAAAAAACGTACAGACAGACAAAAATTCTAAAAAATACGTTTCATCTGGTTTCATTCCTCATTTAATCCTATAAAGAACCCCTTTGCCCATTAAATTTTTTTATTAGATGATGATGATGATGATCCATCCGACCGTTATAGATACTTTTTATTATAAGGACGAACATCAAACTTTTACTATTTTTATAATGTATGCTAAATAATCGCGCGTGACCGAATTAACCCTCAATCTATGTCCTGATCATCAATGAAATAAGTTGCATCCTATAAAAATACCAATATTCACCTCGAGAATTTTACGTTATAAAAGGAAAAGTAGGTAGGTGGGTTGCTGTGAAAATCATTGCGTAAAGCTGTGGAAAAAAGCCAACAAGGCGTATTAAGGCGCCCGACGACATCTGACATCAGATCGTGCCCGGCATGCCAAACACGGGCTTTCCTCGTTACTTTGGGCTTTGTAATCTTGAAAAATAAACGACTTAAAGTCCGATCAGAAAAAAAACGTCGCCATGTTGCGAAATTTCGATAGAACTAATTTTATAATGGAAACTGTTTCCCTAAACATAAATATATACACGTGGTGCCCCCAGAGCAGGTTTTTTATTTTTTGGTGATGCTTTACCCATTTAATACCTATTAAATAAACTTTAATGAAATAGAACATTTATAAAAGTCAGGCCGCAACACAATACATCTAGTGTAATATGATGAGGACTTGGACGTATTGCAGACTGCAGATCCTCATCACCTGTACCCCAGCATTAACAGACTCATGTCATTGAAAATAACAAGATACAAATTTTTAAGTCGATCAGACTCGTAGAAATCACTCAGATTCCTTTATCATCTAGAATATTCTAGAAAAAACCTTGAAACCTAGTAATATGTGGGGAAATCTCACACACGGCCATCTGACCTTAAATCAAACTAAGCAGAGCCTGTACTATATGGGTGACACCCATGTCTGACGACAGCTGATATACATACATATATAAATACATATACATACAACATCCAGACACAAGGCAAACACAAGTATTTATCACACGAATGTTTGCCCTGATATAAATTTAAAAAAGTAAGTAGTAGTACTAATGTAGTACTACTACATTACATAATGTATTATGTTTATTTAGGTAATTATTAGCAAACTCACTTTATAGTACAGCTGCTGCCTGCGCGCATATAATACTAAATAAACAGCCAAAAATAGTAAATAACTGAGAAAAGGTCGATCATATACTAATTATTTATTTTATTAAACTCGTACCCACTTCATTTACGTGTAAGAATTTGATGAGAATACCTAATCTTGTGATCAAAGATTACCTCATTCAGTTCTATATAATGTTAAATATTTATCTTCATTAATTGCTTAGTTATTTCCATTTGCCAACCTAATTGGGTTTACCTACTTTACTTGCTCTACCTATCGTTAGGTGGCATAAATGTTGGAGAGCATAGTACCTAAATAAACTTGAACCGTTTTTTTTTGTTGAAATAAAAAAGAAGTAAATACTGAAAGCAAATTGGAAAACATACAAGCATTTCTTATAAAAGACATCAACGCGAGCCGTTTTTAAATTTTATGTATTTTTTTTAAATAATGTAGCTCGATGTTAAAATTAATAATTTTGAATTAGGTAGGTAAGTTTCCTTGCAAGTTGCCCTTTACAGTAGATAGTGTTTATTATCTGCCAGAGAAACCTTATGTAGGTGTAAACCTATAATAAATTTTCATAGATAGTCAGTAGTCACCCTATAGGAAAGCTTATTGGTATACTTGTAATATTCGTAAACTTCAAAGGTATCATATGTGTTTAATAAATGAAAATTATTTATTTATCTCTACATTTAATTGTAGGTATGTACGGAAACCAGCACAATGACATGCGGTTGGACATTCGCACTACGAAATTCACCCCTACCGCTACAGAATACGGGCGCTTTCAATGTCAATAAATTATGTATAGAAAATTTAATAATACTATACGACTATATGTTAAAATGATAAATATAATACTAATGTTCAAGAGGAATATAATATGAGTGATGTAATGTATGTTTTTCTCGATAATACCTACCTGTTATACCTTCTACTTATTTTTTAATATGCGTACCTGTTACCTACTATAATACATACATACATACACACACACAATAAATAAATTCAATTAATAAGTTGAAGTTATTAAAATTACTTCCTTCCTACCTGCGTAAAATGGAGTAGAATAGAATGATGCTGACGTCAATGAAAACCCATTCAGGTCCACCCGCAGATTATCATATCTAGCGTTCATGTAGCACTATTATGCATGCTCGCTCAGGTGTTGGTTGACTTATATTTTTGACTTCTATTCTTCACTTATTTTGTCAAGAAATATATTATGACTTTTTTAGATGCGATATGATACGATACGCTTTGATTGTAGTATTTTATCTACTGCTAAAATAAAATTACGTACGAATATCAAATTGTACCGACCGACCGACAAGTAGGTAGGTAATGGAAGCAAGCTACAAAAACACAATTTACAACTGTCAATGTCAAATCACAGAAAAAGGTTAAATAGTAAAAAATTGCAAAATTGAATGAAAAATACCATAATAATCAGTTAATTTTGTGTAGAAATAGTTCCAAAATGTTTTGTTGCCTGAAAGAATGTCTCAATGGGTTCACTTTAACCCCCAGCGTGCCAATTAGGGTGAAGGAAAACCCAGTACAATTGGACACTCTTCACATGGGTAAATAATGATTTTATTGTTGTTTTTGTCTTTGTATGAGTAATGAGAAGCAATTATTCACAATATTTTATGTCATTATTTTCCAATAAGAGACAAATTGTATATAAATTGTCGAGTTTGTTACGGATTCACGTGTTTGAAGTGTAAGGAATGTTTGTGAATTTGTTCAGATTTTGATGGCGTTCTTTTAGTGGAATACTACTGAAACTTATGAAAAAAAAAAATCGTCGAATCCATCTAAAGGCTTGGATTGGTCAGAGAGTCAACTTTGGGGATTTTCTATAATGTAAAAAAATATTGGTTTTGCAGGACATGAAGTGGTGGTCGTCAAAGGAGGGCAAAGGGTTTGTGGTTCGGGCTGCGCTCTCGGCAACGCTCCCCTGGTGCAGAACAAGGCCTACTTTGAAGTGAAGCTGCAGCAAGGGGGGGTCTGGGCAGTGGGGGTTGCCACGCAGGATACTGATCTTAACAGAGTACATGGTATGTGTGCTCTAGTTAAATTTTATTTACATAAATGCAATTATTAACAGCCTACATTAAGTCCCTACCAAGCTTACTCTGAATTAGGGTAAAAAAGCCTCAGTCAACCAAGCTAGTTCAGTGCGGTTGGTTGACTTCACACTCACACACTATCTTCGTATTTCTTCACAGGTGTGTGTGTACACATTTTCTCATGATGTTCTGATGTTCTTCTTCACTAAGTGAGAGTGTTGAATAAACATACATAACAAATAAATTAAAAAATCAAAAACACGAGCTAGCACCCAGCACTAATCTTAAACCAAACTATTGAACCTTGTTAACTGTATCTTAGTATTCTTAATGCATCTTTGCCTCAGTGGCATGATCTTAGTCATTCTTAGGGACAGAATTAGCATTCTAAATCAGTTTCAATATACAGTTTTGCCCTGAAGAGATTGTTTAACAGTCTAAGGGGGTTTGCAGAACTGTGGGTCATTGCCAATTAATGACATAACCAAAGACCTTTGTGTGACTGATGCATATTTGTGTACTGCTTTCATGTTTTTAATCATTCATATTATGATGGTTTGCCTAAATGCAAGCAGGTCAAGTATGTAACAGTTTATTTTGCAATGGATGTCTCCGATTGTTTAGCACTTTAAATTCATTGCAGTATGACAAGAGAGTTTGCTGGTTGTTGTGTATGTTTTAGTTTGAAGAATGTTATAAAACACATTGTTGCATGCATATCTATCTGAACATTTTTATAGCTTTATCACAATATTAGCAATGTACAGCAACAACATGACAATGTGCATGTGATAATTCATAAAGTTAATAAATATTAAGTGAGACTAGAAAAATATTATAATCTGTTTACTGTATTAAACATATAGAAATTATACATAATATTAAATAAATATTTGGAAAAGGTCAAATTCAATACCATCATTATCCTAGTGAAAATAATAATACAGAGTCTTATAAACTTGCTACTTCTATTTCAGGTGGAATGGATAAGGAATCTTGGTGTCTCAACAGCGATGGAACGGTGCGGCATGATAACAATGAGTTATATCACCTCTCGCCAGCGCCGCGAGACTCCCCGACAAGCGATCTTCTAGTCACTACAGCCTCCCCCAACCACAACGACAGTGAAAAACCAGACAGTGAGAATGTAGCGGCTACGATGCCCGTGGAAGGAGACATCATTGGAGTCGCATATGACCATGTAGATCTGAACTTCTTCTTGAACGGAAAGAATATGGAAATACCTGTTAGGAATATCAAAGGAACTGTTTATCCAGCACTGTATGGTAAGTTAAAAATAAAATTGTAAAATAAAAAAAATATATTTAAAGCAAAATTCGGTACATGTTAGCAGAGTAGCTTAGTATATATTATAATTAAGTATTCTTAAAAAAACATTTGGTATTTATTTTTAAATATCTTTAATTAAAATATTTTATTTTTTGTACGTAAGTTCATTCAAGCATTCAAATCACCTCACAGATCTTTAACTATAAACTTTTAAAAAACCAGTTGAGAAGAAAAAAATCTAAAGCAGAAAATAGCATTATACCTTTTATACTGCGAGTTAATGAGTTATTTAGAAATTAAACATTTTAATACATTTCCAGTTGACGACGGCGCCATCTTAGACATCATGTTCGAGAGCTTCCTATACCCCCCTCCCTCGGGCTACGAAAAGATCATGATAGAGCAGTCCTTACTCTAACACGAGCCGACCAATCAGCGGCCTACGATTACCGTGTGCGTCGACACTCCAGTGTGAAACTGTGGCTGTGTGCGTGCAGACGATTGACTTTCTCAATTAAACTGTCCTGAGTTGTATTTAATTTGATTTAACTGTGGTTTTTTCTTTCATAATATCTTAATGAAGGACAATAACAGTGTAAGAGAAGGTGTAATAGTGTAAGCCTGTTGCGTTCGTCCATTCGCTTTTATTTAACTATCTATATTTAATTTTGTCGTAAAATATAATGTATTTATGCTTATTTAAATGCTAAAAAGACTTGTGAAAGAGGTTTCTATGAATTTTCGAAGATGTTAATGGAGTGTCAAATACAAGGAAAAGAGTTTATAGATAGGAAGCTTTATATATTGGGTGTCTATTTAATTTGTGATATAATGGAAGAATATAAAAAAAGTATAAAAAAAAACATTCCACTGTAGAGTGAGATCTCTGGTGTTATATCGTAGGTAAAGCCCCACTAGAAAAATAAATTACCTCGCCATATTGCGGAATTTCAATGGAACTAATTTTATAATGGGAATTGTTGCTATAGTCGTAAAAATATACACGTGGCTCCCCCAGAGCAGGTTTTTTTTATTTTTCTGGTCAGGCTTTAAGATGTTTTGTCAATGTATTTGTGTAAGGAAATTATGATTGATGATTAATGCTTTAATTTAATTAATACGTAATAGGTGTGTTTGATGTTAAGTTTACTTTCTTACAGTCATCCATAATGTATTTTTAGTTTTTTAGAAGTTCCGAATGCCAAGTGAAAAGAGGCAAAGGTTTGGTTTCCAGAAATTTAATCCTCAGACTATTCAAATGGATTTTAAATTTAGTTTTCAATTTCTGGTGTAATTAATGGTTTTTGCTATATACGTACTTCATGTGATTTTACGATTATATATTTTATTTTGAAATATAAAGCCTAATCAGAAAAAAAAAACACCGGAAATTCATTGAAACTAATTTTATAGTGGCCATTGTTGCCTCAAATGAAATGCAAAAATAAATAAATGTGGCGCCACCAGAGCTGGTGTTTTATTTTTCTGGTTAGCTTTTATATAAAAATACTCATTTGTTTTGGCAGCTAGGACAAGAAATTATTCCAATTTATTTTAATTATTAAAATTAGATCCAGAGATTTGAATAAACTAGTGAAAGCACTGGTGTCCTTTCTGGTTTGACGCGAATCTCAAGTTTGACAAATCCGTTTGTGGTATAAGCTAAAACTATTTTTGTATGAATGTATATACTATTGTATATTGTTAAACTAAACAAACTAGGCACATAATCAAATGAACTTCTGATGCTTTGCCTAATTATCATAACTAAGCCAGAGCTAAAGTGTTTTTACTCACTTACTTTTACTTACTAAGCGTATTGAGCGAAATATATAGTGTTATTTATTTGTTATTTAAAATATGTTTGTTTTAATAATTTATCTGGTGGTCGTACTGTCATAACAATAATGATATGTGGCGACATCTTACACACGGCCAGACCTTAAACTAGGCAGAGTGTTTGTACAGAAGCCAGTGTGAATGTCCATCACACTACGGGGGGTATTACATTATCAAAGATCTAGGATCATATATATGATCATAATAATATATTTAATCCTATTAATTTGACTATTTGAGTCATATCTGTGTATTACACTATAAAAGTTCTTAGATCCTATTTCACGTACTATTGCTTCGGCAGCGTCCGTTATTTTGACAGATTGATGACAGGTATTGACGTCAGGGTTACCAGATCTCAGCGAATTCGAAGACATCGTAATTTTTAGTATGGCTTGTTTTTTGTTATTTAAAATTTGGATAGCAAGATTATGCAAGTATATAATTAGAAAAAGAATTACATTACAATATTTGAAACATATTAACGAACAAGAAATTAAAAACTCTTTGTTTTTATACATATTTGCTTTTAAATTCCGAGTAGAAAAAACAAAAAATAACTATCAACACCTGTTTCTATGACCGTATTGGATCCAATCTAACAATAAATGTTAAAAAATCTATGATCAAAGATATAATGAATCATTAATGTGTATATTACACTGTCCAATATCTTTGACTCATAGATCTTTGATCCAAGATATTTGATAATGTAATATGCTCTTACGAAATTCATCCCTACCGCTACTAAATACGGGCGCTGTCAAGATCAGCATGTTCAGCCGCATGTGCTGGCAAACACATTCTTATTATATACAACATCCAGACACAGGGCAATCAAACAAGTGCTCATCACACGAATGTTTGCCCTGGGTGGGATTTGAATCTGCGATCCTTTGTTTCGAAAGCAGGATCACTGTCGACTAGGCTACAGGGCCGTCAAATTGTGTTTAGTAAAAATCACTCTGGTTTCATTGCATACAAAAAAATAACTGTTTTCTTTGTATTTACAATTTATTCAAGATATTATATTTTTACAACTATAAGCACAATGTGAATGTTTTGCTTATATAACCTACAAGGCTTTCATTTAAAAACAAGCTAATAAGACTTTAGTCAACTACCTAATGTATAAATATTGCTGAATTGACCACTCAATAGTATTTTCTAATGTACCCCTCTATTAATAAAACAAAGCCATAATAATAAAACAAATAAATAAAACAGTAATTTCAATATCTTAGTTTAAATTACCTATCATTATTTATAAGACATATAATTAGTTTATATAAGTTAATTTAAGAGTGAAGAGTGTACTTACTGTTGACAGCGTAGCGAATTTATAAATTATACGCTGACTTGGGCAAATTCATACTGATGTTCTTAATTACACGTTTGTTCCCAAACTACAGACGTATGTATTATAGGGTTTAAATTTATTAGCGCTCAATTTAGGAGATGAACCTGCCCCTGAAACGAAATAATTTTCCCTATGGAACATAGGCTGAAATATGAAAAAAAAACTGATCAGAAAAAACACGACATGTCTATCAATTTGAAAATTTTACCATTTCTCTGCTTAATTTTGGCTACTGTCAATACGATACTATTCATGTAGTAGTAGTATAAAGTATCTGTGTGTGAGAGTAGCGAGCGCGCACAGAAATGACTAACGTAGAATTGACAGGCGCGTTGATGTGATCAGCTAATTATTTTTTTTTATATCTCAGCCTATGCTCCTTGGGAAAAATGATTGAGTTTCATGGGTAGGTCCTCCCCTGAAATATTGTGCGCTAATAAATATACATCCTAGTACCCCAAACAGAACTATGTATTGAAGGTTTTATGCATGGTAATATAAATTCATATTATGTATATATGTACATCGTGAGGAAACCTGCACACACCTGTGCAAAATTGTGCAATAATAATATGTGGGGACACCTCACACACGGCCACCTGACCCCAAACTAGGCAGAGCCTGTACTACGGGTGTCAGACAGCTGATATACATACATATTTAGACATACATCATCCAGACTCCCAGAATCCAGACTCAAGGCCAACACAAGTGTTCATCACACGAATGTTTGCCCTGGGTGGGATTCGAACCCGCCAATCCGGCACCGAACGTCCAATTCCGCGAACGCCCACTTCCCTCAACGTCCAGATCATCCGCGACCCTGTGTTTCGTTGGCAGATATATACTACTAACTAGACTACGGGGCAGTCAAATGTTTATCGTCGCGGAATATATATAACCTTGGCAACTGTGATCATGCAATGAATGATACTCAATAGGCCAGTAGCGGATCCAGGACTGCCCTTTGGGGGTTAATCGACCTCTCCAATAGTAAGCGAGCGAAGTCCGGCTGGAGGCAACTTGAATGAAACACGCAGAACGTTGTAGATAGTGGAGCTTAGATACTTTATTGAACCAAAAGAGAGCTAATTAATACTAAGTGCTAGCTTATTTATATACCTAATAAATATAGTTGGACAAGCGAGATGTGCATTTAATGTATGCGTAAGCGTCATTATATTACACCTCGATGAAGATAGATTTTGCTATTATATTGAATTTGAATGATTTTTATTGAATCTCAATGCACCTAAAAACTATAAATACAACAATATTTATCAAAGTCACTTTCGATTAATGAACACTGCTGAAAAACACATGCTTTTGAGGGATTGAACCCCTTAGCCCCCCATCCTAAATCCTTCACTGTATTATTGTGATGAATAGTTCAACAAAACAACAATTTACAATTTTGAGTCTAATTTAATTTAGTGCTGTCGGTTTCGCGATGTGGGGGAGTCGTGTCTTGTGCGCGCTTGTGGCGCTGGTATATAGTGCGCGGGCGCAGACCAATATTGATTCATGGACAGTGAAGATAGAGCAGGGGCCTGTGAAAGGGTACCGGGCCCCGGAAGGGGATTTCTTCGTGTTCTACAGCATCCCTTATGCGTCTGTTCCTACCGGAAAAGACAGATTTAAGGTAAGTTAAGAAATATATTATTATTTAATATAAATCAAATTATGGGAACCTATCAAACACTCAATGTGTCTGATTCTCGCTGCTATAGCTAAACAAGTCAGCCGACATTTTCGCTCATTTAGGATCCGAAAGTTTTGAATGAGTTAAGAGCATACTCGTAGCTGTAAAATTTGCAACGAATGAGGGGTAATTTTAAATCAGATGTTTCATGCAATGCAAACGTTGACGAGCCTAATCGACGTTAATCATTAATTTGTATCATTTATATGTGATTAGATTATACATATTTACTCAACATATTGAGTATGTAGTTATTAATAGTTTATTATGTACAACGTTGTTATCTAGATGTATTTATATAGGTACACAAGCTGTACGGTAGAGATAGCAACGTTATCAATAATGCCGCCTGCTGAATTTACTGTGTTTATATTATGTAAGGTGTTAATTATTTTGACGGCAATAAATTATTCATTGTATTTCCTGAGTTTAAAAAGTCCGAAATACCGTGTCTGTCCCAGATAGAACAAACTATTTTATACACCTACTTATTATTAAGGAAAGGGAGGAGGAAACAACTTTTAAGAATATAATAAAAGCCCAGTATACTATAGAAATTCCTTGGAAATAAACTGATATGCGATATCATGCGGCATCGTTGCATCTTGAAATGCATCCAATGGGCATGGACGGATGAACAAAAATAAATAAAAAAGTTGACTTTTAAGTTGATCGGCAGAGCCTACGCTACTAGCAGCGGTTATAATAAATTTAAAAATATTGTGGGCTGTTTACTAACAATTTTATGTATTCTCTATATATAGGTATATACTCAATACTTATAAATATTAAGTATAAGAGGAAAGATTTGATTGTTTGTTTGTTTGCATTTATAAGGCTCGGAAACTACTAAACCGATTTTAATGAAATTTGGTATGAAGAAGTAATAGACCTTGGGGAATAACAATGGCTACCATTTACCGGCTGGAGGAGCCGCGAGGCGGACAGCTAGTTTTTCAACAACCGGTTCTCCCGTGGGAATGAGGCATTTTCCCGCGGTAAAAGGTAGCCTATGTTACTCAGGGTGAATGTAGCTTTCTAATGGTAAAAGAATTTTTGAAATCGGCACGGTAGTTTTGAGTTTATTTATTACAAACATACACACGCACATACACAAAAATACAAATCTTTCCTCTTTATAATATTAGTATCTATGAGTATGATTTGAATTTGATTTCAGGCGCCTCTTCCAGCCCCGACTTGGATAACTCCCCTGGAAGCAATCGACAGAGAAATTATTTGCCCTCAGCAAAGGATGGTATTCCAAGCCATAGATGCTTTCGCTAACAAAACTATGCAAGAAGACTGCCTAATCGCCAATGTTTACGTGCCAGAAACAGAAGAAAAGAACCTCCCGGTAGTATTTTACGTCCACGGCGGAGCTTACCAGATGGGATCTGGATCTATGGTTTCACCAAAAAATCTAGTACGAAGTAAGAAAGTAATTTTCGTGTCCTTCAACTACCGGCTAGGAATACACGGATTTTTATGTCTTGGGACTCAGGATGCACCCGGCAATGCTGGAATGAAGGATATGGTAGCTGCCTTGCGGTGGGTGCACAGGAACATTGCTAGTTTTGGAGGCAACCCTAATGACGTCACAATACAGGGTTCCAGTGCTGGATCCTCGGCCGTTGACTTATTGATGTTATCAAAAACCACTAAAGGCCTTTTCCATAGAGCAATACCCGAGAGCGGAGGCAATGTCGGGACATGGTCGGTTCAAGTTGATCCCATTAAAAACGCTAAAGAATTTGCACAGAAGCAGAACTTTGAAAATATTGACGATATTTATGCTTTGGAGGAGTTCTACAAAACTGCGTCGTTTGATCTTTTGAACGTTGATTCATTTGAACGATTGATAAGACCTGATAATGAATTTGTTTTTGCTCCTTGTGTTGAACGAGATACTGGAGTCGAGAGGTTTTTAGACGATTATCCAGTTAACATCCTTAAAGAAGGCGACTACAGTAAAGTGCCAATGTTATATGGATTTGCAGATATGGAAGGACTATTCAGAGTAAACATCGGCTATGAGCATTTTAAAGATGGAATGAACCAGAAATTCTCCAATTACCTGCCTAGTGACTTGCAATTTGAGACTGAGGAAGAAAAAGAAAAAATAGCATCTAAAATAAAAAAGTTTTACTTCGGTGACAAAGAAATAGGAGGTGAAACCATTATGGCATACATTGACTACTTCACCGATATCGTGTTTGCTTATCCGATGCTTAGATCCCTCAAGCTGCAAGTTGAAGCTGGTAATGATAAAATATACCTGTATCAGTTTTCTTACCCTCTGGGTGGTCCTACGCCTGTGCCCGGTTCCGAGCCCGTACTGGGTGCCAATCATTGCGCACAATCAGCGACCGTGTTCGACGGTGTAGCATTTATAGGAGACGTAGACGAGACGAACTTACCCGATGAAGCGCAGAATGTGAAGAACATTTCGAGGCAAATCTGGCTAAACTTTATGACAACTGGGTAAGGTTATGTTTTCTGTATTACTATCCATATTGTTGGTTATATATGAGTAAGTACATAAGTAGGTATAAATAGGTAAAGTCGAATAAGTATTCGAAATTCAACTGCGAGACAACGACCTTAGCCAATTTGTCTATTAATGTAGGACGCAGGTAGGTATTTAGTTTTTCGATGCTACCAATCAATAGCACCAATAGATACTAAGTACAATAATTCCAAGTGGTTAATGTTTGCTTCATGACTATGACTTAGCATTTAGACCATCCTATCTCTTCCTTCTACTAAAGGAAGACCAACCAATCGCAACGTGTTAAACCAACACGGTGCTTCAATCTACCTGTCGGCGGCCAAGGAAGAGGCATATTAGCAGAATGTTGACATTACTTGACACTGTTATCATCATAGCCTACGCTCTTCAATCTATTCCTTTAATCAGATAAGGGCATTCGCGGTCTTAAAGATGTTCTTTGCTTCTTTCTTCCGTATCCAAAAATTGTTTCCCAACTCGTTATCTACCTGAAACATTATGTGGTTCCAATATGGTATATGTTCCAGGTCCCCGTTGCCCTTGGACTCCCCGCTGCCCGCGTGGCCGGCGGCGGGCGCGGCTCGCTCCCCGTTCATGGACATCTCTGCGCGGCCGCAGCTGCGCGGGGAGCTGCTGCCGCTGCGCGCGCGCTTCTGGGACGACATCTACAACATATACTACCGTGCGCCAGTGCCGCCGCCCGCGCCGCCTTCAACGCGCACGGAACTGTGAAACTATTTAGTTATCAGCCCTGCGTTTTTTTGTTTCTCTTGAAAAAAAGATTTACTTTCCCATGTTCCAAATTTTCTCACAGCCTGTTCATCGATCAGGTGTTTAAGGACAGACAGTAATTTTAGCATTTTATATTAGTTCTAAACAAGGTTTTTGCATCACAAACTTTAAAACTTTTTAAATTTGTTATCATATGAATATACCTTTTATTGCTGGCGATAAGTTAGCTTATAAATAAATAACAGAATGAAACTGTTGTTTATTCTATGCATCTATGCTAGCTGTCCGCCCGCGGCTACGCTCGCATTGTTTTTTGACCTTCCCATCCACAGTTTCCCATAGGAATGAAATATTTTCCCGGGGTCAAAACTATCTAAGATGTTGACCAGGCATATAAGGTGCCGCCATGCATTTTCATTTGGTCCAACAGTTTCGGAGATTAACCCGTACAAACTGACAATCAAAGAAACAAAAATAATTAAGAAAAATACTGGATGTATGTGTTCTATATCACTTCTTATAACCCCTGGCTCGGTTATTAGCTTTTTTTATGTACAAATTTTCGACCTCTACAGTTTTATTACATAGAATAGAAGTACGTAGTACTAGTAGGAGTGAACAGAAAAAATGTTTTTCTAGGTAATACTTATACCTATATTTGTTTGAAAAAGTAAGCTAGCAATATTTGTGTACCTAATTCCCTGATGAGGAACGTTCTAGGTATTCTTCATAATTAAGAACACTGTAATGTAATGGGTTTGAGCGAAGCATAATCCCTCACCTTCCTGAAATATTGCTGAATTTATGTTTTAATGCGGCAGTAATTTATTACCCTCCGCGCTCCTAAATACCACCGTAATTACAAATGTACTCTATTATTATCGAGGCAAAGTTCATATTATGTTGCGTAATAATGCATTTTGATAGATTTGTTTGTGTTTTGATTTCGCAAACGTAAATAAAGGGCGGGCGGGATATTGATAGCAAAATCTATGAGTAAAAGATGAGTAAGGACTAGTTTTATTTTACTGAAAATCTCCTTCTATTCTACAGCCTACAGGCCATTGGTGGGCTATGTAATGTGAGGCCTCTCTCTCACTCGAAAAAGGGCAGTTGTCATAATCCCACACTTGACAGATTGGGGATCGCAGTTGGTCGTTAGTTGTTGAGCAAAAAGGAGAACGCTGTTGCTCTTCTTTAGGTATATTATTTAGTCGCCTCGTGACTAAGGAAAAGTTGGGTTTGTTCAATTCTAAACCAAAAGTGGCATGGCGACAAAAGTTTATGGAAGTGGAGTGCGACATAAAACAAATTAAGACGACATTTAAATTATTATAGCCTTGACTGCCAGAAGCCGAGATAATTTGTTGTACGAGCATAAAGTACTAGCTACCACGTCTTATAATGACTGAGTCAACAACAGTTTTGTTTACGATGTGGTTAAAACAGGTTCCTTGTGCACTTGTGATGCTGGCATGTGCCTTGACGCAAGCCAATGAGGCTGATTTGCGAATAGTGAACCTAGATCAGGGTCCTGTGAAGGGATACCGGGCCCCTGAGGGAGATTTCTTCGTGTTTTACAACATACCTTATGCAACGGCTCCTACTGGAAAAGATAAGTTTAAGGTAAGCACAGTTAGTTTGGCAAATCAAAGTAGACAATCGATGAAATTGGAAAACATTGTACTAGCAACAAAGCTACATAGAAAAAAAAGTATCAATTTAGGTAAATCCATAGAATCGGGGTTGACACGAAGATTTTTTTCAAATTTGCCGCGGGTTTTCATTTTACTTTCATTTGCCAAACTCTACTTTGATATTCTTACCCGACTGCTGAAGGAGGGTTACGTTTTTCGAGCGTATGTATGTTTGTATTTATAATTATTTGACACGCTCTGTAGCCTAAACGGCTTGATGGATTTTTAATTAAGAGGTATAGCTAAATTCGTCGTAATGGTGCGAGTGGCACTGAGCATATCAATATAGTGAAAAATCAATACGGCAAATTTCCGACGCTAAACTAGCCTGTATGGCCCGGATAGCCAAGGAAATGCAGGATCAAGTCTCTGCCCAAACTCAATTATTTTAATTTTTCGATTCGATTAAACATATTTACTAAACTAGTGTCTTGAAAAAATATATATTCGAATCTTATCGAGTAGGATTTCAAATCAAATCGGGTTTAAAGTAAGGATTACATAAATGTTATGATACTTATATGTTTAAATGTAATTTGGATGAGAAATTCTAAAAACACCGTCAGTATATAACAAAGTTTTTAAAGCAGTCGGGTGTTTTGTTTTTTGCAATAATAGTTATTTATTATTCCTTTTATGGTTTTTAATAATCTGTAATTTTGCACATATAGATTACGGGCTTCGATCAAGTAAGAAAGAGCAAAAGCTAGAAGTCTAGTTTGATTGAAGATAACGGGTCATATGAATGTCAATTAAAGATCAGAATTAATACCCGAACGCTCAGTAGGTACCCAAGTCCGGTGAAGCTTGATTGTCGTACCTTTTCGACACAAGCATAGGTCAATTCAAAAAAAAAAGAAAAAAAAAGAACGCTCAGTACAACACTTATCGTTGCCTCTCTTTGACCATGGGTTGCCTGTTAGAAATTGTTACCTTAGCAATAACACAGCCCATTTGTACACGTTTATTGATGTGGACTGTATTTCTTGTTAATCCTGTTATTCAAAAAGACACACTATTATATTGTTATGATTTATTTCCAATATGTACCAAAATAATAAAAAAAAACTTAACAGAAATGCAGGACTATCCATACCTACACCCTAAACCACCTTTTATTTTATGCATTATGCATGAAGGAAAAAAAATCCACGATGGCATTATGCATTCATATCATAACATAAGTGATGTCATTTTTATACTTAGGTACAATTTTTTTAAAGTAGACATGTCTATAAGGTGAAGAAGTGGCTTTTAAAATTATTTGTTTCTTAATCTTCCTTAAAATCTAATTATGGACTTAGCATCCAAAGACGGCAGCCTTTTTTTTCTGCCAAACAAAAATGTTTGCTTAGAAAAACAGGTACGAAGAATTAAATAACATCATTAAGCGTGTTTTTTAGTTTCATGAACCATATAGCAGCTATAAGTCATATTATGTTGTTTGTAAGCTTATAAATAGTATATTAATTTTGAAACGTTTTTCCTGCTTCTGAATTTATTAAATACATGATATTGTGTTTCGATTCCAGGCACCGCTTCCGGCACCAGTATGGAATACTCCTTTTGAAGCGGTAGACCGAGGTATTATATGTCCACAACTAAATTTATTCTCTAAAGAATATCTTAACAAGTCTATGCAGGAAGACTGTCTCGTCGCCAATGTATTTGTACCAGAAACGTGCGAGAATAATCTCCCAGTAGTATTTTACGTTCATGGAGGAGCTTACTTGGTGGGATATTTAGATTCGTTTTCGCCGAGAATGCTAGTGCGTAGTAAGAGAGTTATTTATGTGCAAATCAACTACCGCTTAGGAATACACGGGTTCTTGTGTCTTGGAACACAAGACGTGCCCGGCAATGCTGGCATGAAGGACATTGTGGCAGCCCTTCGTTGGGTGAATAGGAACATTGCTAGTTTTGGCGGCAACCCTAATGACGTCACAATACAAGGTTCCAGTGCTGGATCCTCAGCTGTTGATTTACTGATTTTATCAAAAACCACTAAAGGCCTTTTTCACAGAGCAATACCCGAGAGCGGAGGCAATGTCGGGACATGGTCGGTCCAAATTGATCCCATTAGAAATGCAAAAGAATATGCACAGAAGCAGAACTTTGAATATGTTGACGATATTTATGCTTTAGAGGAGTTTTACAAAACTGCATCTATTGAATTACTGACAAAAGATGTCCAGAAACAATTCCTCACGGCCGATAATGCTTTTCCATTTGTTCCCTGCATTGAACGAGACACAGGGGCTGAACGATTTCTAGACGACTATCCAGTGAATATTTTAAAAAAAGGGGACTACATTAAAGTCACTATGCTGTATGGTTTTGCAAATATGGAAGGATTATTTAGAGTCACATACGGTTATGAACAATTCAAAGACGGGATGAACCAGAAGTTTTCAGATTATTTGCCCGGCGACTTGCATTTTAAAGATGAGGAAGAAAAGGACAGAGTCGCAGCGAATGTCAAAAAATTTTACTTCGGTGATAAAGAAGTGGGGCGCGACACCATAATGGGTTACATTGATTATTACACAGATACTTTGATAGCTGTCCCGATGCTTAGATCTTTAAAGCTGCAAGCGGAAGCGGGTAATAAAGACATATATCTGTATCAGTTCTCTTTCCCCTTCGGAGAGACTGTAGATGTTGAGGATGCTAAATCTGTCAGAGGCGCTAACCATTGCGCTCAAACAGCGATTGTTTTTGATGGCATCTTTAATACTGACAGAGATGAGGCAAACTTACCTGATGAGGTTACGAATGTGAAAAATGTAACACGTCAGTTCTGGCTCAATTTTATTACAAAAAGGTCAGTTACATTATTTTTTTAATGATATTATCACATATCAGATTTAGACCAAAGTAAGTAAGTACAATTTATATCATTAGAGGCAATTACCTCCCAAGTATTACCTCCCTACTATATAACATTTACACAAACCCTGAAAACCCACACGATAAGCCAAGCCATGTAGAGTCGTTTACCGTTACCAGTTATTTATTTTTAAAGAATGTAGAGACAAAGACAAGCATCAAATTTTCTTAATTTTCCCTGTATTTTTGTAAGTAACAAAGCATATTTTTCCATTTTTAATTGACGGTTGTGGTTCCAGCTCCCCGGTGCCCGCGGACTCCCCGCTGCCCGCGTGGCCGGCGGCGGGCGCGGCTCGCTCCCCGTTCATGGACATCTCTGCGCGGCCGCAGCTGCGCGGGGAGCTGCTGCCGCTGCGCGCGCGCTTCTGGGACGACATCTACCACACACATTACCGTGCACCCGTGCCGCCGCCCGCGCCGCCTCCGAAGATTGTTTAAACAATATATGAGTATTCAAAATATCTGGTAATTTCTTATTGACCTGTTTGATGTTCTACAAAAACGATTTATCCAATTTTACCGCACTTAGGGAGCGGAAGGAAGGCTCATTAACTTTTTAACCAATAAGTGCGTGAATTCTCAGAGTCATAATAAAACGCCTTGAGTTTTCGGTCTTATTATATCCTTAAATATGTCGACTGATGTGTAGGTCATAGATGGACTTAGTAACAACAGTAAGAACTTAGTTACTAGTTGTGGGTACAATCCAATGGATTGCATTACGACTGTTTTTTAATTATCTTTTATTTTATTTTGTGTGTTTATATATAAGTCAATTTTTGTCCCAGACGCAGTGGATAGAAGTCACACATGAAATATTAGCTTTAACTAATTACAAAATTATGAGACCCTGTTAGCAAGAATTTAAAACTTAAGAAGTTACGAGTAAGTTTAGTTCCAGCAAACAGCACTCGAAGGCTCCGACTTATCACGTTCTCGCTCCATTTCACCGAACGCCGTATTATCCGTGCCATAGAACCTATTCGCTTCAATGCCTCCTATTTTTTTCAAGACCTATTTCTTTCACTGGAATGACCAAGATGTGTCAGAATAGTCGCGGCCGGCGGCATGTTCGTTAATAAATGTTTCTTTCTTTATTTCTGGTTTAGTTAAAGTCTCATATTTTATGTCATCTCATGTCTATATTTGCCCACAAAATGTTGGTTTCTTCAAGTGCTTCAACCTAATACGTACGAGTACCTATTTTTTATAATACCTACTACTTTAGGTACTTACTATTGAATGAAATTATTTCTGTCAGTTTTTTTATAATGATGATTCCGTCATTGTCGGTGAGAAGTGGCCTGAGTGATGATATCATCATAATATCAGCCGAAAGACGTCTACTGCTGGACAAAGGACTCCCCATAAATCTCCACAATGATTAAAATTATTTATTAACAGTAGTAACCAACATCCAATACCTATCTGCACTGTTGGCTATTTTTATTCCTCTCGCTTCCAACTAAACTAGCAATCATATAAGGGTTAGCGGAACAGCTTCATCTGTAATGAAAAACGGGATAACCTGGCCATTGTATATCGAACGGCAGCCATTCCTGGTAAAACCCATTTCGTTTTCACAGGCAGCGAGCTAGATAACGCGATACAAAAACTGTCTATTGGAAACCGAAATCGCAATATCGGCCAGATGCCAGTGGCGTGAAATTCGCGTGCTTTTTACGCCGCCACTATGCGAGCCTGGCACTCTCAAACTTTCGGATACGAAACTTTTACTTATCTAAAAAGAAACTAAGTATGTGATATCGTTCGCCTACTAATGAGTGATATTATTAGGAAATAGATTAGGTAGTTTACTAGAGAGAGGGTTAGGTTTAGGTACTATAAAGTATTTTGTATTGTATTGTATTGTATTGTTACTATATTTACACAGTGGCTAACTTTATTTTGGTCGTTTTATTCCTGCAATGAAAATGTTGAAGTTGAATATAAGCCCAAAATAATTATAATTAACTTTTTGATTTGTTTTTATTTTTGAATTCCACGTGCTTCTATTATTATATGCATGCATGACTGACCATGTTATTATTCTAAGGGAAATAATGCCATCTAACTTATAAAAATAACATCCACTGTTACATATATTTTTTAACATTATTTCAAGTTTAGTCATTTTTGTAAGCAATAAACTTTATTTTAAACCTTAACAATATGATGTAGAGTCGCTTGTATTGTATGTCATGAGTACTGCGGGTGCAAATAGCAGCGATCTGCTCCGCTAAGCCTTTGTTCCAGTGGCGCGGACGCTACCAAATAAATGGAAAACTGAAACGGCACGCGCTAAACCTATTCCAGCACACCGGGTCCTTTTACCAAAAGAGCTTACAAGTCCACATTGCTATCAACGTTATAAGTGCCTTTTTGAGCAACAGCAACACCATTAAACTAAATTCCTAGTCTAAAGACCCCTATGTGGATGTTTATTTCGACCGCTAAATTATAAATGTTTCCAAAAACTTATTTCTTGTTTTCAGATATATTTGTTGATTTGTTGTATATTTACCCAAACTATAATTTTCGTAGAAATTTTGGGGCAAACGCTATAAAAGTATAAATTTAAAAGACCGACGTGTAAATGTAAATTATATCCTAAACTTATATTGACGATACTTATCAATTATTTAATTTTATTTGCGTGTATTTGACCGATACTCTAATAAGGTAGATTTTTTTTGTAACATAATCTATTTCTTTTTAATTTTCTTTTAGCTACCGGGATTAATCAAGAATGTAACTAAACTGAATAACTTTTTGATAGGTCGTAAAACAAATATATACTTAAACCAGAGTAATTTATAAGAAAAGCGAAAAACTTGCATAAAAAGGATCTTGTATATTTTCATGGTCGTAATCCGACCGCCTTCCATTTTACACCATATTAAAATGCCTGGAAGTTTTGGCTGTCGTTCTTTTTAAGTGGGACATAAAAAGTTATACCGTAAAACACGGCACGATACGTTTCCGCTGCCAATAACAAAACAAACCGAGGAAAAACAATTAGGCTTTCAAAGTATGATTACATTGATCAATATTACATTCAGCTTGCCCCGTTTCAATCATTAAGTAACTAAATTACGGAGTACCTATATAAGTAGTAAGTAGGTACGTATTTTGTGGCGAGCTAATTAGTTAGCATACGACTAACCCAAGTCTTCTGTTAATGTCGTATGAGACAAACAGTTTAACAACTGCGATAATATTTCCCAATTCGTCTGTCAAGTCTGGCTGGCAGTGGATTGTCACTTTTTTTAGTTCCACTTTCACGTTGAACAACGGATACATGATATTTTAATTAATAAACATTAGAAACTAGAGTAGTACACATTCTACCTTTCGCACGAGAAAAGGCCAATAGGCCGTTAGCCCGTTAGCAAAACGTGTTGTAAAGTCTGATTAGGGTTTGCTACGAGCGTAGACCCCGCTACGAAGTTGCTACAAGCGTAGACCCCGTTTCTAAATTGCTAAGCATATATTATGTATTCCTGCAATAGCTTGTGAAAATACCACGCAGGACAGCATCTTTCGGGGAGTAGACGTCTTTTAGCTAATATATTATGATATTGATGGTATATTTGCAAATACCCATTCGCACTTGAGTGGCCGACCGGTATTAACAAAGCGCTCATTCGTGTGGAAGCAGACAGTAGAGTAGCCATAGCCACATACATACGCTTGACTGGCAACTAGGCCGTACTGAGTACACGATCTATATTCCTATATCTACCTACCTACGTGTGTGTAGTTTACAAACCTATGTATTAAAAGCTTTGCAGCGCTGAAATTTCAGCTTTAAAAGCAAGATTCCAAATGGATGGCGATAGAAGTGGTCGGTAAATTCAAGTCCTAATACCTCCATAAACCTCCGAGCGGTAACTATCTCTGCCGGATGGCTGCAGTAGTGTCACAAATACTCATATATTTCGATTAGGTACGTCTAGACTGTGTATTTTTCCTACATTTTCGGTGACTAAGTCGAGTCGTTTAGACAGTCTCCTTTTTGACATAATAGGTATATGGATAGAGAAACTAATTATAAGCTTATTAAGTGTAACGTGGTGTATTTTTGGGATGGGATAAGAATAACGCTCGTAAATGGAGATGAAAGTACACCTAAATCTTTGTTTATTTTACACGAGACTGTGCCTAGCAACAAAGAAGTTTTAGAGAAGGTTTCTGGGTACAAACACACATTAACTAAGTCAAATTAACCGAATTTTTCAGTAAAAAGCTTTATCATCTCAGCCCTGATGAGAAAGAAGCAATAAATTTTTGGCGGGATTTAAAATAAACGTAAGCAGACTGGAAAATAGGTACATGACATACCTATAACAAAAGAGGTACTTTGTCTTAGTCTTGGCCAGGACTCAGATTAGATGGCTTTATTCCAATGGGGAAAATAGTTCGTAAGCGTGTAAGCCTTGCCGAAGAAACTTTTAAATTAATCTGTGAACTTACTGAGCTTATGGCTGATTGGCTGCCTGTATTCTGCTGCTATGTTTCATGTGCCAGCATTTTACGCACGAGCGACACACACAGCCAGCTGGATAGGTACTTAAAGGACCTTTGTCACGCAGCAAGGAGAGTAACTAATGTAACTGTACTTATACATGTACGTATGTATGTAGTCTTCGAGTATCATGAATCAAGACGGTAGCATCGGTAAGTCCCCCACAAAGTGGAAACGACGAGATTGAGGACCGATCGTTGTGGAAAATCTTGTCTGCAGCTTGTTTTTTTTACTGTAAGACCTATCAAGCTTCACCGGACTTGAAATATAATTCTGTTCAATGATGATGAACTGCATTTGTTAATTTCAGTAAGTACAGAATGTTTTTAGCGACATTGACGGAAACGGCGCAATACGGCAATATACTGCTTACTATAATTTATAGAAGCGTGAACTGAACCCAAAGTTTTCGCAACACCTGCTATAGAGGCTCTAACTCGGCTTAGTTAATAAAATGACTTGTTTCCTGACAAATGTTCGCCATTCCAATATCGGCCGATTGTTTCGTTACCCAACTAGTTTATTTTATTACGCCAATCTGTTATACTGGTCTGGTAGAGTGACCACTATTCAATGTTATATCTGGAACTTAACAAAACGAAAAATTTTCAGAAATGATCATGATCAGATGCGGGAAAATTCCTCATTTCCACGGGAAAAACAGTTAACGCGGGCGGAGCCGCGAAGCGTAAAGCTAGTTATATATAAATAGCAATCTCTGGGTATGCTTGAGCCCCTCGGTAGAGAAATATAATATAGGGTCTTAACGTGTACCTGTTTATAGGTAACAAAAATCCTATATCATCAATCAGAACATTAAAAATAATTCAGCACTGCACTATTATTTATTCTGTGGCACTGCTGGGAAGCATCTTCTTATGTCGGAAAATGTTGCCATTATCTCCTTGCTGGGCCAGATTGCAGGTCGCTGATTATACCTGAATCTGAATGCTGCAGTGCATTTTCTAGATAGATTAATAGATAGTTGCATTGTACGATATCGAGAGTATGTTCGGGTACCGGCTTTATTACTATATTGTTTGTTACAGTATCCTAAAGCATATTTTCATTTGGAAACCCTGGAAACAGGAAAAGCGCGGCGAATGTGGCGGACACGCGGAAAATTGCGAACGCGGTCATTCGCGAGGCCAGACCGCGCCCATCAATACGGCGGCTTCTGTTCTCATTATAAATGATAAACGATAAATTATAAAACACAAGTTGGCGTTGCCCACGTTAAATAGCAATCTTTTTTTATTGTACTACACTTGTATCGCAAAATCTACATATTAAAATAAATGACTTGCGAGGGTGCAGAGGGCTCTACCCCAAAATACCAAGTAAAAAAAAACCGTCAAATAATGTAAATTGGTAAAAAGACCACATTATTAAAATGTATTTGAAAATTAGTTTTGAGTATCTAATAATAAGTCAAATAAATAGGAAATTCAATTATAAATAAGTAAGCATACATTTTCATATCAGTAGAGTAGATTTCGTGTAATTAGCCTAATTTTGAAATCTTCGAAACGAAGAGTGCCTTTAATTTCATATCTGTTGGTTCAAAACTAAACGGAAAAACAACAAAAAAAAATTAAAAGACTGAGTGACTGACTTAAAACCAGCTTATTTTCAGTTATGTATTACGATTAAGTAGTATTATTATTTGTCTTGACGACTTTTTGAAATAACTGTGCCGCTTTCGTTAATTTTATACTTTAACTTTGAAAGCCAGAGGGATTTGTTACAAGCAAAGCAAGTACGCCTTGAAGGAGATCTCCAAACTCAAACACATAAACTGAATTGCGGGTATTATTGACTTAAACTCTTCCGCTGACGATACGAAAACAGAGAAACAACTTTTCAGCTAGCGAGGCGTGAAACGGAGTTTGTGAGTTAATGAAATAGAGGAATTTGCTTAAAAAAGTTTGAAAATCGACGTAGAACATGGTACTAGGAATTGTACGTCTCTATCTAAGGTATACTCTGTATAGACGTCTCTTACTAGAAATTTGGTGCTAGCTAAGATACAAAGTCTATCGACTACCTTCTCACCGACTTAGGTCATGCGTGTACTTTACTCTTTATTAGTTTAGCGACCACCGTCTTCTAAAGTCCTATATGTACTCGAAAAAAAATATGGATTTACGTATTTTCATATATTTTATTTTATTTTACTAGCTTTCCGCCCCGCGGCTCCACCCGCGCTACCAGTTTTTTTCCATGGGAATAAAGTATTTTCCCGCAAAATGTAGCCTGTCCTTCCCCAAGGTATATCTATCTATTCATCAAAATCGGTTCTGTGGTTTTGGCGTGAAAGCATAATAAACCGATAGAGTTACTTTCGCATTTATAATATTATGATAGTAGACAAACATGCATACAAATAAATCATTTACGCGCATCACTTTATAATTGCTGCACCCAGTTGGATATTGAATTATTTTTTTTGCGGGGAAAACATATCTTTACCACGGGAAATAAAAATAATAATGTAGACAAAACCGCGGGGCGCACAGCTATACGAAACATACGAGTACTATGCGTGCCAAATAAGAATAGGATCGCGCTTGCAGCTAACGTCACGAGACAAATGTCACCAAATGTCTTTGTACAGTCTGCAAGAAAATGTAATAATTTTTATGTATAATAATTAATTTCAATAAATTAAATGTTATAAATAACGCAACAATAAGCAAAACAGTAATATTATTACTACACCGACAGACGCGTCCGTGTTGCTATGCTAGATTATGTGAATTTTTGTGATTTTTATGCATACCTGCATATCTAAATTATTAATTAACATAATCAAAATAATCATATTAGAATCATATTAGGAATTTTCAGTGGGGCCAACTCTTTTCGACGTAACCTAAATCACAGAAATCCACATAATCTGGCAACACAGACGCGTCTATCGGTGCGACCAGTAATAATATTACTATTTTGCTGTTTGTTGTGCTTGTGTTATCTCTATCATTTAATTCAAATTAATTAATATATATTCATATCATTAGTTTTTTTTGTAGACCGTACTTTTCTGTCGTATTTTGACATCTGTCTCGTGACGTTAGCTGCAAACGCGATCCTATTCTTATTTGGCACGCATAGTAAATGAAAATTCCCTAAGCTCACCCTCTCTTATTTGTTGAACTATGGGTGAACTTTGTTAAGAATTTAATGAATACTTAGCCAAGAGAAATTCAGCCGCTAAATCTTCATCTGAATTTCAATTTCAGAACACGTAAAGAAACATGTTTTTTTTTATTATTTTCAGTGTTTTCATTAGTTTGTAGGTTTGTGTGCCGGCAAATGGGCCGATGATTTCCCCAAGCGCCGCCTTTTGGTGCCTCGGCCGGCACTAACATTTTCTTGGTATCTAAGTACAACTACGTCTTCTGAATATTCTAAGAATTGAGAACCGATCTTTCTTTCATTAATGAAAATGTAGACTTTATAATATTCAAAATATTTAATCAAAATACAGATTATTATTTTTTACGATTCATTAGAATTTGGGATGTCTCAGGAGTCTTGTTTTCAATAAGTTTTTCAGTGTATTTATATTAATTTGTGGTATGTAAGGGATGCTAAGTTAACCCAAGAAAGAGAAACCTGAATTTTAATGATTTATTCGACAATTTTTACGAGTATGAAGGAACTAACATAATTATTTAAAAAATCTATAGAATAGAAATGAAATAAGCACATTTTAAAACTGATGAATTCGGTTGCCATTTGATGATTGATTATATAGATAGAGCAAAGATTAAGAACGATTGATAAGATAATTTTATTATCTTTAAACACAGTTGTTGATAGTGGTTAGTAAAATAATATAACAGATAATAAATTAAATAATAGGCGGCACACGTTTGCATGGAAGTCTAAAAAGATGGTGTGCTGTAAAGCAGTGCTCTACCTAAGCATAATTGGTGTGGTTCTTGGAGATGGAAGTTCAGATTCTAAGGAAGTTAAAACTGCCCAAGGGCCAGTGCGAGGGTATAAAGATCCTGATGGAGGACTTTTTGCATTCTATAGCATTCCTTATGCTACTGCACCTACCGGACGACTGAAGTTTCAAGTAAGTCTTAAATATGGTTCTAGACATTGCAAATGAACCATACCAATTGACAACATTGGAAAGTTTGTACTTGGTATTTATTAGCTATACATCGTAACACGGTTTTCTAAAATCTTATACTTCGTGCCTGTACCTTTTGACAGTACATGAATACTAAAGTGAAATTTAAAAATCAAATCCTTCTCAACTATTTATTCATGTTTCAGGCACCTTTACCACCGCCAATGTGGTTGCAAACATTTGATGCAGTAGATAAACGCATCATTTGTCCACAGAAGAAAATCAACTCACATTTTACGAAATTCATGAGCATGCAAGAAGATTGCCTCATACTAAATGTTTACGTTCCCGATACAGAGGAGAAAAAACTACCTATAGTAGTATACGTTCACGGCGGAGCATTCGAAGTTGGGTTTGGGAATCTTTTGACTCCTAAAAACCTTGTTAAAAGTAAAAATGTAATCGCTGTCACGTTTAACTACCGTCTAGGACCGCACGGATTTTTGTGTCTGGGGACGGAAGATGCGCCTGGTAATGCTGGCATGAAAGATCAAGTTGCCGCATTGCGGTGGGTTAACAGGAACATACGGAATTTCGGTGGAAACCCGGATGACGTCACTATCGCCGGCTACAGCGCAGGGGCATCTTCTGTAGATTTGCTCGCGATTTCAAAATCTGGAGCAGGATTATTTCATAAAGTCATTGTTGAAAGTGGATCTAACTTAATGGCTGCAGCTGTAGTCATGGATCCATTAGAGAATGCTAAAAATTTCGCTGCAACTTTGGGATTTACTAATTTAGATGATGTTTATGCTCTCGAAGATTTTTATAAAAGTGCTTCGTATGATACGTTGATGAGTGGTCCTTTAATGGATAGAACTAATTCTACAATTCTTTTTGCACCTTGCATAGAACGTGATACCAAAGAAAAGAAGTTTTTGACGGACGCACCTTACAACATTTTAAAAAATAACAAATATTCACGAGTTCCAATGTTGTACGGATCTGCAAATATGGAAGGCCTTTTCAGAAAAGATTTCTTTGACTCCTGGAAAACAAAAATGAACGAAAAGTTTTCAGATTTTTTGCCAGGAGATCTAAAATTCGACAATGATGATCAGAGAGATGAAGTAGCGGAAAAAGTAAAGAAGTTTTACTTTGGAGAAGGAGATATTAGTGACGAAGATATTTTAAGTTACATTGATTACTTCAGTGACGTGATTTTTATTTACCCACTCTTAAGGTCTGTGAAGATGCATGCAGAGAATGGTCATAATGAAGTGTATTTGTATGAATATTCGTTTGTGGATGATCTAACCCCAGTTGTGCCGCACACAGACGTCCGTGGCGCTACCCACTGCGCTCAGACAGCTGTTGTGCTCGATGGCTACAACATGACCATGAGAACCGAGGATAATATTCCAGAGGAGACAAGAAAAATGAAGAGAATCGTTAGGGACTTCTGGAGTAACTTTATTAAAACTGGGTAAGGGAATATGCACTTTATTTCTTTAAATTAATATTATGAATTTTAATCAACATTGTACTGAATACGAATTTATTTTTCAGAAATGCAAATTATTTTACGTGTTATATTGATTTAAAGGTGTAGGATAGAAAGACAGATCCGACATGTACAATGACGTCACTGGTACATGTCTGCAATATTATTTTCATTCAAAAAGTTGCTTTCCAGAAAGAGACAAATATATTAGCTTATACGTAAATATGTTACTGTTTCACTGTTGTTATTATAATTTGCCACTTTTGTGGGAAATGAGTTCAGACATTGAAATTTTTTTCATGCATATTCCCTTTATTCATATTCCCTAATTTTATGACGGAAATTGGGGCCAGAAATATAAATATAGACATATAGCGCCCCAAAAGCAGGTTTTTTTTATATTTTTTTTGGTCAGTTTTTATTTAACTATTACTCTATCCATGATAATAGGTCCAACGAAGGATCTTACTCAGAAGTACTGTTACACCCGCGGCTCGCCTGGCTCCTGGACGAGCCTGCGGGGTAACTTCGTGTTGGTAATAGATGAAGATGCACAAATAATAAAAGGAGCTAAAGTCACATAAATTATATTCACGGTGGCACACACTTTAATTACACATACTTTTAGAAAATAATTATGTTTAGGTACATTTTGGAGGATAATATATTTAATTCTGGAATTCATTCAAAAATCATCCGTCAATCATCCATTTTTTATGATTCATTCCTTCTTTTACTCCTGGCCACGAGTAAAAGAAGGAATGAATCATAAAAATGGATGATTGACGGATGATTTTTGAATGAATTCCAAAATTAAATATATTCGAATTTTAAGAAGGAAATGGTAAATGAGATGAGAAATGAAGTAGAAAAGAGGCAACGAGGTAGCATGCAATATACCTCGTTACAGTACTAATTAGAACTGGTACTTACACCTTATTTTCCAGGTCGCCGTCGCCAGCTGGGTCGAGCCTGCCGCCGTGGCCGGCCGCAGGGCCGTCCCGCGCCCCCTACATGGACCTGGCGCTGCCGCCGCTGCTCCGCACGGAGTTGCGGCCACATCGCGCGCGTTTCTGGGACGCTCTGTACGAACAACACTACCGTGCGCCCGCGCCGCCGCCGCAGCCGCCCACTAGGCACACTGAGCTGTAACCTTCGTAACAGTTGAAATATAACTGGTTTTTTTGTACTAAGTACTAAGAAATAAGTTTCTTTTTTCATACAGAGAGATATTGATGAATATAATGTTATTTTTTATGCAATATTTTTATTCTCAAAGTTTTCTGAAAGATAGTAAGAGACCTAGTCATTAAAGCCGCGTGGTGTGTTTTGTTTATATTTTTACAAGGTGTCCAATGTCCATTAAATGGCATGAAACATTGCACTTGCACTTTCACTTCCAAAATAAAATTATAGCGAATGCGTACTGGTCAAATAAAACAGCCGATTCTTTGTATCAAAAAGACCAATATACCTACTTAATTTATTTCAATGTGTAACCTTTTCCACGTGTTCAAAATATCAGATTTGGGTTTATCCTATTGGGCCAGTGTTTGTTGATATTGCGAAAAAGTATTGTTTACGTAAGGGGTGGCAATAGGAACACTGGACCGGACAATGGCCCGGAGAGATAAACTCCGCAACTTCATTAACTCCAAAGGGCTGCAATAATTAACTTCAAAGGTTCAGGTAAACAACCACTCTCGCGCTGTTTTCACATTGTAATTAAATTGATGAGCTAACTTATTACGAGTTTAGTCTATTCTATACCTAGAGATTCAGGCAATTCAAGTCCATATTACATACTAGATTGGCTCGGCGACATAATATTACCTACCTATTTTTTTAAACAAAAGTAAAGTTTTTTTTTAATTCTTCTAATTTGTCCAAACTTTTTTTTTCAGATTTAAATATACATGAATTTATACATTTACCTATACATTGGATGTCAATATATAAATTCGACACAGCGTAAGTATGCATTTTCGATAATTCGAAAATGCATATGCATGCATATGTTCAGTTTTTTTATTTTTTTATTTTATGAGTGACGTCGGCGGCGGCGGCGGGGCGTAGCAAGCGTAGCATCTGCTACGTGTTTCATACTGGTGGAGCTACGAACTACTACGAACCGCTACCAATTGACTTATTGGGTTCGTTTCGTAATAGCACAGAATATAATATGATAGTACTAACGTGTAATAGTTTATTTAGGTAGTATTAAGTTGCCACCATCTTGAATAAGTAGCTGTACATGAATCATGTAAAAAATCTTTCTTGTAACGCCTGTAACAAACAAGTAAGCAATAACACGTTGTTAATTGCCCTGCGTCGCACGCACGGCGCTCCGTGAATCACAGTAAAATATAGCTTTCATTAGTCGTTAATTGTGCCCGTATTTGTAAGAGTTCTTGCGGAATTTCCTCCTATCATATTACAGTATTTTTGGCGAATCATGATTATTAAGGTTGCTTTTCACAGAATCATAACATTATTTTAGAAAGCAAATTGGAATGTACTCTTAACAGAGGATAAAGCATTGTAATTTAAAAATTTAGAATAATTGCAAACAATATAATATTACTATAATACAAAAAACTTAAAAAGCGTAAGACAGTTAATGAAAATCATTTTCTTACTCAACATGACAAATAGGTACATCGCAATAATTACCTACTTTAATTTTCTATACAGACAGACTCATAGTACCTATTGAGGGCGCGTACTTATTTGTTTACGGAATGATCAATTAATTAACCACCTACTTCTGTACCTACGTAGTGTACCTACCTATATGTCTGAGATATATGTTATATATTCATAAGTGGAAGATTTTATATTTCTTCTTACATACACCGCATCTTTAAATGCGGTTAATACGCTGTATATTAACTTAGACGTTGAGTATTTCTTTTCGATAACCCAAATAGGATAGAACAATTTACAAACAGCCTAAATTTTTATATGCATCGATTCACTTCATGTGACTGTATTCAAGTTTGGTAGTGTAACGGTACCAACCTGGGTCCCGTACAGATTTCACAAATGTTTTATAAAAATTACAATATAAATTAATTACATGTTTATTAGTTGAAAGTCTTTAAGAAGATATTTATATTATTTATATAAAGTGATTCTGTCTAGATTCTATCTTGAGACTTATAAATACAAAAGAAAATAATCAATTTTAATGTATTGATCTTTGAGAATAATAAGGCCAAATGATTGTTGTTCTGTCTGACTGTTCAGGCTTCTATGTGCTTTATTTACATGAGTAAAAATATAGTTCATAATAATTTATCTTCAAGAGTATAAAATACTTGATGATATTATAGTCTGACTGAGGAAAAGCAATAGCACTCCTGTAGTAAGCATCCATACCATGCGGATTGGAATTTCTACCTACTTTCAGATTAAATAATCATTCAGTTTGTGCTAAAAGCAAAGACAAACTAATCTTCTTACCAGATCAAGTACATGGAGCTTGGCAGGATGGTAAATAGGAATCATTCTGGGCTTTGTATAAATCTAAGCATTTAAAGGAAATAGATTTTATTATTTATTGAGAGCCTAACTAAATAAAAGTAGGATATTAGCAGAGAAGTTATCTTCCACAAGTTAGGGCAAAGCTTCTACAATTTGATGATAGATGACGTTATTGTCATACAAATATTCACTACCGTATTCTAGTTTCGAACAGGAAGTAATTTTCGTCAATTATAGTTATATTTAATAGTAAATAAACATTTAATTAGACAAAAATATTATAAAATCATTCTAAAATTATTAAATTTATTTTATGTAATTTTATTATTAATGTATAATTTATTATAAATAATGATCATTTTATTTGGTGGGCAAGCAATAAAATACAAAGGAATTCGAAATCAACCATTTTGAATTCTGCAAAAAAACAACGCGATCATGTAAAAAATTGGAAAAAGTAAATTTTTATCATTAAAATCAGTTTTCGTCAAAAGATCAAGAAAAACAGGAGTTTGGATTGCGCCGGGCGTATGCGGACAACGAGATTCTACAACAAAGCTAAGTATTTTTACATATTCTTAAATATGTGAAAGCTTGTGTTTTAAAAGAATCCCCAGCTATTTCTATGTTTTATACTTTGTTTTATACTAGTATTTATTCCATTTATTAGTATATTTAGCCATATATTATTCCTTCTAATATCTAAGATCTTTTATATAAAGTGCTTTTGTTATTTTACAGATATAATTGAACTTGGGAGCTCCCTATTTAAGTCTTGATTGAATACCTAAATTAATCTAAAATTTAACTAATATTACTTTATATATTTTCTTCTACATAGACATATCTGTGGAGACTTTTAAATCATACTTCTATAAAATTCACAGGTGGAACCAAATCTCTAAATATAAGACATAGTTGGAGAACTTGATGGCGCATCATCAGTAAAGCAGAGGGAGCAGCCTTCCAGACATTCCATCTCACACAAATCTCTCCGGACGTCGGGTATGATTTATAATTTTCATTTTAACTTTCAAATACAGTGTATTTTCTTGTTTGACCCATTAATACATATATCAACTAGGAATTCCTATAAATACTTAAATTCATTATCCAAGAAAGTTATCTTAATCTAGTAAATTCATTATATTAAACTTTCTTTACTTAATAAAGTTTTCGTTTACTTATTATCTTTTCAAGCAGAATATGGTTATGTATCTATTATTATACTTTAAATATTCTTTTCCTTTATATTTACCAATTTTCATACATTTTATTCATCTCCGGGAAGCTTATAAGTCATTGCGATTAATTCAGGGTTATCTATTTAGCTAGGTCTACCAAAATTCTCATTAAAAGATTCGGGGTTACTCTTATGCGGTTCATAAGGTAGAGTCTTTCCACTAGACGTTCACCGGCCATATTAAAGTAGTTCACAATCTTCAGAAAACATTTTAGGTAAGTTAAACGTTTAATTATTTTGAGATGGTTATAAAATTCTGTAGTCATTAAGAGGGGTGGGGTGTTACAGTAGTTGTAAACAGGCAAAAATTTTTCGCTTAGCGAATTTATTGAACTTTTACGTTTAAGAAATATATTTTGGTCAGTTATTTAGAGAACGACCAGTGTAGAATAACTCGGTAGTAATATAATTTATTGGCAATCATACTAGTCATTGCGCAGCGATTTAGGAAGTTAGGACTATTTTCAGTTGCATTACCTATAGCACAGTAGTTTGGCAACTATTTTGGTACACAATGAATCTTATGGCGGTTACATCGCGCTGTTTTGCCTCAAGTGTAAATACCCGTGCGGGTTCTCACGGGAAAGCGGGCTGTCCATAGATCATTGTTTATCATTTAGCCGCGCGACGGGAGCAATGCGTGATATCCGGACGGACCGAGGTGCGCACGCGATCTTACGGCGGCGATCAGTTTATAATCGTTAACAGCTCATATATGTTCCCCTATTCAGCCTGGTATCAGGGTAGGTTCGAGCCCCTCGAATAGGCCTTTGTCGACCACGCTGGCCCAGTGCGGGTTGGTCACACACAACCTTTGAATTTCTTCGCAGGTGTGTGCAGGTTTCCTCACGATGTTTTCCTTCACCGTAAGAGCGTCGAATAAACGTACACATGAATTCGAAAATCGAAAACACATTGGTACGTGCCGAGGTTTGAACCCGCGAACTTCGGAATAGAAGTCAACGGGCCTAGCCACTTGGCCACCGACGCTCTCAGTTTATAATATCACAGCGATTTTGTTATTAAAATCGTGAATTTCTGGGCAAAGGCTTTACTCAACGATCAGTCTTGCGCGACTTGCTTCCAGCGACTTCATGCGACCCTCACCAGATTGTTAGACCACCTCCTGAGGGCCTGCCCACTAACTGCCCTACTATTCTTTGAGATATTTAAGTGACTTTGGTATCTCTGCGGATCTCATCTTTCGTGACTTGAAGATGCAGCGAAACTAAAAGCAGTATAGTATTCTTCTTGAATGACTTTGACAGTTCACGTTCACGTGACTTTTTACATATGGAATTAAGAATTTAATGGTAAGGTACCTTTAAATTCTTACGTACGATATATTTAGTAGTCAAGTAGAGATACTGAAAAATAAAACATACTCGAGGACTACCTACAGTGTACTTTATCGGGTGGCCATTAGCTTCTCCCTTCGTTAATTTCATCTCTGATAGGTTTACTACCATAACCGCAGGCATGTTAACTACCTCTACTATTTTATTTGCGAGGTACCTGCATATACATAAATTTATAGTTTTTTATTTGTTGACTACGTGCTTAGTAGTTTCGATGAGAAGCCTATAAGACAAAAAATTGTCAGTTGGACATTTGGGCATTTTGGTTTGCAAAGACAAACACAACAGGGCTTCTGTGTCCTTAAAACTTTCTTGGGTAGTTGTTTAATTAATAAGTATAAGTATATTACTTTTTCGAAAGATATCATCCGATCTAATAGCGTATTTATGCAATTTTTTAAGCGACAATAAGAAAGATGGAGTAGATGCGGGTTCGTGTCTCTGCACGAGCTCAATATTTTTTCATTCCATAAACCATGTACCTAACCGTAATTAATTATGATTTATGGTGTACATTGCCCACCTTTTGTTTGTGTGGCATAATTTTTTACTTTGTTACTCTTACAGGTGCTCCAAATACAAAATTTCCACCGGTAGTTGCGCAAATGTAAACAAAACGAAACAGGGCCTGTTTAGGGAATAGCTCGAAATAGTGATTGAAGTAGGACACGGGGCAGTTAAACTGTTAAATCCTCAGCGGTGATTGGTCACTCGATAGTCGATGCGATCGTCGAATGCACTACTGTAGGGTGTTTACTGTTGCTGTTTGCCTACGTAACTATTATTAAACTCTCTTCAACAGGAGCTTTGCTTAATATATGAGTCATGTCACGAGTGATTCGCTGTATGTTGTAAATGTGTAAGGATTCATGTTTATCGGTTTGTAAATTTATTGCTGAAACTGTTAAAAGGATTTGGTAGAAATATCACGATCTGCATTTAAAAAACATTATAATAGTAATTTTTCATAGAATTATGAGATCCAAATTAGTCATCGTTGCGCCTCTCCTTTACCATGGGTTGCCTGGTAGAAATTGCTACTTTAGCAATAAGGCCGCCTATTTCTACACGTATGTTGTTGTAACAGTATTGTTTTAATTTTACTACTGGTGTGCAATAAAAGTATATTCTATTCTATTCTATTCTTCATTGGCTTTAGGCAGTTTTCTTATTCAGCTGATTTCTCATCATCAACCCACACGATATTACGAATTTTTTGTCGAAAGCTAAAAAAATATAGATGTGGGGAACTCACACACGGCTATCTGACCCCAAACTAGGCAGAGCCTGTATGTACAGCTGATATACATACATACATATATATACAACATCCAGACACAAGGCAAACACAAGTGCTCATCACACGAATGTTCGCCCTGGGCGGGATTCGAACCCGCGTCCCTGTGCTTCGAAGGCAGACGTACTACCAACCAACTAGGCTACAGCACAGATTAATAAGTAGTTACTGCGCTACGAGGTCGTCAAAAAGTATTAGCATTACCTATTTGAAAAAAAAAGATAGGTATAGAACTCTGACAAAGCGACAAGCCCATTGGGCCCGATTCTACATTGCGCTCTAACTTAAATTTAAAAATCATATGTCCCTTTCACGTTTGTAAGAACGAAAATGGACAGGTGATAGCAAACCTACATTTAGAAACGTCAAACATCGATTTTACGCGTAGTTTAGCAGGTATTTAGAAACATCCCGACTAAATTAAGTTGAATTTGACAGCTGCACTGCTTATTTTAAATATCATTCATTCACGATTTATGATTTATGTATAATTAAAAAGTGATTTGTAAAATCTTACTTCGAAAAAAAGACATTTGAATTTTGAATGTTTTATTTTTTTATTTAGGGAATTGAGCTCATTGTCCACGTTGATAGAGCTTATCTACGAAGATGTAGCGAGAATGAACTGACACAGACCTTTTATAATCTACACTCCGCCCTGAACAATGCACGCACTATGCGGCGGGTGCAATGCTCGATGATCAGCTCATGGATCTATCCGGTGTCTGCCTGCAAAAGCCGACTCTATTACGATTTGTATGGCTTCATATTATATCGCAATGTATCACAACTGTGCATAGTTTATTTCACATTGCACTGAAAAATAATAGCAGTGGCGTTGAACATTTTTACATAAGTTCAGAATATTAACAATAGTCAGCTAGATAGTGTGGTCCCCGGATTAGAATTTAACCCAAGCCTTGTTAGTTTTTTTGAGGTAACTAATGCATCCATTAGATTGTGGGGCAGCATTTACTTTTGTAAATAAACGACAACTGACAAAAGTATAACACAAAAAATCTAACAACTTGCTTCTGTATTTTTATTAGTTGATTTTAGCTATAGATTAACAAACTTGTTTAAGGCTAAATGATCAAATATTTTACACCCTAACAAATATCACTGTCGCGTATGACGGGCAGGTTTACAGCATGTTAGCAGGCTATAAAGGAGTATTGCAATATTAATGTCATTCACAGAGATTAGTCACAAGTTCACAACCGCTAAGTACCTATATTTCACTCACATTCTGTTCGATATGCGTGAAAGCCGAGTTTAGAGTGCATTCGGATTCTTATGTTTACGAGCGCAGCTAGTCTAAACACAGCTTTTAAATACTCAGCACTAACTGTTCGGCTGCGGCTTCGCCTATCTATGTTGTCTTTTTTGCCTTTCCCACGATAAACAGTAGCATATAAAATTACTTTTATAAAATGTAATCAACGTCCATCAAGTGGTTTTTGCGTAAAGAAGTAACAAAGTAACAATCTTTCTTACTGTAAGCATTTCGGTCAATAGAGCAATTGTTTTTAAATCGTGAAGTCTGTTAAAATAATTCAATTTCACGATCTGAACAAACTGTAAAAAAAAATTAAAATATAATAAAACCAACCTCTGCATTTTATTTCTTATTTTTCTTATGAAACACATCATACGAACGAGTATGCACGTGCTTCCTGCATTTAAGCACCTAGTCAGCTGTTTACCAAAAACTCAACATAAATTCGGCATCAGTGCGATTTCGGGCCGTTAACTCCCCAAAAATGTCGTGTCTGCTACGATACGTACAGACAAGAGCACGCTATGCTGAAAGCTTTCAATTTTACACCGTTCTTATTATTATAAAGCAGATAATCACGTTGCGTGTTTTTAACTTACCTTGCACTTGAGTGTACGAGTGAGGCACCGCCGTGCTGCTGGCGGTGGCGTCAAGAAACTATAATTAAAAGGCATGTACATTTCCTATTGCAGAAAGATGTTTGGCTTGACGTGAGTTACTGATGGATATCTGCGGAATAATTAAGCTATTTGGTCACGTTTTCTTCTGCATAATTTAAAATTATTTCTACACTTTGATAGCTATATACATACATATCAGCCCGTAGCAGTCTACTGCTGGACATAGGCCTCCCCGCGTGTGCGCTACAATACACGATCCTCCGCTGTTCTCACCCAGCCACCGCCAGCCTCCTTTTTCAGGTCGTCGCTCCACTTGCAGGGGGCGTCCCACGCTACGCTAAACAACACGTGGTCTCCATTCGAGAACCTTTCTTTGATAACTAAATTTTGCCTTAGGAAATTTTTTTCATAGAAAAACTAGATTTTACGATAAATTGTCGCTAGAAGAGAAAGCTCTAGCTTGATTTTGATACATTAAACAATTTTGATAAAAAGCTATTAATTTTACTTTTACATGTCTACTACCCTTCTGAGGAAATTGCACGGAAATTGTTTTCTTATCTCTGACACATCTCTAAGTTTTTTGTTTGTTCTAGGTTTCGGTAGGTACGTTAAACGTACAGTACAGTCGTAAACTTTAAGATCGCCATTACGCTCTCGTCTTGATAGCCGAATGTACCGAAACTGATCGGTCAAGAACTTCTGATTTTACTACCAAACTGTTCAACACACTAAATGCCCTGAATTCAACACGGAACAAGTCCAGTGAAGCTTGAAATGTTGATAATTATTTTTTATTTATTTATTTTTCCTTTTAATTTTTTGTTTGGCTGTAAGACACCTCGCCAGAGATAAGTTTGTCGTTGATAGGTACTAGTTTTAAGAAAAACGTATGAAATTTAGTTTAGTTTCGCGTTGACATCTTCCACAAGATGTACTATTATAGCAGCGGTTGCTATCGAAATTTATACAACGCTACTCGCTATAAAGAAACAAAATCTACAGTTCGTGCTTAAGTATCTCCATAATATGCGACATTATACCCTTTTATACGACTTCCAAAGGCGAAGTCACCGGGAATCCCGACTCGTTAAGAATTTTTTGCCCTCTGTAATTAAAAAGGTAATGTTAGGCTCCGCGCGGGTTTATCAGATGGGGGTAGACGGTAAGCCTTGATTTAATTACCCTCTCCCCTCACCCCGCACCCTTCACCCCCCTCGCGGGTTGCGTGCCCGTCAGCGTAGCGTTTACTACTCAACCTACTATTTAAGGGCTATACACACTACTATTAAATGCCTTTCCTTAGAACAAACGACAAATATCTCATATTGTACAACGACAGGACACGTCTCTCTCGAAGGGTTTAAGCCTAGTCTACCCTGTATTATTGCGAGTGCTGGCCACTGCTGGCCCATGAATAAAAAAATGAGAACACATAATTTATTGACATATCGCGAAATTCATATCCGAGCCTAATATTTTTTGTCGAACGAACAAAACATGACTAAATATTTATTTCAGAAGAGATAAAAAATAGTAAAGATTTTCATTCTATTTTACTTAAACTCCAGATTTTTTGTTACGCGAGTGTACAAATCCCTTTGCAGTAAGTATAGACTTGGCTAGTAATTATCTAGCTAGGCGTTTTAAGCTTTGTTTATTTTTGGGCGGGTCAAGGCGAGATATTAATTGTTGCGGAAGTCGGGTGTAGAGATTAAGATTACAGCATTAAAATGTGATTTAAAACTTTTAAGTATATGGTGAGTTTTGAGAAATGTTTTTATTATGAAAATAAGCTACTAAGGGTATGTAGTTCTAATAGTTCAAAACTTTAGGAGAAGGAAGCCCCCATCCATTGGTGCAGGTTAATAAAGATGGTATTAAAATTACTTCTATGCTTTTATAGAACCAAATTGGCGCATAGTACTTTCGTCGTTATTAATGACAAATTAAAGATTCTTTTTAGACGTCGATTTGGTAGACCCATTTTCAGAACGGAATATTTTAACCTATAGTTTCCCGTTTTAGAACAGGGCAACGGCGGAATAAAAAAAAAACAAATTAAGCGCGCGACGGGCTTGGCCCTTACTTAAATAGCACTGTCTGTATGGTGCTCTAAAAATACAAAGATTGGCGTAAACAATATGCTTGAAATACCTTTATATAAAACTAATCAGCTTTTTCAAAATACCTAAGTTTGTGGTAGGTTTTTTTCATTCGAGATCTTTTATACTCTACCTACACACATCCGAAGGAATATCTCAAGAAATAATACCGCAGTCATTAACAGTTTATATACGTCCCCACCAAGGGGCTCGAGCCTACCCTGCAATCAGGGTGAACAGGCCTTAGGGCACACTGGCCCAGAGCGGGTTGGAAGCAGCTTTTGAATTACTTGGCAGGTGTGTGCAGGTTTCCTCATGCTAATTTCCTTCACCGTAAGAGCGTCAAATAAACATACAAATTAATTCGAAAATAGAAAACACATTAGTACGTGCCGAGGTTTAAACCCGCGAAAGGAAGTCAACAGCCCTAGCCACTTGGCCACTGACGCTTTATAGCAGACCGCAATATAGCAGTACAACTTCACAAACAAAACCGGTCAATAAATAATTCCACTTGATGAAACTTAACTAGTAAATACCACATCGAATGAAATACTAACTTGTTGCCTTAAAAGAAGAGTTGACTTGACACGACTCCATATTCATATTGCTTCTGCATTCGGTCTCATAGAAGTTTATAAATAGCCTGCGGGCCGCGGTATTTGTCCTATTGTATTTGGCGAGCCTTGTGAATGAATATCGCGCAAACACGCAACCTTCATATCCATTTAGCCTTCGAAAGGGCATTTCAAAGTATTTTCATGTAATACAGGGTTATAATATAACTAAAATCAGCTTCGTTTATGGTTGAATTCGTTCATGTGCCTATGCAACTAGTTTTAGGCCCTGTATATATGTATTTCAAGACTTCCATAGTATTTTGAATAATTTGATAAATAAGGTTTTAGCCGCATTATCTTTTCTTTCTGCTACAATTCATCCCCTCGTGGAGATAATTTTGGAATTTTATTTTGTGGATATTAGTAACTATCAACGTGTCAATTTTAATACATTCCGTTTAGTGGTATAAGCTGTGTGTTGATAGGTATTTATTCCTATAATTAATATAATATGATAGTCGAATGTAGAATACGAAGTATTTTAATACTTCAATTTATATATAACACGTGGGTGGTACATCATCAATTTTAAACAATCTGGCACCCAACGTCCAATTCCCTGAACGCCGACTTCCCTCAACGGCCTGATCCTTTTAACGATCGTGGGGATCGTACGGGTACCACAGCTGACTTTTTTTGGACCGCATATTATTTGGACGTAATGTAAAATATTGAGATTTTTAAAATAAGAGAAATGTCAGAAAAAAAATTAAAGTATTTTGAGACCCTGTCAACAACAGTGTAACTTAACACTCGATCGCCTCCAAAATGTCCTCACAATGTGACATGAGGAAAGGACATCATAAAGTGAGTTGGGACAATGGGCCGGGACGTGCGTCCGGGACGTACCGGCACTGCTATTGGGACATTCGCAAGCTAGCCACGTTTGGCTCATTTGCACTTCATTCCTTTTAGCATAGCGTAATGCCGTGGGAACGAATATCATCATTTAATACAACTTATTGAATATAGCGCCTATTTTTCTGTAATGTAAACTTACTCTGTATGGACTTATTTATAAGGTCCAAAATAAGTTATTTCAATTGCTGCTTGCTTGTAATGATGTTCCAAGTACCTAAATGAGATAGAGACTGATTCAATGTGCTATTATTTTTATAGAAAGAGTATTAAACCGCTTATGATGAGCCTCGCAAGTATAAACACACAGAAATTACAGGAAGAAACAACAGTGCACTCTCGTAGCTTCTCGTAGCACACTGCTACAGTTGCTACGCCGTAGCAGGTCTACAAAGTTAGACTTTACATCTTTTTATTGCGATAGAATAGTATTGGCAAGGCAACACTTGACAATACTGCAGGCCAATCACGTCTAGTTCCGGTGGCTACCCAACCAATCACTGAAAGTTTTTGTGATGCTTAGGCCAATATAGTGACAATTTTAAAATCCATCGTCATATTTTCCTACTCTATGTGTCCTACTTTCAATACTTTATTTTTGTGTGCTGCTGTAATTACGTTAATTATAAAATGGTGCTGACTGTCTGAGTCGGCAGTCGGTCGTCGCTTCCGCGGGCGAGCCTCTTCGTAATGCGATTAGTGATACTTGACGAGCACACTGCTTACTGCTAACAAAGACGAGCTTCCTAGTTTACACTCAACAGCTACTCGTACTAAAGTAGTGACATAGGGCTTACTGTTATTTCTATTCTCTCGATGCATAATTAATTACCAATAACGTAGTCTGGGATTGGGTCGTCGAAATTGCTACCTTACCAATAAGGCCGCCTTTTCTGTACTCCGACTGACCTGTATTCTGTGTGCTACGTGGTGCTACAAAGTAAACTCTATTTTGTTCTATAGGTATATTGTGTGCAGTGTATAGATGAATACCGATATTACAAACATTGGTAATACGAAATGGATATGGCTAGGAAGGAAATGCTATGGGGTCTCTCTCAAAAAAGTGGCACCGCAACCTGCCACACGGTTTTTGTTCGATTTTTTATTTGTTTTTGACTTTTTACCCGTAATGTTAAACATAATATTACGTAAAGAGACACATTGCGTGAAGGCCAGCTATTCTCATGTAAAATAAATTTACAGATCTTGTGTGACGAAAGTTTGTAACATCAGTTTCACTTTAACCTGTCGTGTCCAAACGCCATACAGTTAGTTTTGAGCATAATTATGTCGATAAACTTGAACATTTCTGTACAATTTTAGTTATTTATGGCATTATAGTGAAATGAACACCGATGTACAGTAATATTTATCTTAAATAATCTTCTTTTTGTAAAGTTATGAATGATTAAACTTTGTCCGGCGTTTTTTTCTCACCAACCTGCTTACTTACATTCGCACTCGTAGCACCAACACTATCAAGCCGACACCCCTCCTTCTTACCTTACCTTAACCAGTCGTTCACTGGCTAAACGTCTAAAAAGACACCTGCGTTCTGTGTTGCCAAGAATTTGAGAAATCTACGACGATTCACTCAAATCTGGGTTTTGTAACAGGTATGTTCTCTTTTTCCTGTGAATATTTTTCTTGTTCCTTTTAATATTTAAGTATGAAATTGGTATTAAATTATTGGTTAAGTAATCTATTGTAATATGTGTAATTCATTGCTCCTTGCAGCAAAGGGTTAATTTATATTAATTTTTTTTTGTCATATTCTCACTAACCAGTGCCTATTTAACCTGCCAGATTTTACCAGGTGAAAGAGGAAATATACAGGTTAAAGAAGTTTCTTATAAATAGTAGGCTTTTCAGAACGTGCGTTTCATCCTTTATCATCATTTCAGCCAAAAGACGTCCACTGCTGGACAAAGGCCTCCCCCAAAGATCTCCACGACGATTGGTCCTGCGCTGCCCGCATCCAGCGGCTTCCCGCGACCCTCAACAGATCGTCCGTCCACCTTGTAGGGAACCTGCCCGCCCACGGCCACGCTACGCCTTCCGGCAAACCATTCTTCCTCAACGGACCTCAGTTCTACGTGCAATGTGCCCCGCTTACTGCCATTTAAGTTTCGCGATTCTTCGGGATATATTAGGAACTTTGGTTTGTCTGCGAGTCTTATCGTTCCTGATACGATCACGCAGGGAAACTCTAAGCATAACCATCTCTATTGCTTTCTAAGTGCCTCAAAAGCCTCTTTATGAGGCCTACCGTACGACCACGACTCGTGTCCGTAGATCATCACTGTCAACACACATTGGTCTAAGAATTTTGACTTGGGACACTGAGGTACTTGGGAAAAAAAGATATTGCGCAATTTTCGAATACTGCCCAACCTAATTGGAGTCGACGATTGACCTCCTTCTCGAAGTTGAATCTACTACCTGAACTGTTTTCTCTAGGTAGACGTAATGGTCTACAACTTTGAGAGACAACTGTTATTTGAGTGGGTACTACATTGGCATTCGACATCGCTTCTTCATGTACATCTCCTGACTCACTGGCTAAGGTCGTAAAGCATTGTGCCGTGGTCCTCGAAGGTCTTAGACATGACTTTGATATCGTGGTGTCCTTCCTAGTCCAATAGCTTAAAGACATCCTTCAATGTAGTGGTGAACGTTTCGTTTCAAAGAAACTACGTCTCCTTATCTCACACTCCGCTGCAGATGGATTGGTCTGGAGTTCTGGTCCTGAACTGACTGAGCTTGCGGCGTTGTTCCTTTGAGGATGACGAAATTAAATGGTTTTTGGAGGGCCTTTAGGAACGGTGTACCACTAGCCTTCATAAGCTCAGCACCTAATCCGTCGTCACCCTGCGCCTTGTAGTTTTTCAACTGTTTGAGAACCATCCTAATCTCATACAGACTGACGTCCGGGATGTCTTCTGTACAGTGCCGGATTAGCCTAGCTTCAGTTTGCAGCTTGGCTGACAGGTATCCTTTTCATTGTGTACAGTTGTCCATAGAGTTCCTCAATTTCTTGCAGTAGCTCAGGCTTAAATGTCACAGTTCTACCGGCCTCAGTCTTCAGCTTCATCAATTGGCTCTGCCTAATAGAAAAATCTCTTGCAAACACTTTGAAGCCTTGTTTCGTCAGTGGCCCTTTCATCATCATCATCATCTCAGTCGAAAGACGTCCACTGCTGGACAAAGGCCTCCCCCAAGGATCTTCACAATGATCGGTCCTGCGCTGCCCGCATCCAGCGGCTGGCAGCGTCAATGGCCCTTTAATCCGTATTAAATAGGTGCAGATTGCGAGGCAGAGACTTTGAGATCTGCAGGAAGCATAATTTGCGAATTCCAGGACCATTCTCCGTCTTTCTTCCATAAGCCTGATCGTAGAATCAGTAATCTTTTCATTTCCTTAAAGAAATGTTCGATATTTGATATTTCAATGCTGTTTTATTAATATCTCAACCCTTTAAGCTTTTTGACTTGATATAGGTCGATAAGAACATACATTTATCATCCCTTGTTATCCCTTATTATTTATTTTTCAATATTTACCTACTTTATTAATCAATATATTATTATATGCAAAATCTCACTAACCTGTGCTCGTTCTCCGTTAACCTGTCCTAAATCTCTTTCACCTGTGGACTTCTTTTTTCTGCAAGCTCTCATAGGCAGAATCATTTAAATATTGCGTTCCCTCTTACATAATTGTTTTTAGAATTCAATTTATTTTTATAAAAAAAAGAGCAACTCTCAAACTTTTTTGAAAATGAGAAAATTTTTTGAAGCGGTGCCACTTTTTTGAGAATAGATAGAGTAAGTGGCAACAGGACTTTTAAAAAATATGAAATTATGCTCATTCTGGATAGTATGACATTTTGCGATTTTGTGATTGTTTTTTTATGTTACCTTACCAGCTATGTATGCATCATTAATTGACTTATTGTTCCAAACAACAATCGAATAATTCGACCTTACAAGATGTAACGCAGTCAAAATTTTGTACAAATTCAATAAATAATTTATATTCATCCAGTGCAAAAGAGGAATTATTACTCAAGCCGCGCAGAGCCGGCAACGTTAGCGCAGAGAGAATAAAGTTGAATACGATTGATCAATTAAAGCAAAACATTTTAACACCTTTTTCTGTACATGCCTCACGTAAAATAAAATAATAAACACGTAAACGAATAAAAAAGCGGCTAAGTGCGAGTCGGACTCGGCCATGAAGGGTTCCATAGCAGCAAGTAACATAATATAAAAGTACTCGTAGTTCGTTGTAACTTTGATCGATGTTTTACTAAAGGTTTATGCTTATGAAATTAAATGTTTTATTTTTTATTTGAGTTGTTTGAAGGAAAGGTAAATTGCGGTTTACGATTTATGACGTATTAAAAAAAACTGCTCACTAGATCTGGTCCAAACCATTTTTTCGGTGGAAGTTTGCATGGTATAATGTAGGTATACATCATATATTTCTTCTAGTTTTATAATTCTCTTATTTTAGAAGTTACATTTTACGTCTTTGGAAGTCTAACGCGCAAACTATTCAGTTTAGAAAAAATATGTATTAGAGAAACTTCAATATCCTTTTTGAAGACCTATCGATCAATACCCACGTATGGGTTTGGTGAAAAAATTTTTTTGAGTTGTTTCAGTTCTAATCTAAGTATGGAGAACCCCCAAAATTTATTGTTTTTTTGTTTCAATGTCTGTGTCAAAATCTAAATGCAGTTCACAAAGTACATCTACTTACCAAATTTTAACAGTAGGTATAGTTCTGAAAAGTGGCTGTGACGGACGGACGGACAGACATGACGAATCCATAAGGGTTCCGTTTTTTGCCATTTGGCTATGGAACCATAAAAAGCTATCTAAGCACGCAAATCTGTGGTAATATTTTAAAATCAGTATGTAGACACGTATGTAGCGCAATCTTTAAAATGACTCCAATTATTTAGGCGGGGCGATTAGACACGCTTTACAGTCATCAATTCAAGAGTACACGGAGCGTGCAGCCGACGACTGCTGCCTACCCATAAATGTTGTAACTAAAGTGCCTATTTAAAATTTAATATACCTACTCCTCGCCGCCCGCTACTTCTAAACAATTTTGTACCAGAATTTACTATAAACTTTGAAGGAAGTAGAGGCAGCTGTGTAATTTTTAATGTGTCAAAGTGCACTAAAGTTGGTTCCGCTTGGAGTGGTCAGATGCAAATTCGCAACTCCGAAGTGGAAGTAGCGGAGTAGACTGACCAACCAGAGGAAACTTGCGAATCTGGCGATGAAAGACAGTCTGCGCCGCACCGCTAAGGAAACTACAAACGCAGATATCTAGTTTAACTAGATTGGTATCGAGCGTATTTTCGCCGTAAATAAATGATTTCTTCAGGTGACGGCTCTGTAGCCCAGTTGGTACATAGTCTCGGATTCGAACCCCGCCCAAGAAAAACACTTTAGGACACTTGTGTTGTGTTTGCTTTGTTTCTGAATACCTTTTTACCTATATTTTGTATATTATCAGCTGCCCAATAACCATGGCTGAGAACGCAGTGTGTAAGATGTCCCTACCTACATACATAATGTAACTAGTTCTATTATTTTTACACTATTATCATTTATCAAAGAAAAATAACTGTATGATTATTTAACTGACAGCCTAAATAAATATCAACTGAAATACCTCCGGAAACCCAACAAAAAATCAATTTAGAACTGTCATAGTGGAGATACAATACAACATGGATGGAAAACTAAGTGGTTCCCAGGCTTCAGTAGATCACCTCAGTAGCATGAGCGTGCGTGACAAGATAATATTTTGACACAATTTGTCTAGAGTCAGGTAACATGTGGTAGCTCACATGTGGTGGAAGATTACATCACAACAACTCCAGATGTCAGCCGAATTAAATGTCACGGCTATTAATTATATTTTACTCGTTCTTCTGGTGGGAACGGGAGTTGTCCATTTTTCAACAACACATTATATTTATGAGTAGAATTTAGATTTTGAAGCAAAACATTTGGGAGCGGGTAAGTAAAACTATTGCTGTGCGGGTCGGTTGGTAAATATCTACAATTAATTAGATCAGGCACACTATATAGACTTATGATGTACGTGCGTACAGGAAGAGCGAAAAACAACACAATCCTAGCCGAGGACAAAGTACAAATAGTCATGCTCTTTCCTGAGCATGAGTTTTAGTAAGCTAACATAAAACTTAAAGCATAAACTGAAACTACCATTTTAAAAATAAACTTTAGAATGCTAAAGTTAATATAGTTGAGTGTATACGTATATAAAAGTTAAGTATATGTTTTTTAAGTTTATCATCATCATCATCATCATCATTTCAGTCGAAAGACGTCCATTGCTGGACAAAGTCCTCCCCCAGTAATTTCCACGACGACGATCGGCGGCTTCCCGCGACCCTCACCAGATCGTTGGTCCACCTTGTGTGGGGCCTGTCCACGCTACGTCTTTCGGCGCGCGTTCTCCATTCAAGAACCTTTTTGCCCCAATATGGCTGTCTCGGTTCTACGCGCAATATGTCCAGCCCACTGCCACTTAAGCCAGATACCACTTTTTACGTTCACAATATTGTATTCTTATAATATGTAGTTGCGTACTATTTTTATTATAACTATTTTCTATTTTTATCTGTTTTTACTACCTAGGCTCTTTTTAATACATCTGTTTAAGTTCTGTTTTTATTATTATATTATAGTTTTAATAAATATTAATAAAAATCATGCTACATAAATCTTTTCTAAATTAGAAACTACACAAACAGCTCCACATTTAGTTCCTGGACGATTTCAAAACCCCATCAAAATGAAAGTGACGCGTGTAAGCTATCAATAAAGTTAATATCCGTTTACAACTACATATTAAAGTTGAGTACGCATTAAAAATTCCTGCTGCAACCCGCAGGGGAAGTGGCCATTACACTGTAAATGATATTTAAGGCCTCGTCAAGTTTACATCGGAGCTGAACTGTCTTCCGCCTGTCGAAATGCTCTTCCTACACTGTAACCGGCAGCGCTCGGCGGTTTCTTTATGACTTCATATTTGGGCTATTTTTATTTAGATTTAGCCATTCAATCTAATATCTCTGTTTCCAAGAGTCATTAATATGAATCGTAAATGGGTATTTCATTACTATTTTTGTATTTTTACACTTTGTGACACCAGTTCGTGTTTTTAGGTATCATTATACAATTAAGTCAATATATTTTTTTGTTTCAAGTTTGATAAAAAACTAAATTGGAATATATATATCGTACTGTTTGTTTGCTTGTTAACTACATAGATTTCGATAATTTTCGCGATGCGCGATGCGATAAAAAGGTAATATAGAGGGATTTGGGGTAGAGTATTCCGCTCCCCCGCAAGTAAAAAAATATAGAGGGAGTAAAAAAACATAATAGAGTTCTTTACCTAAAATTGACCGTTCAGATTTCGTCTGTACAAAAGAAAGATGGGAAAATTCAATATTACTCGTATATTCTAAAAAGCTCTCGTTTTTATAGAGCGCTCTTCGTATACCAAAAAAAAGTCCGATTCAGTGATTAAGGGCTGTTGTCTCCACTTTACATTTATACACTTTGTTTATTTGTCTATACTAATTTATAATTGTAAAAATACTTTTATAGATGCAACGCCTGTGAAGTTTCTTCAGGCGAGTTCTTCTCCACAGAAGACAGCCAATTTTTTTTAATTCGCCAGAAAAGAAAATGTAATTGACTTATAACTAAGTGATGTAAATATCCTAAAATTAAAAATAAATACTTTAAGTCTATCTCTGATGATATTTTTAATTAATTCTTGATGTTTTGCTCTCGTTTTGGTTTTGTGTTTACAGACTGACCCATTTACCGACATTTATTGACAATTCTCTTGGTATGATTTAATTAATAACAATAATAAATATATTTATCATCAATCAGTTTATATTTGCAGGAAGCTGTTGCAATTTCAATAAAACAAACAGATAGCTACTTCATAAATAGCAGGGAGGTCAAACAAGGGCAATAATAAGTCAAAATAATCAATTTCAACTAATCAATCCAGTGGTTGTCAACATTAATAAAAATGTCCGATCTCTGAACCCTCGTCGTGTCGCCTGCGCCAGGCATTAGAAAATACTCGGTACAATATAGGCCGGGAGATGCTGACAGAAATTTTTAGGTCATTTGTTACAGTATGGCGGTTTTACAGGGGTCTTAGTACGTAATGACGAAAAGATTAATGATGGTCATAGCGCTGGTACTGGCGGCCTAATCACGTGGGCGTTATGGGAACTTGTCGGATAATTTACGGAAGTCAGATGATTTGTTACACAAAAATTTTAGTATTTTCCGATAGCCCGTAAAAAATAACTAGACGGTAATGTCATGCCATACTTTTCCGGTGCGGCTTACAGGCCGCCATACCGACGCGAATGCGTTAATAAAAAATAAAAAATTCAACCATTTGTTACAGGCTAATTTTTGCACAGTTGATCATCGTCGTGCAGCCATTTACGAAAATCACCATGCCATACTTTTCGGACGGTTCCAAATGGTCGCCATACCGCCGAAAATCTGCATATTTTTTTTAATTCGCCTTACGATTTGTACCACCTTCAAATTTTTTTTCAACAGCTCCTGAATGATGATAAATAGAAGTGTGATAATGCCATACCTGTGGGAGGCGGCGAATGAGTATAATTTTGTTTTTAAATGTAAGATTTTGTTCGTATTTTGAACGATTTGTAACAGTGTGTTGCCCCTTTTTCCCTCTATTAGAAGTATGGCAAATATAATAATGGTCACATTACATCATATATTTTCCAAAAATCCAAATGCCATACTGGTACAAATCGTCAATTTTTTAAATTTATTTTTTGCCTCTTGGCTTCAGTCACACAGTCGTCCGCCCCATGGTTACAATCAAATTTGATTATTTGTACGAGTATGGCATTTGGATTTTTGGAAAATATATGATGTAATGTGACCATTATTATATTTGCCATACTTCTAATAGAGGGGAAAAGGGGCAACACACTGTTACAAATCGTTCAAAATACGAACAAAATCTTACATTTAAAAACAAAATTATACTCATTCGCCGCCTCCCACAGGTATGGCATTATCACACTTCTATTTATCATCATACAGGAGCTGTTGAAAAAAAATTTGAAGGTGGTACAAATCGTAAGGCTAAATAAAAAAAATATGCAGATTTTCGGCGGTATGGCGACCATTTGGAACCGTCCGAAAAGTATGGCATGGTGATTTTCGTAAATGGCTGCACGACGATGATCAACTGTGCAAAAATTAGCCTGTAACAAATGGTTGAATTTTTAATTTTTTATTAACGCATTCGCGTCGGTATGGCGGCCTGTAAGCCGCACCGGAAAAGTATGGCATGACACTACCGTCTAGTTATTTTTTACGGGCTATCGGAAAATACTAAAATTTTTGTGTAACAAATCATCTGACTTCCGTAAATTATCCGACAAGTTCCCATAACGCCCACGTGATTGGGCCGCCAGTACCAGCGCTATGACCATCATTAATCTTTTCGTCATTACGTACTAAGACCCCTGTAAAACCGCCATACTGTAACAAATGACCTAAAAATTTCTGTCAGCATCTCCCGGCCTAATATGGGACATGGGAACATGTTAACCGCCGTGAACTCTCCACTTTAATTTCCGTGTAAGCGAGGCTGGTATGTACCATTTTGTATCTCTCCCAGTATAAACACCTGCTTAAATTTATTGTCGATTGCAGCGCCTCCCAATGATAATAAATAAACAGAAATATTGCCGGCACGGCGGCGGCGCGAGCGCCGCTCCTCGCGCCTTTTTATCTTTACGTTCTGCTGTATCGCCTCTAATCTACCATAACCAACATAACGTTGTGTTTGTTATTTAAAGCATTTTGTAATCACGACCAACGTACACTAATCAAATCGTACTCTACTGTGTTATATGCAATACTGTAAGTTTCGTTTAGTTAAATAACAAACGCTTTAAAAGCCTTCCAATATAATTTGTATTCAAAATTTTATACGGCCATTATTTAACTATCAACCATAAAAATGAAATGATGAATATTAGTATCCAATAAGAAAAATATGTGTAGTTTTAATATTTATTGCGATATGTAAATTAGTACGACTATAAAATGAATAATAATGAGATCAATATTATATTCGAAACACATTTAATTCAACTACATCCACTATATCTCAGGCCGTATATAAACTAAAATAATGATGTAGATAATAATTTATACGGGACTTATTAAGACGGAACAGTTCTATGGTTATGTTATGAAGCAGTTTCTCCAAAATAATTTCATTAAAATTCGAGATTTTAATGACGAGGCCTCCGGGAGGTTATGGCTGTCGTCTTGGGAGGTCGCGTGCTTTTACGTGCTTCTAGGTGCTTCTACTACTCTGTCAAGATGTACCTGTCTTCTATAGGGTAGATCACGGAAATAGTCGGTCTCAACAGGAATCTTAGTTATTATGCTGTCATTATTCCTGCTGTGTTGTGGCTGTGCATGAGTTCCTAACGCAATCACAAACTGTTTTTGGGTCTTGAAATAATCATGAAGCCGGTTGGTTGCAGTAAAATGTAAGTAGGTAGGTACATATATTTGAGGAGCACAAACTCGCACAAAGCACGTAGTTACAACGTAGCTTATGGCGGGAAAGAATTGAATAACTTTAACAAGATTTGTTTGTGTTGCCACTAATAACGAAAACAAATGTTAAAAAAGTTCTCCAAGTGTAAAATAGTGGCTTATGTTTTCATAAACATAAATTACAGTAAATATGTATTCAGGAAATTTAATTTTGAACTCACATCGGAAATTAAATTAGATAAAAAAAAGAAGTTATTACATACTATCTACCTACTGAATAAAATATATTATTGCATTTTTTTGTTTTTTCATTAGAAAATCTTATTGAAATCCGAAACTACGATTTTCTTACCATAAACCAGGGTCATGTGTGGTTTAAATCATTGAACCTAACAAAGCTTTTAAATAGGAATAAACAAGGAGTTATCTGTATGAATAATTATAAGCAAATAAAGTGAACGCCCGCAAACATGATTAGCACAAAGCGAGGTTCGAAACAAAGGTTTTAGACCAAGTATCTAAAACAAAGCGGTAGCTACGCTATTTACAGTATTTATTCGAGGAGATGGGGCCGTTGACTTCCATTCGAAAGTTCCCGGGTTCAAGCCTCGGCACGTACGATGTGTTTTCAATTTTCGAATTCTTGCGGTGAAGTAAAACATCGCGAGAAAAAATGGACACATCTGCGATGCGAAGTAATTCAAAAGTTGTGTGGTATGTTAACCAATTCGCACTAGGTCAGCGTGTTCGACTAAGGCCTATTGACCTTAGTTGCAAGGTGGTAGCCCACTGTGGGGAGATGTTATGAATTGTTAACGAAACTGTATTGATTAATTACAAACAACTAGTAAAGAAATATAGCCGTTGACATAGAGGAAAAAGATTTTTTTTATGGTAGTATAGAGAGAGACCTGTCCTTGGTTAGGTTTTGTTTTCCGTCAGATCCGACCAATAAAAAGTCACAAATATAAGCTGCATGACATTTGGAGCCTTTTTTGGAGCAGTCACAACCCCAAGACAACCCTACCCCCGCGCCGCACCTCAACAGTTGACAATTTTATTTCTTTAAGATTTGAATGTATTACGTCCAAGCAAGGATTTGCACTTATAAGATCCTTTCGTTCAAGGATATTACGTCCGTATAGTGTTCAGTACACTTTGGCGGTTGACTATGCAAAGAGTGATGTGTGCTTTTTCTTAAAATACTTACTGTGTATTTTCAGACTGGAATGGTAGTGTGGGAGTCAATAAAGTGCACATCGCACGTCTTGCAGTGAGCACCTCAGTGTTTACATTGAGGAAAAGATGCATTGGTTTCCTAAGAAGCTTTATTTATTTAGCTAGCAAAGAAATAAAGCTAGAATAAAACTTACCTTATAGGTAGGTATATAAAGAATACTTCGCTACCTATATACATTATTTTTAAAAGTCGGTAATTTTGTGCCAGTTCCCGAGTTTCCGACCAGATTAATTTGATTTCGTCAAAGGTATGACTGAGTGCGTAGAATTGCTTTTATCGTTTTGCACGAATTTCTTAATTAGTACCTTTATTAGTATTTGATAATTTCTATTTTGATAAAACCATGTATAAAGCTTCTTGGTACGAGCTTTGTTCAGGGGCTTTGTTTTACAAAGCAATGTACAGAAGCCAGCACATGTGGTTGGACATTTGCACTACGAAATTCACCCCTATCGCTACGGAATACGGGCGCTTTCAAGGTCAACAAGTCCCGCCGCCAGTGCCGGCCACTATACATTACAAAAATACAAATAAAATACGATATACATTGCGTAGTCCTCACAGTACAAATACAAGAGTTCATATTTCAGACTAATCGTCTAAGCAGTAAATATTAAATTGTTCAGGTAACATGTAAATTGTTTGAAACAGGCCCCAGGTGGTACAAACTGGCTCGCACGAGCACGTTCTACTCGCGCACTTGACTACTTCACTCGCCTAATGACTACTTCTCCCTCATTTTCCACTTCAACTACAGTCAGCCTGCCGCTTCTACTTACCCACTAGAACGTGCATTTCTAACTCTATTTCGATTTCGGATTTTTGCGTACGTACGTAAGCCAGCACGTGCGGTTGACATTCGCACTACGAAATTCACCCCTATCGCTACGGTGAAGTCCGGTGAAGCTTGATTGGTCGTACCTTTTCGACAAAAGCATAGGTCAATTAAAAAAAAATATCGCTACGGAATACAGGTGCTCTCAAGGTAAACAAGTCAGAACGAACAGGCTATTCATATTGTTTACTAACTTTGTGTAAAATATTGTAAAGTTTGTTTTGTATAGTTATCTAACAAGACCTTCAAAAGTAATTAAACTTTATCTATACCTCGAAACAGTGTAGACAGTGAAGTTATGAACGATATCATAGTCATAGCCCATTCATTGTTCAGGACGTAATAGTTTATAACTCTGTGAATGAGCATTTGCGTAAAGTTTCCAAGTTCTTAGTTACTGACAATTTGCCCCAGGGGTACCCTAAGTGTTTGAGAGTTCTTGCACTAACGCGACGAGTAGTAATGTGTACTGGAAGAAGTACTGTAGAGAAACGTCCAGAGACGAATGAAATGGAGACGATGAGATGACATGGACGGAGTGTATGCCAAAGTGAAATGGGGATGTAATTTTTACATTTTTACTTTTTTTAAATTAAACTTCACATCAAGATAATCAGAATCACAATGTACTTCGCTCTGACTTCTCCATTAACAGGTGAAAATCATAAAGTAACAATTTTTTTGTAGTATGCGACTACACATCCGTGATTTGGTACTGATATATCTTTGTTCTCCGTCAGTTTCGGACTTTCGACCAATAGAAAGCTGCATGACATTTGGAGCATGTATTAACTATTACTTCTCTATTTGTACAAGTAGTATCTACCTGAAAAATACTACGACGTCACAAAAGGCGAGAGAGATCTCGCTTACTGCATTCAATTCTAATCCTAAACGACTTCAGATCCTACCTATAGGTAGCAGAAAGTTGACTGTGTGTTGGTAAAATGCTCGTAAGGAGTGTAAGTTCTGTAACCTATTTCATCAGCGAAGATGTTCATTTGAATAACCCACATCTACATGGAGTATAATGTTGGATCCGCGAGTCGTGAACCATCCATGTTTCACGCGCTATTGCCACTCGCCGCTATGCACGAGCTAGGGCGATAGCTCTCTAAACAATAACCTTTTGTTCGCTGTTCTGCAGACCGCTGCACGGAATTAATGACTCTCTAACCCGTCCGAAGCCCTCATAAATATTATTTTATAAACTGCGGCCATTTTATTTAATGCTCCGTAAAACAATACCAGGAAAATTATAATTCGACGAAGCGGAAACAACCAACAAGTTATATCCGCGTCCGGAACCCATTCTGCCGCGGTGATGAACAACTTATGCCGAACGCACTCCTAACACTTTTAGTTTCGATAAGGTGCCTTTATCACAACAAAACAAAGGCGCGCCACAATAACTGCTTTGCCTCGGGCGGGCCCGCATAATAACTATAAATTGGTGGCTCCCGAAAGATAACTGGTTCGGCAGATAAGGGCCCGGCCGGCACAATAGCGATTACAAGAAACGGGGCTCTGAGACAAAGAGAGCCTCTCAAACACAACTTAAATCTAAAAGCATTTTCCCGAAACCGGAGTGCCCGAGGTTCGCGCCCTTTGTGCAACTTCAAACGCTTAAACAGTAAAGTGTCTCTCGTAACAACATCTCCATTTGCGCAGAAATAAAACTCCTTCATCTTAAACTACGTTCCCTCAATTTGCGCGAAACAATGGCTCGTTTTGATGAGTTCGTGTACTGTTTCAAGATTGTTTCAAAGTTTCAGCGAGGAAAGTTAGATTATCTTGATTTGATTTAGGGCCTCCTCTCACGTCTCCGATGCGCGCTAACTAAGTGATAAACATAATTTCCTCTTGCGCGAAATTTTTACGTGCGGGAAACTTTCTTTTCCGGCGATCCAAAGACTCGTTTGGTCGATGTTAACAAACAACCTAACGATATTCCAAGAATAGCGAAGTTGTCTCCAAACAGTGTGTTTCACCAGAATTCCCGTTTGGAGTAACACGAGACGGGTTAGTTCGGGGACCGGGTCGTCCTAATGTATTCGAACAGTCGTCGAGCAACAACACACCGGGAAATGTGATGGGTTTATTATGCGTTATGATGTGAATTGATAGAGATTGTAGTTTCAGTTGATATGGTGATGTTTCCACGAATAACGTCAAGCGAGTTGGAAGAATAGGTACTCGATGGCAGAAATTGCTTTGGCCCCGATTGTCCATTCATCAACGCAATCATACTATGATCCAGTAGTAAACGAATGCACCCGCTGTGACATGCCCTATATTTGCCAATAGCTTGCTGCTCTATTCAATAACGAATTCTATACGAGTACTACTGATTGGTGCAACGCATTCATTCAGTATTGTGATCGTTTAATTGAATGTTAATATGCTGTGTTGCGCTAATGGATTTATTCCAAAAAAGCAATTAAATGAAAAGAGTTAGAGAATATTATTGCTTGACAGAAATACCTTCAAACCTGCTATAAAAATATTCCTAGGTATTTGAAAACAGGTTCATTATCGACCTAAAAAAATATGCAGAAATCAACACAAAATAACATTTCATTTTCTATGCTCTTTGTTTCAGTTTTTGTCCTCAAATAACCAAACAAAACCGAGCATTAATTCACTGAACTAGCATTAGCATTTCAGGAATATTTACGCTGAACGCAACTCACTCTCCTTTGCCAGCCAATTCTATTGCCGCGAGTCTAACTCAGTTGTGCTAACCCAACTAGACTCGATTGAGTGCCGTCTGTCAGACCATCAATCAGGATTATGACGTCATCGAGGGTGTGACGCACTATCCCACTGGTGCTGGGTTGGTACCAGCGAGCCGGCGGATGCGGCCTAATGACATAAATGCAAATTTGACCATTCGGGCTTCCTGTGCAAGCCCCGCTGCGTCCGCCGCCGACTGGCCAGAGCCACTCAAATGCCTTATGCAGGCTAATGGACTCGGTGAATGGATTGCACAGTTTATGCACATAGTTTGCAGTAGGTAGGAGGTTCACTTATCAGCCTATGTTTGCAACATATAAAATACGTAGGTACAACATGTGTTAAAATAGAAAATGTTCTCCTTACTTATGGACTATTTGATATTCTGTGCTTATGGCAAGAGATGCGAGGCTCACTGAGCTTCTTCGATCGACGAGCTTTTCTCTACAGAAGACTACATGAACTCGCAAAAAATACATCTTATGTAAAGTTTTATACAAGACCCGAAAGGTTATACTAAACATTTTGAATCAAATGCATTTAAAACAGTTTTAAAAGATGTAAGGTGGATTTAAGAAAATTTTAATTAATTCCAATAGAAAAAAAACTTACCGGAAAATCATTCAAATCATCTAAAGAATATAATATACTTAAGTTTTCAACTTCTTGTTACAGATACACTATAAGCTCACACAGACTGCAAAAATGCCACTCACAATTTCACATAGTCACCATTGTATTAGACTAACTATAATTTTCGTCGAAATCGTTATTCAGTCACTCACTTCACGTCGTCGTAGCCCACTAAACTTTGATTATAACAAGAACAAACCAATAAATAATTCCGTTTGTCACATACAACCAAAACATATTGCCTCACGACTGGACTTTTACTTTTATTACGAAAAATATATTATTATCATTATATTTTCTTGAAATGACACGAACAACATTTGTGCGAAAAAAGGCTTAAGTTAGAAAATCTAGCTTTTAATTGGTCGTTTGCGGATTATAAAAACTGGACTTTTAAGTAGCACAAATAATCCTTATAATATAATCTAGTTAGCACCCAAGAACGGGTCCAGGTTCCGTTGTGAAGAAACCTCGACGCAGGTTCGCGTGGTTTCCTTAATCGCCTTCTGACTGCTTCCGTCGCGCGTTAACCAGATATTTCACCACTAATAAGCACTTTAACGAGATTTGCTCCAGTGATTTCTGCAGCACATTAACAGCAGCCCATTAACGCTAACATAAGATCAAAGATTTCCTTTTGTCCTGGTTGGTTCTGGATAGCTAACCTAAGTCAATCTAGAACAGCTCAGTGTTTCAGTTAGTTTTTATTATTTACATAATGCATGATCAAGAAAATTTTAACATACATGTATATGAATGACTGTGGAAAAAAAGAGTATCTTACAGAAAAAAAAAATCCTTTCTCTATGCTGTGGAATAAAAATATTTCATTCGATTCACTTTACTTGTTTGTATCGACTAGTATTATGATATTAGCCCAGCACTACGAACTACTGTCTACTCGATAATTTTATTATATAGAAAGTGTCTACGACATTTCCCCACAAGTTTTACTACTGTACTATCTATAATTTACGGGCAAAGGGAACGTAAAGCTAGAAATAAAAGCACAGAATAGATTTCGTTTGTTTTATTACTCAGTGTTCGTTAAAACAACATAACTTTCTATTGTTTTGGTTCAGTCGGGAACTTAAAAAATTAAACACTAGATTTGGTACAACACATATGCACCGGTGGCGTGCTTTAGATACAATAACTAGCTATTTATATATCTAAACATATTATCATGTATGGCAGTAAACGTAGAGCAATTTTGTATTTACTTAACAAAAACTTTTGCTTATGTTTTTTTTATCTAATACTTACAAATAGTCAAGTGCGAGAGCTTTTTCTAATTTTAAAAATATTTTTGATATAATTTATATTACTTATGTACTCCCGTATCATTAAGTGATACAAGTAGCAAAAACTGAAAGTACATATGCTTAGTTAATGGTGATGTATTTGTACAGTAGCCGCACATGCGGCGGTAGAATTTCGTAGTCCGAATTTCCAACCGCATGTGCTGGCTTCTGGTACCTACATGTCCTTTTATTTCTACCAAAAATGCAACTTCACCTATATTCGGCCAAGAAATCTGACTCCACTAAAACGACTATACATTGAACACAATAGCAATTTAGAATTCTCATAGAAAAGGCGTCGAGCACGTTCCTATAACTTGTAGGTACGTTTATATAGGTTGAACAAACAGCTGTCGACCAAACTGCTCTACAATTCCCTTACACATTGCGCACTATATGGCTAACTCATAGTATGGCTTGCACCTCGGCTTCTGTTAGCAAGTTGACACGCTATGGAATACAAGCAAGTTGGATGGAGTGAACTACATTACATAAGGTCGTATCCGATTCTGAAGAGAACAGAGGACTGTTGCATGCCAGTAACATTTTAGGTAAAGTAATATGTAAGAAGAATTATATCTTCAAAATACAAGAAGCAATGGTGCTTTGTTCACCCCCCGTAACATGAAATACTATGACTAAAGTTTGTCGCACATTTAACTGTCAAAAAGTTGTAAGAATATTGCAATATCCTCCAATAGAATAAGAGAATAAGCGCGACAAAATTATGTCTGTCACGCGTGGACGGGCATGTTAGAAGGCCTGCAGTAGAATTACGCGGCGCGATAAAACAATTAATCATCGACCGAAACCTTTCTATTCATCGCGCTGTTGCTGTGAGTAAAATTTTCATTATAAACCATACCTGTTCAAAATTATAAAGGTTTAAGAAAACTGTATAATTTTTAAGTTTATTATTAAATGATGTATTTACTTAAGACCGGAATGATAATGCAATAACAGCTGAAAAATTACTTCAGAAACGATTGTCTTAGATTTAAATTTTAAACTGTTTTGTAGTATTTAAACATTACAGACAAAATGAGAAGATAATATTACTTTAATGTAATTGTAGGTAGACATACCTAGTAATATTCTCGTCAAACGAGATGCTCTACAAGTCTACAGTCTAATACAACTTGTGTATGCAGTTCGCTGGTAGTTAGCAAGTAAATGCGATATGAACTCGAAATTGCACGTGACATATAGCGAGTCTGTTTGTGTTAGGTTCTGACGCGACGTACGAATATACTCAACTTAGCCTTTACTACTTCATATTCATGGAAGTTTAGCATTGTGTTGCCATATCGTGTCAACTTCACTGGAAATATTTTGTTTTTGAACAAAACAGGTTACACAATAAGGTTGAAAATGCAATAAGAGCTGAAAAGTTCTAAGTGCAATTGATTTTATATCACAGGGCTTAAATAACACACAGAAAAATATACGCTTAAACTTATGCTAGAATATTAACAAAGACTATATCATCGATTTTTTAAAATAGTACATAATTACATACTACTCGATTTTTTAAAATAGTAATTAGATACAATGTAGGTAGATGTCTTTTAAATACATTTTAAAAACACAACGAATTCTAATTTAGCAGCCAGTTAAAAAAGTAAATACATAGGTAGTAGGTACATAAGTAGTAAATACATAGGTACATAAGTAGAATTTAAAAAATGCATTACTATACATTAAGTCTAAGTAGTCATTATCATTAATTAATTCAGAAAAAAAAAGAAAATGCATTTGATATTGTAAATAAGGAAAAAATATATGTGAACAATAATGCACGTCAATGTGCTGTAGTATACTAATTGTTCGCTAAATTACTTCAAGTGACTTTCTTGTTCAACTATAAAATAAACCCTTTCTTAGAACATGGGTAGAAATTAATTTTATGACCAGAGATGCTTGGTTGATGGGGGTCAATTTATTGCGTTTTAGTTGATCTCCGTGTGAAATTGCAGTGGTACTAAATTGCAGTAATTATACATCGTGAAATTTAACTGGCGTTTATCCGAAACCGTACTGGTAGTGCTAATTATACTGATCAACTTTCCCCAAGGAACATAGGTTGAAATGGCAAAAATAATATTCAACATCACTACATAGTATAAAATAAAGTCGCTTTCTCTGTCCCTATGTCCCTCCCTATGTCCCTTTGTATGCTTAAATCTTTAAAACTACGCAACAGATTTAGATGCGGTTTTTTTTAATAGATAGTGTGATTCAAGAGGAAGGTTTATATGTATAATACATGCATAATATACTTAAGGATAACCCACAATAACCATTTTCCCGTGCGGAGCCGGGGCGGGTCGCTAGTTTCATATAAACTTCAGTCATAGCCACTTTGTATGACAAGTTGAATTTTAATTTTGAGCTATCCACCTATGTTCCTTAGGGAAAATTGTTCAGTTCTATGAGTTCTACCACTATGTTGCGTATAAACAACCAGTTACATTTCACAGTGTATATGAATAACATAAATTCTTGATTTCCTTTTCAAGTGTTTTCCTTACCTAAGTACAGAACCAATGGAGAACGCTTGCGGGGGCGACCGCACACGCCAAACATATGTTATATTTTGCGTACCTCACCACGTTTTTAACCACTAGTGAATCAGATGTCATTGCGTCAGCCACGCGTCGGCCAATTGCAGCCGGCGCAGATCACCTCTCCCCCCGCGCAAATTGGTGACTTTGTTTCTAAGCAAAAGCGTGCGGACGCGCTCTCCATTGGTTCTTGTACTCCATGTAAATATCGCTTTTTAATTTAATTACATAGGATAGATATAAGCATAATGATATAATAAATATCTACTCAACAACACTGGTACTGATAGATATTTGTTATTGTCATACATTCGACTAAGTATTATTAACCCCCGACGAAAAAGAGGGGTGTGATAAGTTTGACGTGTGTGTCTGTCTGTCTGTGGCATCGTAGCTCCTAAACGGATGCGTCGATTTTGATGTACTTTTTTTTGTTTGTGACAACCAAGAATATATCTTGGATCATAGCTAATAAAATCTTCAGCCATTTAAAGATTATCAGCTCTTTTTTAGTTGTTGAAAGGAGCTAATAACGGTTCGTGGCGGGAGTATTTCAAATTTTAAAATAATAACGACGCACTATGGTCACGTTCGAAATTTATTGGTAAATAAATATAGAACAAATTGTAATTTTGTTAAGACTGTACAATGCATTCAATATTCACGGAGCATACCCCATTATACGTGGCCAGTTCAGGCAACGTTGTAGCAGGTACCTAATCATAGGGAACTAAGTGCCTAACCAACTTTACAACCGAAAATGTGAACAAAATGAAAGCTACATTTTCATTCCACGTACCCTTATCAGAAAAAGGGAAATAGAAATGAGCAAGTCTTCAATAACACTGCGATATACGACTCTCAGTATTGGAAAATGCAACTCGAATGTTAGCGAATTTATAACTGGCAATATCCACATGAAAAGGAGTCATAAATAAACCCGATTCCCAGTACACAAAGAGTATCGAGATGGGAAAGTTATTACAAAAATGCAATGTACAAATGCTGAGAGGTATGCCCACTGTGCCCACATACGGATTGTTACACAAACGCGACTTTCAGCCGACAGTAATTCGGAGCGTTGAAATGAAAAATGTTTAATTTTGTCATGCGGCGCCAGGGAATTACGGGCCGGCTTCACATAGTTTCAGAATAAAATACGACACAATTTTCGGTCAGGTCAGGGGATTGAAACAGCCGACATGAATTTACTTTTTGCTATAATAGGCGGAGTTTTTCACTTTATTACAAGTAGCCGTCAAGAGATTTGATATGGGTCTCCTCATTTCGCGAATTTGTTTTTCGCGAGGGATTATGTCAAATTGCTTTTTGGAAGAGAAACATTTTTCGTAATAATAATGACGAGGCATGTCAAACGGCATTATCAGGCGGGAAATTCCCGGGCTGAAGCACCGGGATCGAGTACGGCACCCCAATAAATTACCATTTGACACTTCGCTACATCCCCACGCCGCCGATATAAAATTCTTTAGGGCGCCCCGACCGCCAAGCGTGCTCACAAGCTATCGGTTGGCACTCCCATAATCATATTACATCCCAATTTATAAATTGGTCTTGGATAAAGTAAATGCCTACATCTAAATAAAATAAAAAGTAAAAACTCCTGAGAAATTCTCACAGAGAATATTAATCTAAAGAGCTCACTAGATGCACTCTCCAATTGGAAGAAAAGCAAGTATAAAATTAATATAACTATGAATGTTGTACTGTAATAACTACAACTAAATACAAACGTAAATAGAAATGGTTTCAACTTATAAACCACATAAATATCGGTTTATTTATTCACGACTTCAGTGAGAGATCACACTTGCTTGTCCATATAAAACGATCAAGTATATAAAAATGATAAAATGGGATATATTTTGTTCACAAATACATGGAAACTAATACTTATAACAATGTAAAAAATACAATTGAACCTCTATAGATGCCTTGGTAGCGCAGCCACATGTACCCTATTCTCTTACTATAAAACATATATTCCAACGGCACACAAGAGCCTATTTATTTACAACACACTTAATTCTAAAACAACTCGTTCAGTATGAAACTCCTCTATAGCACTCAATTTTGTTCTTTGGTAATTAAATGAGAATTATTTTTTCGACCTCTTGAAATATTTACATCAATTTGATATTCAAAAGCGCAGTTGCATTCCTACTAGATTTTATTTTACTAAAAATATTTCAGTAGGTAATTCTTCTATTCTAAACTATATCAATAGTTTTAAACATATTTAATTTTAAACGCTCTTTGATTACATCTACTTGTGATTTATGTTACTATGATACATGTTATTATTTACAGTAATAACTTACTGTTCTGCCAGTGAATCGGGAGACAACTAAGTCTACATAGAAAATAAGTATTAAAAGCCATCACCCAATTCCGTCCGTCCAAATATTTGAGCAAGTACGTACATTACTTTTATTTTTTCTGCCCCGCAGTCACGATTCACTGGGCGAACCTCTCCCTAAGACTACACTTCGTTGGGCTCATCCTAGATGCATTACCTACCCTGTTTCTATCAAAATTCAACATTCATTCAACAACAGACTAACTTACTAATATAAATATAGAGATATAATTACAAGGGATGGATTTATAGCACAATCTGTGGACATCCACATTATTTAAAAAGCTGCCGACACAACACAACTATAATTAAATAAACGTTTGTCCTCCCGAACACTGCAACAATTTCAATTTTGAAAACCATTAAAGTAGATAGGACGCGTGCCCCGACCGGGCGACTATGAAAATTGTACTAAGTTGAAAATTACTTAACTTTTATGGGCGCTGAAACGCTGAGTGTTCGGGAAAAGCTACTAAAATGTACAACTGAGGCTTTATGGACAATAATTTATACTCAAGCAGAAACTAACCGCAAGATTGTTGTTCGTTACAAATAAACACATTATTTGTACAGTAGTAATTAAACTCGAGTTTAATGTCGCGTCAGCTTTTATGGCTACATCTCGAGTTGCCCTACCGTATAATTGAGATAGATAAATTATACTGTTCTACTGATAAGCTATCTCGTTTCTTCACCCCGTTAATTAGTCAAGAGCGATAGAGATGTATCTTGCGTTGTGACTAGGTGTCCTAGGGTAGGTGACAAGTGGTTTCTTCGGTTACTTGCCTCTGTATTTTTCGGTTGTGGCGTCTTCAAGGTTGCTGTCCCAGTCAAACTCTGTGACGCCGTTACGGGGAGACACCTCTCCTAGATGTCGCCACCTGTACTCGAAGTCGGAGTCGCGCTTTTTTAGCGCCTCGAATCTGCGCGAAGAAAACTAATTTGAGAAAATAGAATGTCCGCATATTAAATCACGCTGGGGATTTAGGTACCTCTTGAAAAGTTCTGACATCTGTTATATCTTTTTGGCATTTTGAAATACTGAGTAATCTATCAAATTAAGACAGTTTTGGATAGCGACCACCGATATAATGTCTACGACTAATATAGTATTCATCTTTTCAAAGAGTTTGTGAAGTAAAATAATGAAGTCAGCGCGAATGATTGAAATTTCACACTAGGGAAGATGATATTGCTCTCAAGATTCGGGTTTCAGTATTTACTGAGATAACGAAGATTCGTAAAGGCATTGTTATTTAGCAAAATATCTTGAGATATCAAACAAGATACTGTTTCCTTTGTAATGCTTTGAAATACCTTCCTCAGCCAGCGACACGTGTCGTTTTATAGAAATACGTATAAACCAGTAATATTCGGCTACTAATGTCGCTATATCAAAAAGCTACCGAGGCCGCATGAGGTTTCACTTGCGACAAGACATAGTTTTGTCCAGCATATACTTTCACCTAATTAGAGGATGTTGATAAGGCGGGTTTAAAAATTTATATAAGAGACCGCATCCGTCTTTTGTTTCACTCACCTTGCTGCCTTTGACCTCGACGCTCGAAAGACGATAGTGTGAGGGGGTCTCTAAATGTGAAATCATGTTTCTATCACAGTGCTTCATGTTACAGCCAGCCGGCACTTGCGGCTAAACACTCGCACTACGAAATTTGCCTCTACTGCTACGGAATGGCGCTCACAGAGCTCAAAGTGTCGAGCCGCATGTACTGTACTTCGGCTGGTGTACGACCACACTCACCGTTTAAACATGAGCTTTTTGGCGAACTCGTAGAGCTCAATGTCGAGCGCGTTGAGTCGCTTGATGTGAGCGACCTGCGTCGGCGACAGCGCGGCGAGCGTCGCGCCCGAAACCGTCGCGTTGTGCTGCGTGAACGGCACCGCGAAACGCAGGTTGAACGTCTCCTCGAACACGTATTGGGATTTCTATGGACAAAAATATAACATGTTTAAGTACTAGCTTTAAAGATTTTGTTTGTTATTATTGATATGATGTATGTGTCTGTAGTAAAGCCCCTCTGTCGTAAGCGGTGGGTAGTCGCCGCTTACAACTGGGGGGTCCGTTTTCTTTGCTCCTGCACCGTACTGCGACCGTACCAATTAAAGAATTTCTATTCTATTCTACTATTTTACCAGCGACCCGGCGAACTTCATAGCGCTACAGCCTACAGATTTATTTATTTTATTTATAAAGATGTGATAAAGATTGTTTTTCGCCAAAACCCCTCTGGCTTCTTTAGAACACCAAAGTTAAATTACAATCTGATTAATAGCTTAGAAACGCATAGAGGTCAAATAAACGTTGATTTTTATTTACCTACATACATTTTGGATAACACGATCCCGTTATCGTCTTTCGTGATTATCTTGATTTTGGTGCAAATTTATTTTTATGTTTGTTTGAGCTGGTTTAATTTTAAACCGTTTGGCCGGAAAATTATTTATTTCCATCCCGAAAAGTGGAGGTGGGCGGAGATTAGGAGATGAGAATTTAAAATCATAAAGAAGCAAATACGGAATGAAAAACGTTTATTTTAATATAACCTTTTAAGTAAACTTCGAATAAAAATCTCAGGTGCGTGGGTAGCGAAATAAAGTACACATTTTCTTTGCGTGAAACTTCTTACGTTTGTCCCACGTGAAAAACGTCTATTACCATTAAATCTCGCCCGTTCCGATCAAAGATTTACCGTCGACACGTATTGAATGAAATAGCTAAAGTTTAATAGAGATTGCTTTATTAACTATTGGAAATTAGCAACTTGTGCTGAAACTACAGTAAAATGGCGTCGTATAACGGCGGCGGCGTCTCGATTCTTAGGAACTTTTTCAATCTTCAGTCAATAGAGCGTGATCGAATTTAGAGAAGTTCCTCGTCTTCTAACCCCTTGTCTGCGTACTTTACCCTCTCGCAAAGTTAGCGTTACTCGCTACGTGAACATTTTTGTAAGTTCGCCTTTTAGTTTCTGAACGGAACCCATTAAATCCTTTCCTGTACATTTCCCTCTTACCTGTAAGAAGATTAGACAAGACAATAATCTAAGTTAATATTCAGCTATCTCTGTCTAAACTTTGAACAAATAATTGGCTTTTCTGCAAATCACAACTTTTGTAAAAAATACCCGTTGAAGCCTTCCATAGAAGCGAAACACAGTTGATCAACAGAAGATAGGAAACTCTAGACAATGATGGTCAACTCATGATTCACTAAGCTATTGTAAAACTCATACTTAATAATGTCTGTTAGAAATTTCTCTTTGCGAGTTCGTATAATTACCGATTACATTATATAATACTCAAACGTTTTATTCAATCAAGTTCCAAATTAAATGTGTAGAACGCGTTACCTCCGCTCCGTCCATATTTTCCGAAAATAAGTCCGTGGGCGAAACTGTAGTGTGAACGCTAGAGATCAGTATAATACGCTATCTTATCAAAGTCCTATTACATTGGTTCTCCAACCAAAACAATACGAAGATAGCCAATATAATACAAACTTAAACGAACGATTTCCACGTGCGAATACTAGTAATTTCACCTCTGAAGGGCGACACAGACACCGTAGATACTCAATGTTATATCACAGGTTATATTAAGGAGCCTGGAGACCCTTCTTTGTCTACTATTTGTATGAATATAGCGACCAATCATAATGGTTAAAGGTTTCCAACTCCTTAAAGGTCTTTCTACACACACTGGGGCTTCGAACTATTTTAATTAAGCTAGGCATGTTTTTATACAAGTGTTGCCCCACAGGCGTTGTCCCCTTCACGATGTTTTTCCGTATCAACCCGCTATTCCTAGGTTCGAGGCTCCCTCGAGCCGCCTATAAACGCGTTGGTATATATGTACTCTAGGGTAGATAGAGCTCCCCGCAAGTCCGACAAAAAAATACAAATAAACTTGAAAAGCGGGTTAATTATAGCCGTTTATGTTGGTAATGCAGGTGCCCATTCCCAGCTTTACACGAATACTATAAAATCTACAGGAAGAATTGAATTGGTCCAATCCTGAACCGGGAACCAAGTATGTATTTTGCACTGATTGCACATGACATTACGACTCTACACGAACGAGAAAATATCTGGTACATAATATATTACATTTATAGACAATGGGAAACTGCGCAATACTGGATGTCGTTGGTTCTTGACATAAATACTTCTCAATATCTAACCGGTAAGCGCCCTAAGACAACTTACAGTATCCCTGTCTGCAACCCCCTTTACAACTGAAAGGAACCAAGTGAACCAACCCAATTCCCTTTCGATTTCCTCAAAACTAGCGGAATAAGGGTCTGAATGGGGCCTGAGTGAGGAGTAACACTTGAATTTCCATACAAATCTACTGCTTTACATTGTTGAATGCGCAAATGTGGAAATGGCAGATGGGGTATGAATATTCAGAAGGGCTGTAAAGAAGAGAACTGGCCAAGTGTCGTAACGCCAGTCAAGTAGGGTTCCTCATCAGGCTGGCTAATTTTATAGACATCTTATCTTAATGAAAGTATCAAAAATCTGATTTTACGGAGTATTAGTTCAAGTACTATTACGAAAACAAATCAACGATCTAGTTCTACTTAACAATTAAAAGCAGTTTGATATAGGTACTTAATAAAACTTGCAGAATTTGAGAAACGTATTTACCTTTTCGTGTTGTATTTTTTTTATTAATCTTGATTGACTATATTATACTAGGTAAGAGACCTAATTATGAAATTAATTACTTATGTTAGTAGATACGAGCATTGTAACTTACTCTTCAGGTAACAATGCCTGTACCCGCCGGCGGGGGCGCGATCAAAATCAAAACTAACTAACTTTTATTTTATTTTTTTTATTACAAATGTGAACGCTGCTATCCATTCTCTGGATAATATGTTCCTTTAGTCGTCTCTTAGGACACGGGACGACGCCCAGGGAAGCGTTACGTTATAACAATTCTACAACGGGACCACGTGGCAAACGCACTACAAAAAACGTTGTAGTATTCTTTTATGTATGACTGGAATGACGTGCAAAGAAGTTTCGTGGAGAACCCTAGGAACGCGCGGTGTGGCCGGGCGTCAGTCTAGAGATACGACAATGATTCAAGTGCAAATAATGGGCGCGCTTATCTGCCGGGTCAACGCACCAGCCCAGGAATTGCTAATGTCCCTTCTATCCGGACAGTTACGTAGCCGCCCGCATGCCTAATACATTACCACCACCCTACATCCACATAAGTCAACCTCGCTAAAGTATATTCAACTTTGCTCTTAAATCTAGTTATTAGAACTCTACGCCCTTTTGATGCTTTTACGAACAAAAAAGTACAGGGGGCATCCTTTAATTACGTGAGACATTTCTGAGGATTTTTCCCATATGAATAAAGCCCCCAACCCACAGAGGCAACTGAGTTTCGCATACAATTGACAGAAAAGAAAGAAAAAAATAAAACTTGGTACACAACCAGTTGCCAAAGACGATAAGTTGGGAGAATCACCAATGTTAACATATGCGCAAAGTAAATAATAGAGCGAATGTTGTTGGTTATTTATTTGGTGTGGCATACAGGGTTGCTGCCAAGATAGTTTCGCGTCTGCACTGCCGGATTTGAATATTTGCACTCTTGGTACAGTAACTGACAGAGATTAATGGGTATTGAAAGATGAAAGTCGGAAAACGTTTTTTTTTTCGATTACCAGGAGATCAAATATAAAAACAAAACTGTAAGATACGTGGCTCATGTAAAACCCATAAGTGATTTTCTTTCCTAATCGGGATTTGAACCAAGATCTTCAAAAGGAGCCACAAAACACGATATCATAATAATTAAGGTTGATTTCAAAGACAAATTAATTTATTCATCATAAGTTTTTTAAAACTTAAAACCAAGCTTTGCCCAAACTAAGGCGGGCTCTCTTCTCAAAGAATTTGAGCTGAGCTGATGAGCTGTATTACTTAGTTAGTATTAGTACGCTTCTATAAAACGTTATTAATATAATGCATTCCATATTTTCCCTCTGTATTTGCAATAAAGTGTTATTATATACTTAAGTAGCTTGTACTTTGAAAGCATTGACCATAAAATACCAACCCACCTAGAGTTCCAACCGTTATTGATTATTAATTTAATATTGTGTCTTGTTTCTTTGCACGTGGGAGCTATAATGCTATAATCCTCAGCCCCTACCTATAATCGTCTTAGATATAATCATATTCGGATTAACATAGCAAGAATGAACGTTCTATACGAGATTATCTCTAATAATCAAATCAGTATTAAATTAAACTCGTCAACTAGCTGCAGATAATCTTAAAGCAGAGAACAGATTATCAATTAATTAAAAAAATATATAGTTAATTTTGATCTTAGCTGTACCTGTAATTGTACAAAGTTTTTCATTGATTTGCGGACAAAAGTGACTGAATTTAAATTTTCGATGTGTACAATGGAGCTGAATCAATATTCTTATCCATGCGTCCAAATGTTAAGGTATGTATCTACTAAGTTGACATAAAAGGATTATATCTACATACATATAAACCTATGTCAATGAATATTCGATTCCTTAGAGTAAAAATATTTTTTTAAAGATATAAACATATAATATAACTAACTGGTCGATCTGTACTTAAAAGAAACCTAAAAAATAAATAAATATTGGGTCATTATAAATTAATACCAGACGACGATGCCTGTTTGGCAGTTAGTTAGGTCATTGTATTAATATGGTGATTTCCTATGCATTGGCATATTCAGGAGCTTGAGCTTTTCATAATCAGGAAATCACCATACTGAATACGAAAAAGGTTTGCCGTCGTGCCTAATAATAAATAAAAAAACACATAATAAGGGTGTTTCTAGGACGGCGCCTGACAAAGAAAAGATTGTGTTTCAAAGGGTCTTTAAAGCCTTAATTAATGTTATTTGACTCTTTAATCTCTGTGTCAACTTAAGAAATGTTTTCTAAGTACTGAAAATAGTTCCAAGCGCAAACTAGATATTGCTAGTTGAGAACATTGGCGAGCGTCCAGTGTTTTAATCAGTTAATTAAGACCCAATTATAAAAAGAAAATTATGTTTCCAAAACGTAAAATTTCAGTGAATTTATCTAATAGTTATATTTGATACTCTGCAAGAACAAAATACGTCATAGAGCAAGTTTTCAATAAAAGCGTACCTACGTAGTCAGAGGGAACTAAGAGACGTGGAACTGAAAACTCATCTCCTTCACGATGTTTTTCAATATCTACGCGCTAGGCCGTGGTCCGAGGCTCCCTCGAGCCGCCCCTACGCGTTGGTATATGACTTTTTTCGGGGTAGTCTTTCGCTCCCTCGCAAGTTTGGTGGAGCTTGATCCGTCGTACTTTTTCGACTCAAGCATAGGTCAATTAAAAAAGCTAAACTAAACTTATCCAATATTTTTTCGTTATATGTTTTATTTATTTATTTAATGCTTGGACTAGAAGTAAAACATATTTTATTGGCTCGTAATTTCTTTTGGCGAGGAATACTTTGATTTGGGGTAAAAATGATGTCTCAAGTCTATTGTACTTTAAACTTACGCGCTGATACTCCGTCAGCCCAAAATACGCCATCGCGGCGAGGTTCCTCTTAGCTGATGCCAGGAGCACCCTGTCGGTCTCCGCGGACCGATATCTGAGCGTGCCGTTGTAGCACCCCACCAGGGCGAGGTCAGCTAGCATCCGGGTCTGCCTGTTATTGGCCAGGTTCCAGGGACAAGACGCGAACTCCTCCAAAGTGACCCCTCGCCATGATTCCCCCGTATAGCACGGCGGGACTTCCGACCCTGTATAAAAAGATAAATAACATTAAAAAAAAAAACCCCCGACACGAAACCGTTCCTTGATCCTTTCAACAACTGGAAAAGAGCTGATAATCTTCAAATGGCTGAAGATATTTTCTTGGATCATAGCTAAGAACACTCGATTGTGACACCTTGCAAACAAAAAAATCTACATCAAAATCGTCGCATTCGTTTAGGATCTACGATGCCACAGACAGACAGACACACACGTCAAACTTGTAACGCCCCTCTTTTTCGTCGGGGGTTGAAAATATACAACATCTAGACACAAGGCAAATACAAGCGCTCATCACACGAATGTTTAGTGAGTATAATGACAAAAGGTGGGTAAAATACTTATATTCTTTGTCATTGTAGTCATAGATAAGATAGTGTTGGTCATGCTGAAAGTCAGAGTAAGTTGAGCTATGGGTAAACACTTCTTGGCAAAAAATCTTCATACGGGTTCTTACTTTTTTTCTTTCTTTTTTTTAAATATATACTAGCTACTTTATATTTTGGTTAACGTTCTACGGTAAACCTGCATGACAAGAAAGGGTATAAGACAAGTCAACTCAACGCAGAAAGTTTCTCACCGAATGGATATAATATAAATTATGTAAAACAAGATATTTATACAAGTAACACTGCGTAAGACCTACTCACTATTTATTTAAATAAACTACCATCTGGTCAAAAATTCGTCAGACGCCATATTAATAGTTAAAACCAGCGTAGGTTTTTGTCGGGTCACGATACCTGAATCTATCAATGTTTCAACCAGCCAACCATCCACCACACGGCTGCCGATAAATTGTGCACAAAAATAAATAATTCCGCGCATGCGAAATTGCAAGTGCGAAATGGTGAATAGAAAAACTGTTGGAAAAACGGCAAGAAAATTCCTCATTCCATTAAGCCGGTGTTTTAATTACAAGCGGCCGATCGATCAGTCTTTGCTTTCTATCCTCGCGTCACAAACAACAGTAAAGGCGGCTGCACACCGGATACGGATGCGAATCACTATCACTACATAGTATAAAATAAAGTCGCTTTCTCCGTCCCTATGTCCCTATGTCCCTATGTCCCTTTGTACGCTTAAATCTTTAAAACTACGCAACGGATTTTGATGCGGTTTTTTTTAATAGATAGAGTGATTCAAGAGGAAGGTTTATATGTATAATACATGCATAATATACTGAAGGATAACCCACAATAACCATTTTCCCGTGCGGAGCCGGGGCGGGTCGCTAGTGACAATTATAATGAAATTTACATATAGGACGAAAGATTTTCATGAAATGCGTTCACTTTACCTAAAAAATTCATTGCAGTGCAAGGTGGCTAGACGATGGATTCTTGTGAAATGTGGAATTACGCATGCCGTATGCTGCGCATGCTACGGACAATGTTTTTCGTTAGGTGCCATATACACACACATACACACACAAGTCACAGTTGACTATCTGTCATCAGGATCATTCCAAAATTCAATAGGCAACAAATATTAATATAGGTGCGTACAGTATTTTTTACTACCCAGCGATTTGCGAATAGTGATTTATAGTGCTCCATTGAAACCACTTATCTGCTTATCCCTTTAGGAATAAGACTTCATAGCTTAATTAATATGTGGATGTGCGGCGTTCACGGCAACTAAAATCCTCACAAACCCAAACAAATTTATTTTAAACAAGAAACGGATTTATTACAAGACATCTGCTGTATGCTATGATTATATGAATACCTATCCAGTGTGCATACACCTTAAGCTCTGTCCGGTAGCTGGAAGATATAAAACCCGCTGGATCAAAGGAATCCAACCGCTTAAGTATCTACTCTACTCCTAATTCTCAGTTAGATTATTCAACACGGTTTTCTAGGAACCTAATGCTTTCATAATACGGTAGGTACCCAAAAGTAGAGAATATAATCCGTTTAAATTAGATAACAATATTTATTTTACCCGAAAAGGATTGTTTATTCTTTGTCATAATCATCACTACATAGTATAAAACAAAGTCGCTTTCTCTGTCCCTATGTCCCTATGTATGCTTAAATCTTTAAAACTACGCAACGGATTTTGATGCGGTTATAGATAGTGTTTCAAGAGGAAGGTTTATATGTATAATACATGCATACTATACTTAAGGACCTAACCCACAACAACCATTTTCCCGTGCGGAGCTGGGGCGGGTCGCTAGTATAACACTAAAAGATATCATCCAGGCTCTGAAAGCAAGGACACTTAATTTTAAACCTCGGAAGTATAGCTACTGCAAACGCAAATATTTACAGTAAAATTTAGTGGACGACCACGGAGTAGGGACTGAGTTGGGTGGGTTTATGTAGTAAACTTTTAAATAGACTCGCGATTTTGCGCGCGCGTCAGCTTGATCTTATTGACCTGGCTACTCGCCCCACGGGATTAAAGTTGAAGCATTTCCTACCAACGAGCTTTGGTGAAGTAATGTTAGGAGACCTAGACATTCGTTTGCCCTCTGCTACGCCCGCGTTATTTTTGTATACTTTTCCGCAGTAATTAATTATTCCACGGGAACTCTTTAATTTACTGCCATTAAAAGTATCCAAGATGTTGACCGGGGATATATTAAGTGTGAAGTGTATAAGGTACCACAATGCAAAATTTCATACAAATCGGTCCAACAGTCTCGGAGATTAGCCCGGACAAACACACAAACAGGGAAACAAAAATATTTAAAGCATCGCTTCTTACATCCCCCTGAATCGGTTGTTAGCAATTTTTTTTCTATGTGCAGATTTTCGATCTATACAGTTTTATGATAATAGATAATTAGATATACATAGTGTAAGTGGCAGCTTAGCAAATACTTAAAGAACACGCTTAGTCAAGGTTTTTATGTAACTTTACCAAAGAGATCAAAAAGACATTTTAATCGGACAATTTTTTTTCCTCACCGGTCCCCTGAAAAATGTTCTTTGAGAAAATTTATTGGTTCGATTGCCTGAGCATATCATTACTTTCTAAGCGTCCATTCGCACCCTATATAATAACACCAATTACTTCACAGCAACCTCATTTCAGTAAATCCTGGATCTGTCGCAGTCGCATCAAATCGTGTATCAATTTGTAGCGACAATGGGCCACGTAGCAATAAGAATCCTCACCTGACGCCGGCCGCCCTTGACACCAGTGCCTCGACCCTTTCCACGTGGCGCCTCTCTTCACGTGCCGGTACTCTGACAGGTACCTGATCAAACAAACTCATTATTTCAATACATTTCAGATCCTATTTATAATGGCTGCCATTAGGGCCTCATCATTAAGCTCCGTTAGCGCAAAGCTTTTGGCAGTTCCAAGTTCAGATTTTCGCAGGAATGAATTGGCGTCGCGTCGCGTTTGGTGCCGGATAGGTTTATTGTTTTTTTTTTTTATAGAGCTGAGGGATTTAGGCTTTGATTCGACAATGGGTGAATTTAGTCTGAAAAGATGAGTCAAATGATGGATTATAATTTATACCAACGCAACATTTCAGTAAACAAACTTACAAAATATTGAATTAAATTAAAAAAAATTCCTGGCTGTGTATTTTTTTCCAATTTAAATACAGATTAAAAAATACAATTCGAATTTTGCCACTACTGGAAACCCAACAAGAATTAATCCGTAATCATAATAAGTGTAGGTATTTCGTTTGATGTGTAATCGTTCTCAAAATTTAATTTTGTTTAAAATTTTCGTCTCTCGTTGTAACAAGTTATTATCCTAAACGTAATTAACATTTTGCTTTTAAACCGTTTCAAATTGCTAACGATAAATGAAACAGCTCTCAATTTATATAGACTTAAACTATGGATAATTTATAATTTTAATCAATTTAATAAAATAAATTAGTTTTGAAAACTCTACTCCACTCTTTACTCTGCCGTATGTTACCTATTCGTTAATTATCAAACATCTGAAAAAATAGCATTATGGGCAAAATGATGGAAGATATCATCAAAACGAACATAATTTAGCGTAACATTTTTTTTTCTTTTATTGACCTATGCTTGTGTCGAAAAAGTACGACAAAACAAGCTTCACCGGACTTGCGGCGGAGCGGAAGGCTCTTATCTACCCCAGAGTAGTCATGTACCAACGCGTCAAGGGGCAGCTCGAGGGAGCCTTGAACCTAGGCCTAGCGCGTTGTTACGGAAAAACATCATGAAGGAGACGACGCCTGAGGGGCCCCGTCTCTGATTATTAGTTTTGATTTTGATTTTGGCCGCGCTCCCGCCGGCGCGGCGGCGGGTACGGGCATTGTTACCAGAAGGGTATTCGCTACTAGAAAGGCATTCTGTTAGATGTAATGGTGTAATCTAAATTCTTTGGTCTGCTTTAACAAAATTCAACTCGATCGAACTAGTAGTTGCGGAGGTTTGCTGTGCTAAATGTATGAGGACGACAGTCGGACTGACAATGTTCCGTTTTTGCTTTTAAAGGTACGGTGCCCTAAAAAAGCGACATACCTGGAGACCGGCTCCCTAAGCAGCGTGATATAGAAGTACCGCCTGTGGACAGCGGAGCCCTCATGTCGGTCCAGCTCTCCTCCAACACAAGCCGTCAGTTCCGTAAAGTCCGCATGCAGCCCGCATCTGAGGACAAACAAACATTCCCGTTAAATTCAGCCAACGACCAGGTATGAGGTAATTCGTTTTAAGATCAAGCGATAACCCCTGCCAACATAAATACTGCGGCAACACCGCTTCCGCGCGGAAAGTAGGGCGCGGCGAATTTTTTTATCTCCCAAAACTTTTGTTACCTTTTGGCACCACAACAAACAACGCCCGCGTCAATTATCTCTAATCACCGGATTCAGCCACAAACAATAGAAAAAGGCTCGCTTTATATAATAGCGATTAATGACAAATGTGTTTACAAGGGCGTGGATAATTCACTGACCATTTCCCGAACACATTTCCGATTGTGGAAAAATAAACGTGGAGAGGGAACAATGTTTGGCGAAGACAGCATCGGGGGTGAAACGGAGCGTGAACTTACAGATACGCTCGCTCGACGGCACGCATTTGTTCCATAACCGCACTATTAATCCAGGAAGGTGCACCCGAATATCCTTACCCGACCATTTTTATCGTACCTGAACCTGAGAAGGGTTCGCGTTGACCGTTCGATTCCATCAAAATGTGCGGCTGTGGCTGGTCCTCGGACCGGCGATTTATAAGCCATTTGAAATTCATAGTCGGACTGAGGCGGTGCAAATCACTATTCATATTTCATTCAATCGGATTAACCTGTAACTACTCTATCGGACATAAATGGCTTTGATTAATGCGTGTATAGCGCTGGCAGCAGGTTGCCGTCGCGTTGTTTCGCTTGACAATATCGGATAATCAATACTTGAATGTGGCTTACTCGTCGTTTGCAATAGCCATTTAACTTTCCTGCATAGGTGGTTTGCCAATACCTATTACGTGAAATTTATCGTCTTTATAAATATGAAAATAATTTCCGATCCAATGTAACATATTGCCCGGCTATATCGTTTGTTACCTTCTTCGTTTCCTGCGCCACTGGTTATTGAAATAAAGTAGAGGATATTGAATATAGTTTTTAATAATCTTATTTAAATGTACGGTTTATGTGACATGAACGCTATTAAAGCTAATATATAGCGTAGCGAGATAATGACATAATAACCTTAACAGATGCTCAAGATCGGACGCTTATTAGCATAATGTATGTCATCAGGATCGAACTAGTAATGAAACCAGAATGCAAACTAAAAGAGCAGATTTTGCATAACCATAAAATATTCTCAGGAAACACTTTATTAGAATTGTTGATACACAGGTTTACCTTCAGACAGCTTGGCGCGGGCGGAGCGAGGGAGCGAATGTACTAGGGTAAAAGTCGGTAATACGCCCCGGTTGACAAAATGCCCCACTCATCTAGCACGCACACTAACAAAGCTACGCAACACACAGAACCATACACGAGTAGCTGACAGTCGCCCAGCAACATGGCTGACGTGCACGCGTGGTTCGTTTTGTCCGTCTGAAAAATATTGATAAAACTAGTTTTTTGGCGACAAAACAATTCGTGGTAAGTTGCAAAATTTTTTCCATATATTGATGTCTATTATAGTTGTGTTAAATTGACTTGCACTGTTGTAAAAACAGATAAATACACTTTGTTCTTGTGCTGCGCTCAACGATATAACCTTGAAACTGTGACTTGGTACTAGGTGGGGCGTTTTAAAAACAGAATTTGGTAATATGCCCTGCTTCGTTTTTTTAAAACGCCCCAGTGCTAAAATTGCATAGAAATGAATTCTTTTATGTTTTTATTACAGAAAATGTCTCGTAAATATAAGCGTAAGACTCCCCGAGCTTCTTGGAGCAGGGAAGACTTAGAAGAGGCCATCATCTCAGCCGAAGGACGTCCACTGCTGGACAAAGGCCTCCCCCAAAGATCTCCACAATGATCGGTCCTGCGCTGCCCGCATCCAGCGGCTTCCCGCGACCCTCACCAGATCGTCGGTCCACCTCGTGGGGGGCCTGCCCACACTACGTCTACCGGCGCACGGCCGCCATTCAAGGACCTTTCTGCTCCAACGGCCGTTGGTTCTACGCGCAATGTGCTCAGCCCATTGCCACATAAGTTTGGCGATTCTTCGGACTATGTCGGTGACTCTTGTTCGCCTACGGATCTCATCATTCCTGATTCGATCAAACAAGGAAACTCCAAGCATAGCCCTCTCCATCGCTCTTTGGGTGACTTTGAGCCTTGAGGCCCATCGTAAGCGACCACGTCTCAGATCCGTAAGTCATCACTGGCAACACATATTGGTCAAAGACTTCAGACTTAAGACACTGCGGTATTTGGGACGAAAAGATATTGCGCAGCTTCCCGAACCGAACGCTGCCCATCCAAGTTGGATTCGACGATTGACCTCCTTCTCAAAGTAGATCTACTTAGCTGGACTGTTTGACCCAGGTAGACGTAATGGTCTACAACTTCGAGAGCGGAGACCCAACATTTATTGGAGTGGGCGTTCGACATGACTTTTGTCTTCTCCATGTTCATCTTCAGACCCACTTGTTGGGAAACTCTATTGAGGTCATCGAACATTATGCCGAGGTCCTCCAAGGTCTCAGCCATGACTACGATATCGTCGGCAAACCGTAGGTGAGAGATGTACTCGCCATTGATATTGATGCCATGTCCTTTCCAGTCTAGAAGCTTAAAGACATCCTCCAGTAGTGCAGCGGTGAACAGTTTCGGAGAATTAACGTCTCCCTGTCCCTGTCTTACACCTCGCTGCAGCTGGATTGGTCTGGAGTTCTGATCCTGGAGTCGGACTGAAATAGTGATCAATTTGGCACCTCTGAAGAGACTGCAGCACTGTCCAAGTCTCAATCGAATCGAAGGCTTTCTCATAGTCCACGAACGCTAAGCATAGTAGCTGGTTATACTCTTCGGTCTTCTGTATAACCTGCTGAGGCGTGTGGATGTGGTCTATGGTACTAAAGCCCTTTCGGAAACCGGCTTGTTTGGGAGGCTGGAAGTTATCAAAACTGCGCGCGAGACGATTCGTGATGACTCTCGAAAACAATTTATAGATATGACCTAGGAGCGAGATCGGCCTGTAGTTCTTTAAAAGGTTTTTTTAAACAAGAGTTGTTCCTTCGAGGATGACGGAATTGTCTTATTAGTTTTAAAAGACTTAGTACTAATTATAGTTTCGCAATACTCAATCATTTTTGTGTTTTGATTCTCTGGGCTCACTTGCAATAGCTGGGGCATTTTGTAACGAGAGTGAGGCGTATTAGCAGACGGGTTGTTTACAAAACGCCCCACTTCGAGATCTAAAAAATAATAAAAATTTCAGTAACTATGTTCCCTATTAGTTTAAGCTACTGCCATTATGATTGTCAAAATACCAAATATTATTCCAAAATAGACATTTTGATTATATCTTTAAACACGTAAGTTTTATTTGACTTTCTTTGAAAATGGGGCGTATTACCAGGTTTTACCCTATGGCGTTATGCGTCTGATCAGTCGGACGATGTTCATGATAAGCCAGCACGTTTAGCGTTATGTGCCAAATTTTGCACATAACTGCCATGTTATCGTGTCTATATGCCGTAGCCTGTACAGGATCCCGGCGTCGCTTGCCGAGCACATCGTAACACGAGCATGAGCAATCACCGGAGGATGCCGAGCCACCGCCATGCCACTGGCACCCAGCCACACAAAACATATGACTGTAATTAATATTTTACCATCCTAATTTCACGGTTGGAGTGACTACGCTAAGCACCATTGTAGGAGTGAATTAATGGCTTTATAACAAGCTTTTCCCTTCCCATTAACTTAAGTAAATATTGAGCAAACGCTGAGAGTTGTATAGACACTGTATAATCATATTAACGAACATGCTAGAGTACACTCTAACGAGATTTTTAATCGGATAAAATTTTTGATTTATTTATTCCATAAGTCTAGTGCTCGTTTCACGAGCGGGGGATTACGCTGAAGAATTTGAAGTGTGTGATTTTGAACTTGAACTGGACGACCGAACATAAAATTGTCTTTTTTCTGGCACACAGCCATTACTGCGCTCAGAATTCGGAATATTTTATTTTATTGGCTTTCGCGAGTGGTTTCGTCGGAGCATAACAATAAAAATACTTAAAATATTAGACTATATCAGCATTCGAAATTGTAGAATAAGCATTTATATATCATCTTGCTTGTTTTACGACACTATTACTTACACTGGCTCGTTGTGTTTGTAATAACAACAGTAATGTTTGTAGAGGCGCTATAACTGTTCTGCAATAACATGGAATGAAGTGCAAGCAGAGGATATACTCCATTAGATGTGTTTGACGATAGCGGTGGTGTAGGACGAGGCAAGGCGGGTGGTTCACTGTTGCCTGTTGGCACTCCGCCACAACCGCCGACCCGCGGTTCATTCACCGTCCCGCCATTCAACACCCGCCCGATTTATTGACGACACCTATTGCCATTTATACCACCCGTCGAATATTCATTATATCCGCGACAGGCTGTTGAAAAACATAACGTATATTGCCCGCATTTCGTAATATCGCGGTGCGGGCTGATATTTTATTAATTCACCATTCATCGTAAATCTACTTGGATATAGCCGCACCCTCCGCCGCGGAGGAAATTAAACGATCGCGATCATTATCTATTGAACAAAAAATCATGGTCGTTTCTGGCGCGGCGGTCGATATCGGACACCGAAATGTCAGACTAGCATTAGAGAATATCGACTGACACGATTGTTGTTTAATAGCCCCAAAGCGTGGGTAGTTTTTTGCGTAAAGCTGCAGCTGCATGTCCAAATTAACGACTATTATTTAATTTAGTTTAATAGATGTCTGAGTCCAAAGTCTGAGTCATTTAGGTTTGTTTGTAATAACTCCAAATCGTTTATCAATGTCACCCAATACTGGAAAAAGGTACGTCTTGCATAAGCATAACGACTGTGTTGACTGACAATATATATTTTTTACTTAAAATACATCACCCATTTAAGGAATTAGGAGCGTTTATTAGTTTGTTACAAATTGCGCCATCTAACAAAAACAGATTATCACAAAATCAACAAAATATTCCACCACAAATCACTCCCCAAAAGGCAGAACGAGGTCGAAGCCGTAGATAATAAAGTTATAATAATCGCAACGAATCTTTTGGGGCGCACCTCGCTTGACAAAGACTAATGACATTTACTTCCGAACGAAAAGACAAAACTAGTGAAATAGATGGCGAGCAGCTGCTCGTACGACAAAGGCGGCTGTTATGTGGTGTTGTGCTTGTTTTTCCCATTTCCCGCAAGCTGGACGCCCTCCACCGTTGACGCCGCAAACTTTGTTTCCAACCCCCTCGGTGGAACGCGATCTAAAAACTGTTCCACTTTGCAAACACACTTCAGACACGAAACATTATACAATGTGGCGTTTATGTAGAATTGTAGACTCAGTGCGGCATTCCGATTTCTTAAGTATGAAAAAGTTTCGCTGAATCCCTTTTCTGAAATTTTTTGCCTCTAATTCCTTAAGTTAAGGATGAAATATTTGGATTAATAATAAAGGCTCATCTCAACATGAAATGCGTTAAGTATTATAACAATACTAATCTTGTATTACGGTGGTAGTTAGTGGGTGTGCCTGCGAGCGGGTATAATCTGCTAATCCTTGCAGATGGACTCATCTCCGGCCGTCTCTCAACGTGATCAGACCTCTACTAAGTACCACGAACTTAAACTTTCCAATTTCAAACAGACGTCGTCGTCGCCCGCAGCTAATTTCTCGATTCATATATACGGTTCTATATTCGAAGTTTCTGTATGTCTTGAGGGCGTGCAACTTTTAAAACGGTCCAGTAATTGATGACCCAAAAATATCGGCACTCAGACCTCCATTTTTCATGTTAATCACGATCACGTCTTTCGCTTTGACAGATGGTTTTCAGTTCAAAATGATGAGGGGATTGAGTGATCTAATCTGAAATCGGATGAGAGTATCTTCAGCAAAATTTAACGTTTCAGGTAATTATGAAAACGTAACATTCGTATTAATGAGTGAATCCAATAAATACCAAGTGACACTTATTGTAGTGATGTGCGACGACTTTGCACAAATCCGAATTTTTTGTTCGAGTAGCAGTCGAGAAGTGGCCGACATCTCTTAGTGGCAGCAAGACTAATTTGATGGCCAGAAAGGATTTCACCGACCCTTTCCCGTATTAACGCGGTTTCGACATGAGAACGAAATTACATCTCTTTTTATTTCGTTCCCTTCCCTTCCTAATGAAAACCTTTATCACAGTAATCCTCACACAGAATACCGAATTATTCCCAAATCTCTCGATTTCCACGACTCTGTTAAGTACCAACTCGGCAATGAAAGAGTTAGGGGTGTGTCGTTACAACAAATAAAACCGTCCTTTTGTTAGCACAGGCGGCGTGTTGGGTATTTTGATTGAAAGCTATGTTCTCTGAGTTCTTGGAGCCGCCGCTATCAAAGTTACATAATATTGAGTTACTCTCGGCATCAAATATGACGTAGCGTAGCAACAAGGGGCTTTGAAAGGGTATTATTTACAGAGTGGCGCGAGGCTGGCAGGCGCGCGCGGACAGAAGTATCAGACGGAAGCATTAATATATCCGGATGATCCGGACAAGTTGCCCGACGCCCGACAGTTAGCGCTGTACGCGCGGGCCCCGACGACGACGGCTTAGCCCTACCCCGATCCGCGCCCGGACCAACAAACATCGCACCCAATACGATTGTCGTCCACACAATAAATGGATATAATCTAAAAGCTATTACGCCCATGTGTCCTCCACTATATCACCGACACCAAAGTATTAACGTTTATCTTCCTAGACTCATGCCGCCCTAATACGTTTGTTCAGATTATCCAATACACACTACTGCGACGTTTATGACCGATAAAAAGTAGGAGGTGAGTGAAACACTATCGAACTTTATGTTCCCGAGACGGGGTATAAAATCACTTCGTTATTTTTGCGCGGAACCGAAATAGATTCTTCATAAGCGTGAGGATATTAGAAATCGATTGGGTGAACACCGAACAGTTACGTTCCGTCCGTTAGATATACCTGTCGATGGATGAGACAAAAATATCATGACGCGTTCGTCTCATCCGTCTGTGCGAGTGTATTTCTGGACTTCGCAGCTTCGCCTCTACACGTTGCCACTCACTGACGCATCAATCTGATGAAGATTAAAACGAAACGCACATTTCATCTCGCTTTACCTCAATTACACAATAGGCAATTATCCGATCATTAACTCGAACGCAATCGACACGTAGATCAGTGGACTGTGACTAACATGGGTGAGTATCCTTGAGACTGGATGCTTACATGAACCATGAACACATGTAAATTTTTGTATACTCGTACCTACTAAAAATTACGTCATTAAAGGGGTTATATCTTTCCTCCAGGAGCTCGAATTCAGAGAGAAATCCTAACCCACTGGATATATTTTTTCACGTTGAATTGAAGGTACTGTTATTATTGTTCTCCGCTAAGAAGAGAATGCTTTTCCTTTTCAACGTACCGTAAAGAGTGTAAAACGATAGCTTTGTCATTGAAAGTAGAGCTTTAAACCACAGAATAAAAACGACACTACGCACAGTCAATTTTCAGCGGTATTAAATATGATATTCCTTAACCACACTTAGTTGGATCAAAAGCGCATTCACGTTTTCCTTCAATCGACCAATCAAGACGTAGTGAATGCCTTCTAATCACTCTTGCAACTACCGTCAGCATCAGCATCGCAGTAAAGCTTCATGGTAATAATTAGTTCTTCAACTTAATAACACTGAACTATGCAATTAGAACTACCTAAGCGGTAATTACGCTACCACGTGTTAGTAATCAGAAACACTTAGGGTTATGTTCATAAATCTCAAAATTTACAACAAAAAAGATATTACAATAAAATATGGACCATTTCGTCCGCCCGCGGATACGCCAGCGTTGTTTTTTAACTTTTTCGTGCAGTTTCATATTCCGCGGTAAAAACTATATAATAGTTGACCGGTGATAAAAGGTACCATGCAAAATTTCATACAAATTGGTCCAACAGTTTCGGAGATTAGCCCGTACAAACAGACAAAAAAAAAATTTGAAAAATAAATCTGATTATGTTCTATATCACTTTTTACATCCCCCTGCCTCGGTTTTTAGTTTTTTTTATGTACAGATTCACAGGCAAGAAACAGTGATTTACGTAGTAGCTCGAATCTATTAGACTTTAAAGTTACCAGTTATCTCGTAACTGCCATTAACGATGTAAGCCACGAACACTCGATTATTGGGGTCTAAGGCAGGAACATTCCATCGAGATTGTAAACCAGATTTAAAGTTAGCAGATATCAGGAACCCCTGCTAACCACGCCACGCCGCTCGCTTGCCCCTTGTCGAGTCTAAGTTTAGCTTTGCGTGACTGGAGCTGTCCTACACAATGGAAGTTGGAACATGTTACGGCTGCGCAACCAAAGTGATCTCGTTTCCTTTTTGTAATGATTTAATTTACACGTGGATTATAATGATATATTGTATGTCTAGATTAATAGTTACGTTACTGTGAATCAACTGTAATAATAATAAAGCTGAATGCATTATGTTGTTATAGTGGCCGCGCACGCAATATTGTGCGGCAATGAAAGTAGGATTTCTTTATCAATATTATCGCAAAAACTGGGTCTATTGTTGCTTCAAAAGGCTCAAGGTAGCCACGAGTCGAAATTGTTTTCTTTCTTTTTTAATTTATGGGTACCTACAGCTGCCTGCGATTCATATCTCGATATGTCTGTCCCCACTTAATATTTTCTCAAAACTTTAATCAGTCTTGTTTCTGTTTTTTCATATAATTCTAATTATGTAAGACTGTTTCATTAGGTTCCCAAAGATCGCAGTATATGGCTTCCAATTCCAATATTAACTAAAGTCAAAATAAAACTTCTTCGTGAAAACACGTTTGACAAGAAAAACTAACAGACCGTTCCCTCATCATCAGGCATCACGGCGACGACGACACGAAGCTCATAGCAAGGGGGCGATAATGTGAGAAATGTGCTAACTCGACATTTATATGCAGGTGAAATCCCAAGTTACTTAAGGCAGCCATAAAGGTCGTTAGAAGTTTTTTTGACATCCTCCATTGGACGTGTAACCGAATGATAGACACGGGTGAAGAAAAAAGGCGTCAAACGAAACACTGAAATGAAAATCAAGTTCCGTAGCGCAAATTGCGTTGTATCACATACATTTTTACCAGTAAACAGTACTTGAATTGACAACTTTCCATTAGATATTGTGCACTAAGTGTTTACTTCTATAACTTTATATAAATTGTATTGTATGGATTAAATAGAACATAACCATTAGGAAACCCTGCTAAAGGACAATTGATTTCCTTGGGACCAAAGTTGATATCCAGTGCTCGTTTTCCATTTACAAAAACCATGATTACTCGAAAAGATATTTTTTTGTATTTGTACTCTGTCGACCAAGGTGAAAGGAATACTAGGTATGGGTCGTGGCATTAAGAGGGCTAACGGAACCCTGAATTTGAGAGATGGAGTAGCGAATGTGAGGTGAATTTTGAACATCCGCCAACGACGTTTTGTGGAATATCGACGCACCATCAATTTGCCCAATGTATGTGGAGAATCGGCGTAAAATGCTACAGCGACAAATGCGAAATTTATGGCCCGAACCACTCTCCTTGCCATAACTTTCCACTTAGAATTACTGTAGCGAACTGAGCCAGGCAATATTCTAATTCTAGTGTAGTCAACGTTGCCATTTTTCAAACCCACGCTCAACTATTAAATTTATCGCGCCACAAGTGTGTTCATGCTATCCTGATTCTTCTATCACCTCAATTCATTATGGTTACGTGATAAAACAGTTATTCTAGAGATCAACGTTATCCAAGAAATATAACACTATCCGAACGTTACTGAAGATATCCATTATTAATGTTTGACCCACACAGTCAGGACTGTAGGAGGCAATATTTTGTGTGCAGTGTATCGTGACTAGGATGAGGAAATTCAACAAAACGATAAAATCAACTCGGTCCCTAGTCCGTAATAAAGACTGAATGAATATGCCAATATTTCCGCGTGTCCCTTACACACGCGTGCCTTAACCCGTAAGCCCCAATTTGTATTCAAATGAGAGGCACATGGGGTACAAATTCCTGAACTGATTGTATGACTAATACGAAAGCTCACGAAAGTTTCGAGTGAATTGTCATAATCAGGGGCCGACCACGCTGAAACTTCTACCCACCCCCCATTCTACTTAAAAAGGTCAAGGCCGGTACTTTATGTAACTGCGAGTACTTAGAGCGCGAAACTCATTTTAACTGTTGTTAAGTAGAAAAGTCCTTTGAAAAATAGCACTTCTAAGTAAGTTTTTTATGTAAATAAAAGTTAGCTAATCCCTTTAGGTAACCATTTCGCACTCTGCAACATTAAGCGGAAATATTGTATTTAGGTTTGTTTTGTGTTTGCTCTTAAATTATAGTGTTCAAATGATAATAACCATATTCATTTAGCCAGGTTTATTTTACACAGGATGTAAGTAAGTGGCAGCTTAGCAAAATTCTGAAAGGATTTCTCGGTAATGAATAAAAAGAGAGACCCTCCCATACAATATAACAATCGTTCTATTCAGACAGTTTATATAGAAAAGTAAATTTTTTTGGGGAAAATTGATATAGCAGCAGTTGGTTGCTTGTTTGTTGATTGTGAATATCTTTTTAGTTTTCATTAAGCCGGCACTTAGACCCTGTATCTGGATATACTTCTCAGCTACTTGATTGAGTATGAATTTCAATACCGATATAAATAGAAGGCAAAGTGAGTAACAAAGTGTTAGACAACGCTTTGCAGATGATGAACTCATCCACAACATTCTGGTTTTATTTAGTAGAGTCTAGCTAACTATATTAAAACAATATCTTACTCACTTCCGTAATAAACCTTTGAAAATATTAGTCATCCAACTTGCCTCCTAACCTCAATAACAACTTTAACGCCCCGAGTAAAAAATACATTTCAAAAACAAAATCCCTTGAGGTTGTTTGTAAATTTTTAATTTTCTGCTTGTTGAGCAGGCATCAGGAGCACTGTTTACTTTGGAAAAATCTTATTAAAGCACGAAATAGGGTTGTCACGTCCACAACCCTTCTTGTAATTCTGATAGCGTCTAAATAAACTGGGAATCTTTTAAATGTTTTTAATGATGTTTCGGAGGGTTGTCGAGGTTTTGATTGAGCCGTCTTGTTGACATCAAAGCTGGGAGGTTCAGACGTGCGTAGTGGACAATAGGCGTGGCGCCCCGGGCTCATTCGTGGTTCATTGCTGTGCCTCACTTAGGAATCCCTTTGTCCGTCAGTCACGGTTCCGATACAGCGTGAACATTGAACAATCCCCTCGTCTACATAGATACGTGCAGAATCAGATGCTTCGAATAACGACAGAGCGTAGGCAGATCACATTCCTACAACCACGCTTGATTGGATTGTACTTTATGTACTGTCATCAAAGGTTAGGTGTTAGGTACCTATATTACCTGCTTTCTCAGGCTGAAACAATAATCCATCAGCTACTTGCTTGCTTTTCGTGTTGGTTTCGAAGTTAAGGACTCACCTTAGGTTACATTATATCTTAGTGAAATTGGCCGACAAAGCAGATTACCAACTGATACTTCACAATTAAAGATTTTAAAAACCTGCAAAAATCCCTCAGTGCCTTCTGTCCTTAAAATTAACTCAAATTTGGTGATGAGAACTACGATGGTAAATTGGATGGTAGTGAGACAACAAAGCAACCACGAGATCTAATAATCCCAAGTTTCAGTGGCTGGATGATTACAATGCAGAGTATTTACTTAACCGCTTCTTGAATGCGAGATTAACAGCGACGATGTGGATGTATAATGTATATACATACATAGCTATGGTATATCGATCCTCAGTTATTAGCTCATGTCTGTGCAAATATTATATTGAATATTGATACCGCTCTCTCCGTATAATAACTAAGGAGAGTTCAGGAACGTAGAAGAAATACAATACAAGCAATAATAAGACTGACAGGATGACATTCATAAATAGTAGTTAGCTTGGCAGTCGGGTGCTTTTGGTAAGACTAGTTTTTGTGTCACTTTTTGACCTGTTCAGACAGAATATTTTACATTTGAAATATACTTTTTGTTATTGCACCTTCATAAGTTTACCTCATTAAATAAAGTCCCCTAATCTCTACAAAACCAAATAGGCCTATAAAATCATCATCACCATTTCAGCCAAAGACGTCCACAACAGGACAAATGAATGCCTCCCTCGTAGATCTCCACAACAATCAGTACTGCATTTGTAGAATAGGTTTATTTAATGCCTTTAACTAACTGTAACCTTATTTTTGAAAATGAACACACATAAAAGACGAAAAAAAGTGAAAATAGGGCTACGTGTCTAGTTGATTTGGCGCCCCCGAACCTGGCACCCCGTATAGCGAGGTCGTCAACTCCCCATTCAGTCGCAGCCGCGTTGAGTCGTGTAATCACGCATGCTTGTCGACTTCAAAGGCCCGCGAAACCATGGCCTTCGGATATTACATGCACGTCAAGCGAACTATGGCTGCGCTGCGCCGTTAGTATAATAATGTATTATTCTGTGCTACGTGAACATTTCAAACAAAAGTAAAGGAAAATCTTTTAGACTCTGACTGTATTATGTTTAATCAATTTAGTTTTTGAATTTCTTTTTCTTTGAGCGGGTTGTTAGGCTTTTGAATTGTATCTTTTCGTCTTTAAGATAAAATTGTATTTTCTTTACTAAAAGAAATCTGAAACACGATCAAAGTAAATATCAGTAGAAAATGTCTGAAAGCATTTGCTCGGCTTCGAGACTAGCTAATACGAGACAGAAATCTTATTTGCGAAGATCGCATAGAACGGCCAGGTTCATAAGAAACTCAAAATAGACATCTAATTTATAAATTATCAAAGTCTTTGAAATATCTCATCTCAATAAAATAACAATACATCAAAAGAGAAAAGATCGTGAAGATATTCGTGACGTTTTCATTAATTTCTTAAGCGCTTTGTCCTTATGACATTTTGAGTTCCAAAAATGATCCGGTTAATTCAAATTTCTAATTAAACGATAAATATGAAAAATGTATTTATTTGCAATAAGTTTACATACAATATTATGTGTGCTAATCCTTGCACTGGGATTCCCTGTATCGCAAGGACTAGACTAATTTAACTTAACTAGGCTTATGTGAGTACTAGTGTAACCCGTTGCTGGGCGGAAAAAAAATAACTTTTTATATTATGTAACAATATGCTTGAAACTATAATCAGCTTTTGTTTATTTAAAAATACTTCGCTTACTTCGGTCATGCTCTCCCGTGCAGCATTTTCTTTTTTTTTTCGTCGAGTTTTCCTTTTCACTTTATCGTCGTAAATTATGAATGTTCGATGAGTAGTGTTTTCAAACATTTGAAACCCTGCCAGCTTTAAATCAGAAACCACTCTAGTGCACATTTTAGCCAGTATTTTTTGAACCGCGAATTTCTGTGTACAGAAGAAGACTAGCTTTGGAATACCTGAGTACACGAACTTGAAAGCATTGAACAGATCTATTTTAACATTCCTTCTGGTGCTACCTGCCGACACGGAGGGTTGGCAACCCGTCGTTAGGCCGTGTTCACACCGGAAGCTCGGCGCGTGACGTCGTCTCCAGTCTGAGCGAACCCTAGGACGTGACCCGCGGGACTAATGTTATAATGGCGGCCGCGTAACAGCCAGCCGAGGAAGTGGCCCCTGGTGGTCTCTCTACATGATTAAATTATGTTAATCATTCACAGAACTTGTCAAGTAAATAGACAAAGACAATGGTTTAATAAAAAAATGTTTCTTAAAATATAATAATACTTTAACTATATTTTACACTGTAATGCTTTGTTGTACTTTGTTGTAAGTAAGCCTATACCTCGAAATGATCTATGTACAGGCGTGAGTTTCACGAGATTCAAGACATATTTTTGTCGTGTCCATACTCTGATCCAATTGGAGTACAATATATGTATGGCATATTATTATTTCTCACAGCTTTTTGACAGATAAAAGTTAGACAATTTTTGTCATAGTGCCACAGTTACCAGGCAAAATTTTAAGATGTCTCAGACACCTGTTAATGTTTTCCATGGTGTCATCATTATTATTTATATTAAAAACTACTAAAACGGCTAACTGGCCAACACTATTTGGCATTTGCAAATCGCTGGCCAGGTCAACATATCTGAATTTATTACACTCATAATGATGTAATAAAAGCAGTTCCTTTATTGCTCCCAATAAGTATATAATCGGTTTACAGGCCTCGGATGAAGTCATGTTATAAATAACGTTAGCGACGCGACAGGTCAACCAATATTGCAAAACGGGGGCAGATCAGCCACGCCTAGATCATAAAACATCCAAGAGAATAGCCTTTAACATATTCAAGAATTTTCATTATCAGATTAACGAACGATAAAATAGTAGTGACAACATAAAGGCATTAAGGTTGTAAAGGTGAAATACGGAATATGTTTTGTTCGAGAACATAAAACTAATTTAACAGCACATGGGCAGTAAACAAGTTAACGGTGTCCTACCGAAGTGGGCCTTTGGGGTTTTTATATGATATTCAATTATGTGGCGACTATGCTCGTTAGCCAGCGGACGGTATAAATCTTTACCGTATGTCATTTTATGGCTGGCGGCGGTGTCGGTACTTGTTAGACGATAATGCCATCTAAATTTGAGGAAGAGCCGTGCTTCGGACAAGTAACTAATATCATGTTCTGATAACATCATTTAAACCAAATTTCTTCTTAAAGTAGGATGAAAGATAGACGCATTGATTTTTCAAATATTAGTTATTTAGTGCCATGATTATTGAAACTTAACGGGCCCCTATGTACAACCTTTAATGTGATTTATGTATCAGTCATATCTGTATAAAAGTAGTTATATATACTATCTATAAGAAGAATAAGAAATGCATACTATAGGTATCTCAACATTAAGAGTATATTCAAGTAAAATATTACAAATACAAAAATGTCGAAAACAACTTTAAAAAAACGAAATGAATAATATTTTGACAAGAAGTAAAATTACCGAAAGTTTTTAAGGTAGAAATGGTTTAGAAGGTAAACAAAATTATAAGCCACAAAAAATACAGAACCAACGAGAGTGAATAATAAATCGAATTAGCTTTTAGCAGGCGTCAGGTTTTTGCTTGAAAATCAGTAGAGTTGGATCGATTCAAAGCCAGTTGGAAAGGAGCGTGATTGCATAGCAAATACGATAATAACGATACTTCATACCGCTATATTGGAAGGTAATTATCATAGGTAAATTGCTCAGCTGGATTAATAAATCAAAGCTTAATAATAGAGATGCGTTGAAAGGTAGTCATCCGATCCATGATTAAAATGATTATGAGTATAATGCTTTATATTAGTTACTTACTACTGCATGGTCAAATCAGAAATGAAGAGATCAGCAAATAAACCAAGAAGAGAAACATATCCAGAAAATTTTGTACAACTTTTTATTTAATATTTTTGTTACATTTAGCCTCCGTAGCTAAGTGTTAAAATGCTGCCTCACGCACGTTACAGGTTCGATTCCTGCCGGGGCACTTGTCGAAAAAATACCTACTTTACGAGTCTTACCCCATTTTGATTAGGACATTCCGTGCATCAGAAAGTACGTAAAGGAGTTGGTCTCACTCAGCTACAACGCCTACAACTTACGTCTTATTCATTGTTACACGACACGATCCATGTCAGAATCCTTTGGCGACTGAATAATCCTGACACCAGGTAAATGAGATCGGTCGATGATCTTACAACAAATACAAAAAGAAGAACACAAAATATTCAAATAGGAAGATTAATAAAGAGGCGTTTCAACAAACCAGTCACTATTAACGAAAAATGACTTCCCTGATGACCCTCATTTGTAGTCTCCAGGCGTGGGTGTTAAATAATTGATATATCGTCGCATTATTGATTGTCATTATAATACGAGACGGCGATATCCGTGGAATGGCCGCGGCTCGTGGGAACTGCGCTGCTGCGCGTGCGACGGTCCAGATGCTTTCCTCCGCAACACGGAACCGCTCAATATTTAAACCCAACCGGTTCCAATTGGTGGCGATTCTGCCAAGTCACATTCTTTAGCAGTCTTTTTAACCCCCGACTAAAAAGAGGGGTTTTATAAATTTCACGTGTGTGTCTGTCTGTCTGTCTGTGGCATCGTAGCTCCTAAACGGATGAGCCGATTTTGATCTAGTTTGTTTTGTTTGCAAGGTGTCACAATCGAGAGTGTTCTTCTTAGCTATGATCAAAGAAAAAATCTTCAGCCATTTGAAGGTTATCGGCTCTTATTTCGTTGTTGAAAGGATCTAAGTAATGGTTTTATGGCGGGGGTTTTTTAAATTTTTAATTTCATGATAAGTATTCATTCATAATAAGAGAATTGAAAATAACGAGAGAAAAAATAATCTAATTTTGAATGAATGTTATTTAAAATAAGAGTGCAGCTGTTATATTAGGCGTAAATAAAGTCGGATAATTTCGCATGGACCCTAAACTAGTGCCATCGGCATGTTGACGTCTCTAAATTCAAATAGACATCACCTGTCCCTTTTCGTTCTTAAGAGCGTGAAAAGGTATGGCTTTAAAACTTTAGTTAAACCGTAATAACTAGAATTGGCCTTATTGCCACATAATATACTTTAAGCTACGGTTTCCGACACTAATGTGCACTCTACTTTGACAAACTTTCTTATCTCGACGCTTCGCTCAAAATTTCCTAATATCTTTGGACTCTGACCAAACTCCTCGCCAAGTAAGTTTAAGTTTAAAGCACTATTTGATTACTAAAGTGGTAGATACGCTCGAATCCTTGTCAAAGTCTGGCTATAAGTAACGAGCGATAACATTCGTTATTCAGAAAGTGATGATAACAGAGATAAATTGACAAGGGTTTTGAAGTGCGAACGTTTTTATGAGATACTCGTAGTAAGTAGTTCTAGAAAGTATTAAATAAATAACTAGACGCTGGCCAAAAGAAAAAAATATCTAGTGCCATAAAAAAGAAAAAAGTATTAAATAGAATTGCCACACTATTTCAGCCAATGAGTGTACTTACGCTGATGAGCCCATTATTATGTAACAGAGACACTTCCTTATTATACAAATATGACATTAATAATCCAGACGTCCACCCGGCTATATGCGCAAAGCAAAACGTATGGTACTTTATTAGTTTCGTGACTTATTCTTAACATATCGTCAAAGAACTCCTTTGATACATTGTCATGCGGATCATTATTCACATAATAAAATATTGGCAAATAAAATTACAACGTATAGCAATGAGCGTTGGTAAACGTATTTGTGTTCAATAACAAATCCTACTAATATCATAAACGCGTAAGTTTGCGAGGATGGATGTATGGATGGATGTTTGTTACACTTTCACGAAATAACTATTTTATTTTATTGGATTTTAATAAAACTTTGCATTAATATAGCTTATACATCAGAATAACACATAGACTACATTTTTACCGCGGAAGAATACCCCATTAACAAGGGAAAAACGGTCGGTGCGGGCGGAAACCGGGGCGGAAAGCTAAGTATCACATAAAATCGCTTTATTACACTGAAAAATAAAAAAAACAAACAAATATTATTTTTATTTTACATTCTTTTTTCAAATGGTTGTTTCACAATTTCTTTGCGTTAACAAGTGCGTGTCTCTTTAGGAGGGCTCGTAAATAATTCAATATGAGTTGGTGGACATAGGAACTCATTATTTAGCGACTTGGCTTGTTATCTAACACCTGCCGCCGGCATGTATCGAAAATTTTAATGCTTTTTTAGGGGCTTGCTTTACTGTAGTTTAACATGAAACACTAATAACGCATTTATATAAGACTAGCTTTCTGCCGCGGCTCCGCCTGCGTTAACAGTTTTTTCCCGTGAGAACGAGGCATTTTCCCGCGGTAAAATGCAGCTTATGTTATTCAGGGTGAATGTAACTTTCTAATGGTGAAAGAATTTTTGAAATCGGTTCAGTAGTTATGAGTTTATTCATTACACCTCAAATTCAGCTTAATTTAAGTGGGGTGTTTTCGCATGCCTGCTAAACTAGTGCGAACTACGCGTAAAATCGATGTTTGCTCTAAATTTGAGTTGTCAAGCATATGGTTTTTAAATTTAAGTTAGAGCGTAAATGTAGAATCTTCATGTTCGTTGAAGGATAACTATGTAAATGTTTAAGAACCACTGGTCTAGACGAGGAAACAGCACCAGAAAGTCCGAATTTAATATTCTTACACACGAACACGAATGTCCACAATTTCTGTTCTTTTTGAACATTCTGTTTTCCATGTTCGTGCTCGACGCGATCAATTTGAATTTCATCATACTAATGTTCACTTAATCAGCATTTATTGCTTTCTACTGTTTAATTAATAACGCCTATTGCTTGTTTTTTCTTTCCCACGACCGTTAAAATGTTTAGTTTGACACTTTTGTCGTTGATTTAATCTTTTTATCGATTTCATTTTATTGGTTAACTAGATTTTTATCTATTATATCTATCTGTCGACTATGCAAATGATATCGTGCTTTACGTTACCGAATAATGTTTTAAGCTTCTTTTTCTGAGCAGGTAACGTCTTGCCTATTTCATTATTCATTCGTTCACGGAAGAGTAATGTAGCCGGAATAAGTTAGTGCGATGCAAATAAAAGCCTTCATATCGCTAATGGTTCAGCAGGCAGAGGAGAGGATTGCTTCACTGATTCGTCCCAAACCATCTCGTCCTACTGGGACGAATCATTCAAATTTAATTTTACTAGTTGTCGACTATTGTCCTTGCTGCTTGCTTTACCTTGTTCTGATCTGAAAAAATAATTATCTGATTCTATGCAGCCGTTCAGAAGTGACATTCAGCCATTACATACATTCCCGCGATAAATTTTGGGACGAATACATTTTATGGGGACGAAATTATATTAAGTTTCAGTGACTCGTCCCAACAGTAATAGAAATTGTTTTGGGACGAAATTTCCGAAGCACTCGAGAAAAGAAAAGTGTAACACGTATGAGGTATAAAAAGAATTGTTTTGTGCAGCCATGTTGTTTTGTTTGGGAATATGTAATGAACGGCTGCGGGTGCCGAGTACGGTCGAGTATGGACGAAGGGCGACTATTGGTGCGTTCTGTTCGTTTATTACTATCATTATTACATATTCCGCTATGGAAACGTGAAAGTTCTACTAACAGAATAACAGTTATTATGTTCTGAATAATAAAAAAGTGACGAAACTGGAAACGCTTCTGGTGTACCTGATTACGAAAATATTGCCTACTTTTGTAGTAGGAATTTTTGTTAAACGATCGTTCGCAACAGAATAAGTATTTAGTGCGGTAATAAAATAGCCTTCCCCTTTGTATTTGAATAGAATGAAATACCTATCTATATACTTTATTTACATACAACACAACACAGTATTTTCACAAAAACAATATAATTTGTGTTGTGCTGAAAAATCTGTTTGGTATATCTAAATTAACGAGATTATACAGGGTGTAAATTAAGGCTTAGCAAAAACTAAAATTATCATACTCAGTCAACAGTTTAAGAAACTTTTTTCGGCAACTTAAAAGAAATTCGACACTCCCATCCAAAATGTAGGTAATAAACCTGTAGAGGTCGAAAATCTGTACATAGAAAACAAATTACTAAAAACCGAGTCCGGTGGATGTTAAGAAGTGATATAGAACAAATAAAGATTTAAAAAAAAGTATTTGTTTCTGTTTATCTGTTTGTCTGTTTGTACGGACGACGGGCTAATCTCCGAAACTACTCGACCGATATTTTAAATGAAATTTTGTATGGTGGTACATTATATCCCCGGTCAACACCTTAGATAGTTTTTTACCGCGGGAAAATATCTCATTCTTACGGGAAATTGCTCGGAAATGTCAAAAAAAGACGCGGGCGGACAGCTAGTTATATATTTTAGGTTTAGTTATAAACTTATAAGGTTTACGTTTTTGGTTGTTTTCTATGAATCTAAAAATATTTAGTTATGGGTTCGGTCGCCAAAAAATGTACCATAACATTCATGACATCGTAACAAACGTTACATACGAGACTCATTGTTACATTCATGATCAACAAAATCCATACAATCGGTCATGACTGTAACGTTACATTTCGTTACATATGTTACGTTCATGACAGAAAAAAAGCTGACGACATAGCCTCGACTCAAAATATCTCTGTAATGCGAACGATTAAAGACAGAGAAGTACTTTCATTGTTTTATGCGATAAAAAAGCTTTATTAACCTTTATTAATAAGTTCGAAAGAATGACCAAATACTACCAAATAATTCAACTCAAGAAAATCAAAATTTCGGCGACAAATTATCGTGTCGACACACTTTTGTACTTTTCACTCAAACAAACATGTCTGTTTTTGTTTTCTGAATGTTGACATCTTGTTCAATAGTGTTGCCAATAAATAAAAGGCAAAAGCAGCCAAATTGCTTATTGAGTATGGCAAAAAATAGGAGTTACATTCGTTATATTCATGACGTAACACACGCAATAAAAAATTGGACACATTTTCGAAGTTGAATAACTTTATTATGGTTAATGATAAAACAATGATTCTTTAGTAAACACCTCGAAAAAGTAACTAGGAACCCAAATCCAAATCACAAACGCATTAAAGCAGAAAATTATCATAATAGTGTCACAGGTTTTCGATAATAGTGTAGTAGTTGGACAAACTGTTTTTGTATGGAGTAAAAGTAGTGTGCCATCGGAAAAAAATTAAAATATATGAGATTTGTAAGGATAGCCAAGATTTCATGGTTTCATCTAAACTATAGAGAAGTTCTATTCAGATAAATGTGGAACGTATACTCTTAATTAAAACAGCACTGATGCTATGACAAAAATAAAATCAGGACACACAAAATGATGTCATGAATGTTATGGTACATTTTTTGGCGACCGAACCCTTATATAATTTTTATGGTTTCCGAGAAAAGTTTCTTCGGGATTTTTTTTCAAAATCAACACCAGTCATGATCTTTCAGTATTTGCTAAACAGTTTTTACACCATGTATAGAGTTAGTTATATCGACTTATTAGATATCTCCATAGCGATGAAATACATTATGTTTATTACAAGTTTGCAGACAACAAACAATCCATCAAAGAGATTGATTAAGTTGAAACACATCGACGACATGGTGCCATTCTATAGTTGCTACAGCCCATGAGGACATACTAGCTAATATCATAAGAAAGATTTCTGCTCCGCAACTCTGCTCAAGCAAGCTACAAGCTGCCGTAGGAGAAGGATTTTTTCCACGATAAAAAGTAGACAAACAGTAATGCAATCCGCTCACCTGTATCTGTATAGAATTTGACAGAATTTATTTCGCATTTATAAAACTAAAAAAATAAGCTTTTTTTACAAAACTAATGCTTGTTTTAAGATTGAGAACGGTGAAGGAAAAGAGGGGAAACCTTTTGCCCAGCAGTGGGACAAAGACTGATAAAATGAAGATTGTTTGTCATTATATTCACGGAAAATGATAAAGTAGATTTTTTTTGTTATATAGAAGACTAGATAGACAGCTAGTGACAATAGCTATTTTGTGTGAAGAAAAGCCTCATTTTTACTAGGAAAAATAACAACAAGAGCGAATTTAATAGTATCCTAATCATCTTATGGCCCAGTATACATAAATATTTATTTATAAATAGCACCACTAAAATATGCACATCGACTGTACTTACATACCTAGGTTAGGTAAGGGCTAAAGCCATGGTAAGGCCTGTGCTTTAATACGATGTTGGCTAAATACTTTCTAGTTAATGAATGTTTTATCACAGTTGGATCAAACACGCGTTTTGTTTATCTACATACCACGTCGCCATAGCAGTTCGATCGATTATTTTTACCCCTCGACCTTCTAAAATTCGTCCCTGATACAATTATATGGACAAAAATACGCGTTAGTATTGTTACGGTCTATTTAAAATGTGTATAAAGTTCAACTAGTTTAAAGCATCTTACATAAAATATTAACAAGATATTCTGATTTTTAAAACCATTTTATCCTTTATAAGCTTAATAAAAATATTCTTTTGTTAAAAAAAAAAGTGGGTTGCCTGGTAGAAATTGCTACCTTAGCAATAAGGCCGCCCATTTGTACACGTTTATGGTTATGAACTGTATTTTTACCAATTACTCTATTCTACAAAAGTTGAATAACAGAAACTGGGTCACTAATTTCAAAACCAATATGATCTATCTATTTAGCACAAAATTTCGTCAAAGGAGGAAAGCAAATTGGTACAAAAAATTCATATTTTACTATATTAGCTAAAATATTAGTGAAATGAAAACCATCGCACACGTAGTAGAATAATGTGCAAAGTGGCCTTGCAGGATGGTTCTTTTATTACCTTACAATATTACTTTAGGGAAAAATATTTATCCAAATAAAAAAAATAAGTCAGACCAACAGAGCGCAAATTCAGTTTTTTTTTAGAAGAGACCCGCGAAATCTTCCCTAATGTACCTACGAAGTGAAATAGTACGGGAGCTGAATTTACAATATAAAGCTAGATGAGAAATCAGGCTTGACGTGTGTTCGCATTGTAAACCGTCTGATTTATATCTCCATTGCCTATTCGCAACCGTGAACCTCGCTTCGGAATAGCAGCGCGTTAAATAGACCACTTACCCGCCACCCTTATCTTTTGCAACTGGTTTAAATTAATCAAGTGGAAAGTCCCGACCCATTGAGGACAATATTCGCAAAGTAGAGTGGGTCCCAGAGGCCGAGTGCCTTCTGACCTCCCCATTCTATATTTGTTGACGGCAATCCAATATCGGCTCAAAGAGACCTACATCCACCTTTACTTTACATACACTTCGCTATTCACTCAGTGTGATGGGAGTCAAGTCCGAGATATTACATTTGGGGTTACCTTTGCGAAAAAGGAAATCATATTTGGCCGGCCGATGGTCGAGGGAGGGTTTGTTATCATTGTGAATATCGTGCGGATATTTTGTGTGATTACTTAGATTATAATAAACTATACGGTCAAACTAACAAAGGGTTTCCTAGTAGTATCAGCACAGCAATCCGTCAGAGTATCCTATTAAAGATATGCGTGCCGGACGAAGTTGATATGTTGTACCTAGATATAAAACAAAAAGTGGTTTACATTGTAGTGTCGCCACTGCACAATGGCCACCCCTCTTAAGTACGGTCCGGCAACAAACCCCCGGAACCAGCAATAATAACCATCCGCGCAAACAAAGATATTTTCCGTTCGCAGCAGCCGGAAACATTACACCCAAATTATGTGTTTTAAGACGACGAAATTGTAAAAATTCTTACAAGGAAAAAATAAAGCAATTCTCTCGCGCCCGCCCAAATGGAGATACTTATCGCTACAATTGTAGATTTACAAAACGGGAAAATTTATGGCTGGGGTCCAACTTCCGTAGCTGAGCTTTGCCCAAATCTTTTTTATTCTTTTGTGTCAATAATAGAGCTACTATAATGTATAGGAAATTCTAAGTTAAAACCCAACAGTAACTAGTAGAAATGTAGCAGAAAGAGAATGTGAAAGAAACGGTGAAAACGTTTTAAGTGAACACAGAAACAATTTTAAGAAAAGCAGTAAAATTGTGTCACGAACGTCGAGCTAGGTCTCCAAGGAGTTTTTATCTGGAATCCCATTACGTGGGGCGAGCTGACGCGACAGGGCACTGGAGGTTACAGCCACGCGGCGCCCATGATCAGAGAGAGGGTTCAGAGGGTACAGAGAGTACAGATGACGCGTATAAACTGCCGACATTAGCTCCGGCGCCGACCGCTCGTTATGACCAGCTCCCCAAGGACCTCGCGCCTGCTATCCATTCGTTACCTCTCCACCAAATTCTCACACATGTGCAATCAGAGATCTGTCAGGGGTGTACGGCTCAATAAACAAACCTCAAAAAAATTACGAGACTTGTTACAAATAATCTTATCTATTCATTTCACTGATGGCAAGAAAACAAAGCGAGGGAGATGTAAAGCTGCCACTCGACACCCGGCCTGCGTCTACTTAAATCAAACAATCCTACAAACTGTCCTAGAAAAACAAACATTAAACATCGGGGAACGACAGCTCTGGGACTAGGCAGGGATGCGACTCTTTTTATGGATCGATGACTGATTTATTTCCAGTACAGATGTTAGAACAAGAGAACATTATACTAATAATGACTTTAAAATATTATCGTCCTCTAAATATTAAAAACCCACAAAGACATGGCATTTCAGGAAACAGTATGGCGTCGCGAGTAAATGTCATTCCATCAGAGACAGCCCTACATTAGTCAGGCACAACACAATACGCCTCCGAAGTCAGCAACATGTGCCGCCACTTGCCAGCCTGAAGCAACATAACAATTAGATAGGACGAGACCACTCATCGGGCTTCTTTTACACTTATACACTTATCGAATTCAGCACTGCCGTCTATTGGTTTTTGCTCGCCAATAAAGGATTTTATAGCTGTCTGGCGCCATCAGACGTTGCTATGGCGTAGGTAGCTCTGCAGGACTTGTCTCAAAATCATCGTAACATTTTTTTTGTAACGTCTGTGTTCAGCGTAATTTTTGTTTTCGGACATAGGTAAGGGATCGACCATACGCGATTCTTCATTATTTGATGAGGGCGATCTAGAAACGCATTAATTCATACCAAATATAATTTTGAATTAAGTACCTAAACTAGTGATTTTCGAATGGCATCTTTGTTAAATCAGATGATAGCTCATGTTTCTGCTTAAACCGGTAATGAATCAATCTCAAATTCTTCTGTTACCGAATTTGTACCAATGCTAAATTCAAACAAAAGTAAATTCCAGTACCTAAATATAGCGTAACGTTAACTATTAGAGGGACTACTATTTGGTATTCTGTGCTATTAGTATCAATTTCTATTGACAATTTGAGTTTGCTCACACAATTCTGCGCTTTCGTCTACGCTTTTATAATGAGGCTTGAGTTGCCTGTTACTAAAAGATTCAAATATTTAAATATGCTATTCATCATAGTTTTTTTTAAAGAAGCACGGTCCAGCTACCTTGTTCCGAAGGTCAGCAATTCGTGACGACCAGTCCAATGAACTCCAAAAGTCTGGGTTCGGGAGCAAGGCAGCGTCAACTTGAACAATCAAGCGGACTAAAAAATTAATTCAACTTAAAAGGTGATTCCAAGCGATATTGAAACCCCTTTTTGCCGGATACCAATTTATAGATTTCTTGAATATCTGATTGTGTTACAATCACGAGCGGAGCAATCGATTGGTAGTATTGTGGAAACTGACAGCGTAACCAATTGATTCACTTGTCCCGACGAGCTTTGTAGCGAGGTATTGCACGGAACAGACAGATGGCAGATCCGGGGGACGGGGGCGGAGGGGCTGGGGAAGTGAGCAAATTAATTAGCAGCGTATATCCCGGCAAATACTCGTAGATCCACTCAGGAATAACATTATTACGCCTCGATTCATCGAAGCTATAAGCAAGTGCGGTACTCAGTGGCAAAATGGAAGATCCGACTTAGCGTCAAAACGTCAACGTAAATCAATCCCTTGAAATGAAAGGAAAAATAAAGCATTAAACTGTGCCTTGGTCCTTAGAGACAGCCGCAAGACAAGATATATTGGAAGAAATTAAAACAACGAGGGGCGTAATTGAGTGTAGCAATGAACCGTCTCCAAGTTCACGACCGCTACACCATTCATCAGCTCTGAATCATAATATCATAACACTCGCGTTTGCAGACAAGGATGACTTGGCAGAGTACATACATCTACTATAACATAAAAACATTTTAGAGAGGCGCCCTTCAGTTTACCTAATTCGTGATGTGTACCTAAGGGACAACTACATATTACAAATACCTTACAAATAGTCTAAGAAAACACGATCGTGAGAACTCTGCAATTGTTGTTTCATCATGTGGTTTGTTTTAAATTTCAGACCTTCAATACGAAAGGTAAATTCAGCTCCGAATATTAATGCAACGTAAAATAATTGAAGGGTGATATGATATTATTATTATTCATAATGAACTACTGCTATCTCTGACAAATTATCAAATTTGACAATTTTTCATTTTATGAGAACAATAAGTAAAAATGCAGCGGATGTGAAGTGTAAAATCTAAGTGCACCGTTCGGGATCCTGTGGCCACCAGACGACCCTTACTCCCCATTTACTTTGTGCACAATGTCTACGAGTGCAAACGGAGTGTACCAGCTCAGCGGGATTTTAATGTCTCCTATAAAACAAGATTACATGGTGTAGAAATCATACCGTTTCCCTTTATATCTGAACATTTATCTGAACCACGAACTAAACTGAACATCAAATTATTGTTGCGTACAGATTATTATACAATAGTGCAGATTTTTATCCAAATATTAAAAAATACGCAAGAACAATTCAATTTCAATTTTTATTTTGGGCAGGTACGAGGATAAATAAAACCTAAAACCCAACATACAACAAAAAGGGATTTAATATTGGCAGACAAGATGAATGTTCGGCAAAACTTTCCTATGTTGACGTGACAAATCGTTTGAGTAGCGGGGCCAGTGTTCTGTGTTTTGCACAGAGGCGCGATCACCGCGATAGTATGGTGGCGTTCGGGCGGGCAAATTGCACGGATCCTTATAGTTTGCAATTTATTCGGAACTCGGCAGGCCTGTAGATTTATATCGGGCGCGGAAAGCGGCGCGCCTCACGCGAGCTCAATACGTCGGAACCAATTTCGGCGCCGGCCGCGCGCAAGCCGCATCGCCTTGAGACTTCAACCCTACGAATAACATCAGTTATTCTCCTCCCTCACGTGTACTGTATAGTATATCACTACAATATTATATTGATTTGTACCGTGCAAGGCCGCTTTCTAGCGCTAATAAAAATTCATATCACGACATACAATAAAGGAATTCCGTTGGCAAAATATTAGTGGCGGCATACTAGCACAGGCGATTGTTCGCTTAATAGAAAATGCCATTCCCACGCGTCAAATATATCCGGATAGAGGATAGCTGTGATAATTAATGTTCGGCCACCGGGCGAGACAATGCGCAGCGAGAACGGCCATTAGCTGCACAATTAGTGCAATTGTCGTTAATTTATTGTAGTGCCGCGTCAACAGCAACAGCGCGCCATTGACGGCGAAATGCCGGAGAGAGTGGAATTACGTCATTTCACCGGCTCGGCTCAACCCTGGAACACAATGCCGCAGATATATGGCGCGACACGTCACGGATATTGCGCTGCCTGCCACCGACCACCGGACGACGGCTAAACCGTTTGCGTAATTATCATAATTCACCATTTAACGAGCTACCAGAGACAATATATTTGCAGCTACTCAGTACTTGTACGGCCGACAAGCCTCGCAATAACTCGCCTGGGAGCGACCAGCTAAATTACAGGCGACTATAAATCTTCATTAGATCAGGTTCGGAGATCAAAATGTGTCAATTGGATACAGAGCTAACCATCCTGCGGTTTTTTGCTTACCCGCAACGTAATTCTGACTAACAAAGATGTCAGAATGGACGAGAGACTATCAATTTAAATAGACTCTAAAACAACAGAGTAACGCGCGCAAGTGAATAGCGTATTATCTAACATTTTTACGCTCTGATGCGTCCAACCTTACTCGGGTTTGCAATCAAATCAAGATAAGACTGGCACATACAGAGTACGATACACTTTAGCAAGTATTCACTAGCTATCCTAACTATTTCAATCAAGCCGAGCATCGGAATAGAGGAACTGGGTTACAGCGATAAGGCGATGTTAATAGATTAGATTTTAAATTAAGTTTGTGTCTGTCGCACATTACGACCCTCGTTACAACTCGAAGTGGTTTCCACGCCGTAAGGGGACAAATTAGACACACTGATGCCTCACTGTTTTAAAGCAAAGCACAATTTATTATTCCCTAGACGTTACCAAAATACGCTTTGAGTTGGAAACAGTAAATATAACTACTGCTGTTGCTTCTGATGGACCCAACGCGCTTCTGAAAGTGCTTCTTGTAGAAGACAAAAGGGACAGCAACAGCGTTCACTTGTGTAACCAACCAAACAGCGATCCCCAACCGTATGCTAAACAAGAGAATTATAATAATTAATAACAACATCTCTTTAAAGAGAAGTTTCCAGAATGACCTGCTATTATAAGAAATTAACGAGACATACACCTTGACTGATGATGATGATGATATTGATAAAAACACTGATATATAGAATGCAGAAACCCTGATTTATTGATAAGTAACTAAGGTATATAAAGTACTAGCTAGGAGCACGTATAAACGTAGACTGACTGAAATACGTCAATAAATTAAAATGATGATTTTACAATAATGGTGTAAAAGCTGACGCGTTAAATGTGCGATACTTGGATCGTACACCTACAGTGGCAAAGCAAAGCTCAGTTTAATTAAGCGTAATACAAATTACATCTTAGTTCAACTGCGATGACCGGATAAGATAAAACAACAAAGAACGAGATCAAAATGATGTAATAAGTGGTCCTTTGTTCGAGTGAAAAATATATCCCAGCTCAGCGCAAAGTTGAAAATACTGAAAACTGGGGCTGAGCTGCAAGAAAACGGAGCTAGGTAGATTGGGGGTAGTAACAACTGTAAAGTCCTCGTTCGTGCTGCTAGAAAAATATTAAGATATAAAGGATTTATGTGAGACAGAGCGCTGCGAGGGAAAATAAATCAGAATAGCTCGCAAATACCGTTGGGGTTAACGGTTGTAAGACAATAAACAGTTGAAATGAATAAAGGAAGTGCAGCCGGATTAGCCCGGATTATAGGCAGGAGCGGCCCTAAAACTTTCATAAGTGGTTACTTTTATTACCAATAAAATTATGTTAGTAAGACGGTAGAACATAATTATGTTTTAGTAATATAATTTAGATATATAGATTATTAGGTAGGTAGGCTTAACAAGATTAATACAATACCCCAAAATAGAGCTTGAAAAATACTATACACTAATGTCACAAATATAAAAGTTTTTAAATTGAGGTATTATTATATTGTAACTTCCGCGTACACTGAATACATACAGACATATAATAATTATTTATTATGTAGGTACAGTACAGATAGATAAGATTAAACTGATTTTCTAAACATTGACAATATTGTGTGATTCAATTTTTCATCGTAGTCATGTAGGTAGGATATCAATGAAAAAATGTATTAGGCATTTACGTCAAAATTTATTTGCATACAGATCTCATCATTAATTCACGAGGTAAGTAATATCTAGCTTTCCGCCCCGCGATTCAGCTCGCGCTTACAGTTTTTCCCGTGGGAATGAGGGATTTTCCTAGCCTATGTGTTATTTTGATGTATAAACTATATTATTGTAGAGTTATTTAAATTCATTCAGTAGTTTTTGTATGAAAGAGTAACAAACATCCATCAATCCATCTTCACAAACTTTCGCGTTTATAATATTAGTAGGATGAACAATAGTTTGAGAGCTGCTGACCAGTGTACGACCAGCGGTGTCGGTATAGGAAGTGACTCGGCGAATCGTTCCGCGGCCATCGACTGCCAATACAAACATTTTAATTAATTATCCACCTCCAACACCGGCCCGTTGTTCTACGTACAGTCAAGAGCACGCTAAACTTAACACTTTAGTCTTTACACTATTCTTATGTCCGTTGAATAAGGAAGGGAATCGCAGTGCGCGTTTTCAGCTTACCTTGCGCTTGACCGTACTTCATTCAATGAACTATTGTAATGTAAGAGTTGGCCCCATTGTTGGTAAAAAGTTAAGACTAGACACTGACTACACGAGGCGAGAATAGTTGCAAGTCACTACAGGAGGCAAGTTCTAGCACTTAATTTAAACTGAATTTATGAACGGCATTTGCTATCGAATACTACCTACTTGATATTTGATTGCAGCTCTTTTTTTTCCTTAGCCATAGGAATCCTCTCTTTTCCTCGAGGTTCTTGTTTCTCCTTCCTTAGTTCTCGATGCTTAAATATCAGTTATTCAACTGATACTCTAACAAAGAAAATATGACAAAGTATGTACAGAATGTAGAGTAGATTACTAGAGCCACTGTTGAGGTCAATATAATCGAATAAAAATATATGTCTGATAGCAGATTATTTTAGTTGACACGGCATAAAATACATGAAGACAAAATATTACAATTAAAATTATGATTATTTCGATGATTACAGGAAATGTACTCAATTCTTTTTGCAGTCCACGAACAAACAAACTAACCATTGCATGTTAGTTATTGTTAAAAATATAAAAATAGAGTATGTCATTCCTCCCGACAATGACAAAAAAAACATTATCATTATTTAAGGGAGGCGTTTGGAATATACTTTTAATATTCGGGTAAAGTACTCCATCAATTTTACATGAATAAAAAATAATTATTATAACGTTACCAAATCCGCATGCACCTCCTGGTCTATATTGTTACGTGCAGTTACTGCACCGTACCGCCGGGTCAATGACCGATTAATACGCGCGGCACTACTTTGTTGTTTAGTTTATCAGACTAATAAAGATGTCCTCATGCGCTATTTGTTATTTCCACCAGCAATAGTACTAAATTGCTAAGTATGTGCGACACATGCTCATTAATTTAGCCGTGCTAGTCTGAATGCCACTCTCATATTCTGTGGTCTTATTTACAAGTCATTGCTATCGCTTCCTTACTCTGCCTGCCTGTAATTCTACACCAGACGAGGATAAAATCCCCAATATTATTATCTACTATTTTATTTATACAGTTCTTAAAAAAAAAAACTGTACTAGTTTAGGCCAAAACAGCAGTAAAAACAGATACATAATTGTAAAAAATGCTATGTGAAAATGTAGGACAATAGTAACCCTGAAAAAGCTTTTTCTCTTCTCTTATATTTACGGTTAAAGACTGAAATTTATATTGTTTGACACTTTTACAGATGAAGAAGTTACGAGAAGGATATTATGGGTTACGAGAAGGTATTTATACCACAGGAAACAAAATGGATGAAGCCGCCAAAGAAATCGTAGAAATTCTAAAGCTCGTTCAGTCTATAAAGCATGTCATTTTTAAAATAGAAATTCCTTCACGTATGTTGTGGGGATGAGATAAAATAAAATGTATTGTAATTTTAAAAGCTTGGAACAATGCTGTTGACACGCCAAGTATCTAACACGGTGATCGTGACAGCATTGCGATAGCTTGTTACTCAAAAGATAAAGAGAGACTAGTCTATTAAATAACGGAAATTGTTCTATGTTCTAGCTGAGTTTAAACGGCCATTTTGTCTACGAGATATTTTTATAGGAAAATACCGGGCGTGCAAGAGATTGTGTTGCCATCTACATGATAAGTATGAGACAGGTATTTTGAATACTTAAGTAACGGGTGCGAGAATTGGTTATTGTTAAAATTAACTGAAAAGTATGACAAAGTTGGTCGAGTTATTAGAAAACTTGATCTACCTACCTGCGTTTTAGGAAACAAAGTTTTTCTAATTTTAGTAGATTCAACAGCAGCAGCAGCAGCTGATTGAATAAGTTGGACAAAAGTGCATAGTTTAGAAATATTCATTTGATAAATCATAATTATTTATTTGCAAAAACCATAAAATATTAAACAAACATTTATAATCAAATCAATATGGAGTGGACGATTTGTGTACAAAAGTCGTAAGGGGGGAGATGGCAAATAGATCGTTTAAACAGGACCGCCATCTTGGATACCAAACAACAAACAACGTTCAAAATAATTTAAATTAATGCGTTTTAAAAGCAATTTCAAACATAGTGAAAACCGTGAAACACTGCTGTCACACCTGGACTGCTCTAAATAACTTTTACGGTTAACAAATAAGGAAATGAACCATAAAGACAGGAGTGCTGTAAAATGGTATAGCGCCTCTCTTTACGAGGGTAAGTTATCTATATTTGCCACAGAAATAGAGCGAAAGACGCCTTGGGTTGGCTTGGTATGGAAATTAGTTCTATGTTTAATTGCGCAAACGGCTATATTTTATATTCTGCCGACTACTAACAATAGCCGAGATCAGTTCTGGTGTCGAATAAGTTACATTTTATAGTAGGACTAGTTTACCTGCGGCTTTGTCCGCATAATATATTTTGAAATGTATTTTTCTCAAAAAAAAACGTAGACTATGTCACGCAGCGAGAAGTAATATGGCCAAGAAAGGATGAATTTTATATATTGAAAAATTCTCACATATGAAATCAACGTTTGGTCCGTTTTCGTAATTATGATTTTCATAATTGACTATGAAAGAGGAATTATTTTTCACTATTTCGTAATTAATTATCAAAAAAGAATTGATTTTCCGTATACGAAATCGAACATTTTTCCGCGTTCGTAGTTAATTACCAACCATATTCCTTTTTCGTAATTAATTATCAAACAAGAATTGATTTTTAAGATACTTATCGAACTCTTTGATGACCTAGTTAGTTATTAAATTCATCAAGAAAGCGATCAAGATATAAAAATAGTAGCAGAGTTACTGTGAGGAGATTGTTGCACCGTTTTTGGTTTATGGTAATAAGTTTTCCATATCCCAAAACCAAAAAAATCGGGTCGCAGACAAAAACAAAAAACAATCAAATTTCAAAATTAGTAAACCTAAACTTTATTGTTTATAGATAAATCTTATGATGAAATAATGTCGCGCATCATGTACTTATTCACGATCATGACATGACACAGAAACCAGGGCACACTATCTATTGGCCACTAAAGTTATCACCACACTATCACTTTCTAGCACGGAAATAGATCAAACAAGACGTGAATGAGAGGGGCTACATACAGACGAGCTGCAAATCATATTATATGAGAATTTTACTTGACGCTTTCACGGTAAAGGAAAATATCGTGAGGAAATTTACACACACCAGCGAAGTAGCAAAGGTTGTGTGTAAAGTTGATCAATCCGCACTGGGCCAGCGTGGTCGACTAAAGCTTATTCACCCTGATTTTAGAATAGACTCCCTCGTAGGAAATATATGAGCTGTTAAGGGCACCAGGTCACGGCGGCTAGAACTTAGCGATCCATTTGTAACGATAATGTAGCAGCTCAAAAGGAGTTAAGATGAGAATAGTCAAGCAAGAGAGCAGTTAGTTCTGCCTAATGATATAATTTACTCTGTGGTTCATCATCGTTTTCTGTTATATGCAAAACGACAATCACTTGCAGGAAAATGACGAAGACTAAACAACAGGAATCCCACGAAACAGAAATGTCTGTTTTTTTTTTCCAACGCTTCAGCAGTGATATAATGTGTGTGTTTACACCACAACGGTATTGGAACGGGCAATGATTAGTTGAAACATTGGACAGAGTGCTAAAAATAAAATTCGTACTTTAGTGTCTACTCTTCTAAATTAAACTTCAAAAATAAAGAAATTCTTTTGAACGCCCAAGTCGCCCAACCCCAGTCTGGTGCTTGGTATTTATTTATTAGCTTTGACGTAGAAATATGATTTTGTAAATCTTACTTCAAATTAAAAAACCTTTTGATTTTGTTCAGTCGTCCATACATATACTTTCGGTGTTGTATTTCCGGGGAATTTACACTTACCACGTTAATGTCCTTAAAAGGCAATTACATCCATGAAAGACGTCACAATTTTTTCGAGGTTGTCAAATCTTCAACCTTTCTAGGTCAAATGTTTAAAGGTCTATCAGGTCGTGGGCTATAGATAGTTTAGTTTACGATATAGCGATAGTGTGATAGATTGGGCCGTGATAGCGCCTCGGCTCGTTAGGGCAATCATTCAGTCCTTCCACTTAAGATAGGATATATTGGACTACCGACACGCACGCGAGCTCGCACGCAGCACTGATATGGCTGTAAAACGTAAGTGAATATGCTATTTGTAACTCGTACACTGTATAGATATAGGGTTAGCTAGCTGGGCAATAGTCGAAACGCTATCTAAATCTGCCATTCGCATTTATTACTCTCGAAATTTGAAAGGACACAAAATAAACAATATCTTTAAAAATAAATGTCTACGCGCGCGCTTTAAATAATAATTGTGCAATGGATGCGTTCATAAGATTCGTTTTTTTTTTGTTAAGATGTTCGTCATTCCTATTTGATTTTTAAAGGTGAAGAGGGCAGTAGTACTTAATTTAAGGATCAGAATGTGATTTGCAGAATAACCTACATAATTTAATTAAAAACCTACATATAAAGCCTATCTGGCTATAGATAAAGACTCAACAAAGTAAAACATAGTAATATTATAAAAGGGGAAAGATTTGTGTGTGTGTCATGTGTGTGTAATAATGTGTATGTTTGTAATGAATAAATAATTCTTATCACCGTTAGAAAGCTACATTCACCCTGAGTAACATAGGCTACCTTTTACCGCAGGGAAATGCCTCATTCCCACGGGAGAACCTGTTAACGCGGGCGCAGCCGCGGCGGGAAGCTAGTAAAACATAATTGTAATAAAACAAGCATAACGGAAGGTGCTAGAATACATGTTCTGTAAGTCATATTCTATATTTAGAATAGAATTTATATGTAACCCAGTCCTTCATATATTATGGTACAAAAAGGGAACATAAATTGTACCCTACATTACCACCATAATATCGCTTATAATAACAATTAGATCGAGGCATAAATATGGAAATATATCCTTGTCTCGTAGAACTAGTCGAGATCTTAATCGAGTCTTTATACACTATTAAGAAAAACGCCTACAAGCACTACCGGTTAATAGCGCCGTCGCCTTTAAGGTAATGTTTGCCCACTCGTTAATGTCCCGGGTATTAGAAGGCAAACATTGTACAACGAGGCTAATCTCGCCCTAAAGAGTACAAGTTGTCAAATATGGGGAAGACCGACCTCCCGCCGCCGACGACTTGGGAGGTCCCAAAGTGTTGCCAGATAAACAAATATATAAAATTTTATGGTCCACTGCCACCGGCTACAACACTTGCAAGACGAATACAGTGATATTCTGTATATTTGTATAAAATACGATAAAAAGTAGATCCTAGTGAAACGGTCATTAAATGCTAAAATACTTTTATACACTTGAGATTTTATTGAACACGGAAACTTTAAGATGCAAAGGGTACAAGAGTAATGTAATAATGCTCGCAGCTGAATATTGAAAAGTCAAGCCTAATCTCCATCACTTGGTGATCGAATTCGTTTGACAGCAGAAAAGTAGGTACATAAATATGAAAGAAGCGAAAAAGATAAACGTTTGGTGCCAAGGTTTTCTGATGTAGTATCTCAGCTCAATGCAAGTCAACAATAAAATCATAAAACCATTTTGTGGTATGGCGTTTTTATAAGTGGCAACACTGCTAAGACCGCGTTAACCGAATTAATAGTTCTCAGGCAGCCGAAGATAGTGACGCCACCTCTTCACCCGTGAGAATGCCTTAATGACATCCCAGCGCATTAGTAGAGTCGTTATCTGAGGGCAATACTAAGCGCTTAAGAGCGATTTTATCGACGGCACAAGTCTATCAATGGAACGCTTTGTTCAAAAATGATTTCCATGTAAGTACTTAGGTCTGTGTTTCGGCAAATAAAAGGGAGGGTAGAGAAGTATATTCATATACATATATGTTTTAATATTTTCATTCCGGATCTGAATATCGACCGTCTCACACAATTAAAAAAATATTTCGCAAATAAATATCTAGTCGTTTTTGATCTGCAGCTATGCAAAGCCATTTGAAAATTTTCTATAAATAATTTTGTCTATGGAGTGCGGATATGGCAACTTGTTACCATCATAATTATTAATTGTAAACTACTCTTACCTAATGCCCTTTCATTTGATACCACACATGGGAAATATTTTCTTATTTTTCGGCGGCCATATTTGATTTTCGCATTCTTAAAAACTTGTTACACGATATGCTTCTGACCTCGCCCAACTAGACGATTCCTTTTTTTTTTAATTGACCTATGCTTGTGTCGAAAGGGTATGTACGTACGACCAATCAAGCTTCACCGGACTTAATAGATGATTCCATCGAAAATATCCTTACCAAGTGAGAACAGTGAAGAAAGTAGTGAATGAAATTGTGTGTGTTCTAATCCACTCGACAGTGAAATATTTGTTGTTTCTTGTAGTACTATACGTGACTATACGAAGAAAACAATGTTTTTTATTTATTTAAAAAAGAGAATAGCCCATTCAGTAAACGTTGACCCTACGGACACATACATCTCGTCAATCGAACTGCGGGAAATAATAAAGCATAATGAATAATATATTCAAAGTTGTGTAGTGCTGAATAGATCGTTAGGTTCTGCCCGACGACCTCTCGTCGAAAGTGATGATCCTTTGTATGTGTATTACAACCATTTGTGCGACAGGACGAACATAAATATTGACAACAATGTATTCAGATAGGTGTAACGAGATATAGGGTACGATTCTACGCGTTACGCTCTATGTTAAATTTATAAACCAGATGTCCCTTTCACGTTCCTAAGAACGGAAAGGGACAGGTGATTGTCAAATTTAGAGACGTCGAACATCGATTTTACGCGTAGTTCGCACTAGTTTAGCAGGCATGCGAAAACATTCCACGTAAAATTAAGCTGAATTTGACAGCTGCGCTCTTATTTTACATATCATTCTTTCAAAATTAAAATCTCCTATCCTTTTCGATTCCCATATGAATGAAAAAGACCAAGAACTTAAATTTAAATATTTTAGCGGCCCCGCCGGAATCGAGCGCACTGGTAGAGTATTTTAATGAAGGATGTGAATCCATAACAATACACCGTATTTTCCTTGTGAGATAAATTTCAATCATATCTGAGTACTCTTCACATATTGTATTGTGTGAAATGGAGAGGAAATGATCACTCAGTATATCATGTTGAGTGAAATAGGACCGGAATATATTATGAGAGTGAATGTTATTTATCGTCATAGTTTGTAGATAGGTACTAGGATTAGAAAAACTGTCTTTTAAGTTTTTTTTGTAACCTATTTTATTTCCCACTGGACGCGTACGATACAGATTGGACCACAAGTGCGCTTGATAGTGATGCATGGCGTAATGGAGGGGAGACCTTTTAAGATAAATAATAGAAAACTAGAAGTGACGGGTCCAAATTAAAGTCCTACCTGAATAATCTTGATAGAGTCACTTTATACAAAATTATTATAGAACTATTGTTACTTATTTATTACTAAATCACTTGAATTGTTTCTCTTAAAATTTTGGTAGTTCCGTGCTTCGGATGGCACGTTAAGCAATTAGTACCGGCGGGTACTCAAAACGGTAACACTAGGCAGACGATTTAAAGGGCATTCACCTACAACTACAAGCTACTTTACTATTGACGCTTAAATAAATGAACAATCTTATGATAAAACATAATGGATTCTTGTTTTACTCTTATTTTTAATAGAGCTTGTGATAAATTACGGACTACAATACTCAACTCAAGAGTACTCTTCATTAAAACATACAATGGAAACCTTAATAAAAGGAAATGATCTCTTGTAATCATTTCTTACATACAATAAACAAGAACGGCCCTCTCATTTCGTAAATAAGAGAAGCGATTGAGTTTAAATAGACTGGGAGTGATTAGAATAAAACCAGTAGCCATCGCTTATCGAATACCCAAACATGTGTTATTGAATGCGGTGGGTTATACAGGTAGCGGCCATTATGAGGAGTTAATTTACGAGGTACTAGGCTGGCATATCAATGAGGTGCCGGCGGCGTTCGGTACCCAAACTAATCAAGTAGTTAGGTACGTACAGTACTGAGAGTACACCCGACCACAAAGGCGGTAGATTAGTGGTTATTATTACTCTGTACTGTACTGCAGTTTTAAGTAATATTTGTTACCTAATATTTTAAACTAGCTTTCCGCCCGCGTTAAGTTTTCCCGTGGGAATGAGCCATTTTTCCGTGGTAAAAAGTAGCCTATGTGTTAATCCAGGGTGCGTCAGTTAAATACATACAAAATTTTATTAAAATCGCTCCAGCCGTTTATACGTGAAGAAGTAACATAGTGTGATTATATACCCAAGGATTTACACTGAAGTTCATTGAAAAGTAATAATGCATGTAAGAAAGCAATAATAAACTGCTAGGTCAATACCATCTAACAACGACACGCTTAAATTTTATGTTGTTAACATAGCGATCACTATATAAAATTGCGCCGCGTAATCCAGTCAAAGATTTCTGTGGAGCAGTAGTAATAACTACTACTCCAATCAAAAATAACAATGTAATATTGTGTATAAACAAATAAAAAAATATATTGTCGATGGCGTTGCATCCCACTTCCAAAAATGTATGTCGAACACCACCATATAAAACAAACCGGGAACTCTAGGTACATTACGAAATTCTAAGTTTGTGTGGGAAGTCAATCCTGCACTACCATAGGTGGATAATTCTTATTGAAGGAATAGAAGTAACACTTTCGAGTACAACATGATTTTCAAACAAAAGAAAGAAAAGTTTCAGTTTATTAAATAGTTACAGCTCTTTTCAACCGGGATAACTGAAAACATGTTTTCATTCCCAGAGCTTAAGTTAATTCAACTTATATAGAAAGATTAGAAATATTGGACTCTGTTCTCGGAAATACAAAATTAATCTTTTCATAATGAATCGAATATTCATAGGCATGGATGGAATATTTGAAATTGCAAAATTGACATTTTGATTTACAGAACGTTGCATAGAATGTGCGGATATAGTGGTGAAAATAGTGAAAGGCAAAATCTGGTCAGTAATACCAGTGGCATTTTAAAAAAATAAACCTACATATTTTAATAGTTAAACAAGGGAAAAGCAAAACTAAATGAATGGAATTTATTACCCAAAAGCTCTACCAGCTAACGATGGTAGAGGCAATGACGCTAATCGATATAACATGCTGATTTACATTTTATTTGACCTGAAAAATCATTATTATCCATTTGGTAAAGCGGAGATTTCAATCAACGACCTCCAATCGGCGCGACCGCGCTGAACCGCCGCAAAATCATTTCCCAATTTTTGATTTGCATAGGAACACTGGAATACTGTTTGCGACCGCTTGCTCTGTTGAGCAATCAAATCCAAATTCGTTTTCAATCAACAATGCTCGTCGCGTCGCGCTGTGGCCGAATAATCCCCGAGGGCGGGAGAGGGGTGAGGGCGAGCGGGCGCGGGGGGCGGCCGCAACCGTGGACAATGGTCGGGAGAGGCTATTTGCATGGGCCAAGTACGCACATTCGGCACATTTACATGCCCAAAACGGGCCCACCACTACCCAAGGACAAGCCGCCACCGGCGCCGCTGATGTAATCCAACGTCCCGACAACAATTATTCAAATTAAAATTTTAGCCTTCGATTGTCACCACACGACATGAATTTATTACAAGTATTTGGCGACCAATTCCAGCTTTATGTCGCCTGCTGGATGCTAATGGGAAATTATAATGAGACACGTGTTGCAGTTTACACAGCTTGAGACTGGCAAGCAGATCAGTTACTTAACAAAAGTGTTTAGAGTCGACAAAAAAAGCTCATGAATAGACACATTTTATAAATAAACGGCGGCGAGCGCGATGCAGACGCCCAAGAATTTTCGTGTTTCATGCGGGATTTTAAATTATGTGTGATGAACAAAAGGGTACTCACTTCCAGCCGGTAGAGTATCTCGAAAAGAGCCATATTTCGTTGCTGTGAGGCCGAAAACAATGGCAGCGTTTTCGCGCCCGCTGACAGTTACACGGTCTCTGCAAAGAAAATCCAGTATACAATTTTAAATTCATCTGTCATATTACGTTCATATTTGCGCTGGGTTTAAAATCAACAAAACGGCAGTAATTCACAGGCAAGCGTTTTAAAATGGGAGCGATTTTCATTTCCTCGTGTGGGTTGGGGCGGGAATTCTTTGCGATTTCGGATTGGGCTGCGGAAATTACGAGTGAAATCTGTACGGTATCGTAGCCCGGACGGACCTCAGTGGGTCCCAAATCGGACCGGCGGCGGCGGCGGCGCGGCGGCGTACGGCACGGACATCCGCCGCCAGCGTCCGGGCTCAGGGAAGCTCAGGCGAGGATCTAACTAAAGCTCACCCTGTATCACGCTTCATGCAATTTACACTACACCAGGGACTTAGTGTTCGTGCTCTTCGCTTGGTTTATGTATTTTGAGAGCACCTTTGCATGGAAAAGGTAAGTAATTCTCTAAGCAGCAACTGTGAGAATAACGGATTTAGGAATGTCAAGTAGAAAATTGTGACATCCGGCGCTGTGCGGACAATGGGCATTGAGCGCGTAACTAGTGGTACAACCGACAAGATATATCTAGGTCGTAAGTGGGAAACTGGATAAGAGAGTCGGTAGCCAAGTGGCTAGGGCTATTGTTTTTCAAACTGAAGGCGCAGGTTCAATCCTCGGCAATGTGTTTTCGATTTTTTTATTCATAGTACAGTAGCCAGCATATGCGGCTGGATATGTTGATCTATAGAGCGCCCGTAATCCGTAGCGGTAGGGGTGAATTTCGCAGTGCGAATGTCCAACCGCATGTGCCGGCTTCTGTACGTTTATTCGACGCTCTTTGAGTGAAGGAAAATATTGTGAGGAAACCTGTCTGTACACTCCTGCGAAAAAATTCAAAGGTTGTGTGTGAAGTTGACCGACCCGCACTGAGCTAGCGTGGTCGACTTAAGCCTACTCACCCTGTTTCACGAAGTAGGAAACTACACGAGACGAGTATGTACAAAACCGGACGTCCTTTGAGGACTGCGAACAATCATTCGATTGAACTACATTTTAAAGTGCTCTACAAACCGGTACAAAAACTTCAGATGAACGGTTGAAACTTATCCCAACTTTGTCTCTACAATCTTCTTCCGTTAGTTCCTGATAGAGCAGGGCTTCCCAACCAGGGGGGCACGCCCCCCTGGTGGGGCGTAGAGAGATGTCAAGGGGGGCTTGAGAAGTTTGTGTTTTCAATAGAAAATATATTTCAATGCGTTAATAAAGGAAACACTGGAGGTAGAATATCACATTAATGATAGCTCTGGCAAAAACTGAAACTGAAACCGATCGACCAACTGATACAGAGAATGCAAGCTCAAGTATCTCACTAGTATTGTCAGTATACGAGTATTATACTCCCTAGTACTCTCATAAATCTTATATATAAAATTTTCGTGTCACAGTTTTCGTTCCCATACTCCTCCGAAACGGCTTGACCGATCTTTATGCATATTCAGTAGGTCTGAGAATCGGCTACTATCTTTTTTTCATACCCTTGAGAGCAGGCGGAGCCGCGGGGCGAACAGCTAGTTGTTTGATAAAAACGTTTTAATTTATCGTTTTGTGATTCTTTTTGTACAAATTACATAAAAATAAATGCTGTTAAAATAATGCGATTTTTATTGTAGGTATTTACTGAAAAAATTATTGGGGGGGCATGAAAATATTATTTGTGATCCGGGGAGCCTTGATGTAAAAAAGGTTGGGAAACCCTGTGATAGAGTATACCTAGGTTTCCTAGATAGATAAATGCCATAGTGTACATGGATGGACTGTACGTACGTACACTCGTATTTAGTAATATGACATGACTAGTATTCTGCCCCGAGGCTCCGCCAGCGCTTACAAATTTTACCGTGGGAATGAGGAATTTTCCCGCGGTAAAAGGTAGCCTATGTGTTATTCTGATGTATAAACTATGTTACTATAAAGTTTCATTAAAATACATTATGTAGTTTTTGCGTGAAGGAATAACAAACATACATCCATACTCACAAACTTTCACAAAACTTTCAAATAATTTTTGTTTGTAGGATAACAGCTGGTTATGTTATACCGTATGTATAAATAGTAATGAACAATTAATTAATTCAGACCAATCAGACAGATAGTTACTTGTGACATTTTCAGGACGTAATATGAGCAAGCATACTATTATATTACATTTATATTCTATTCTATATTATTTAACACTTGCTTACGTATTTAACAATAAAATTATTTCTTAGTACCTACCTCTGTAACTTTACCTTACATTGGCAACGGGCAATTATTAACGAAGTCGATAATATAAAATTAATCACAATGAATTTTCAAAATTTTCATGTTAATAATAAATTACAATAGCAATTTAATTAATTAAAATACTTCAAAGAAACAATTTAGTAATGTGTTTGATCAAAAGTTCGTTGGTGAATGAGTTTAAAGTAGGTATGTTTTATAGGTATTTGGACGTGAAATGTGGGTAGCTACAAATTTAAGTCAAACATACAGTAGCAACCCACATTGTAGTGAATAAAAACAAAGATGTTTGGAGTTACTAACTATAGTACATAGAATAATTCTCCGAATGTAGGTATGTGCCGTGCAGTTTGTAAGTATTTTATTAAAAAAGGTAGGAAAAAAATATCTACTTTTCATAGAAAAAAAAATATAGACGTGTTTCGAACCATCTAGGAAAAATTTTAAGGCCACACACGTTTGATCAAAATGCAGAGTCCCGTACATGAGTTCGAAAATCATTTTGCCGCTGAACTGATGCCCTAAATACGTTTTATTTTTTTAAATCAGCTCGAATGAACTTATGCCCTGCGAACGTTTGACCGAATTAACGTTTGCATTTGCAGTGGTTTATCGACTGAATTTTAGACCGTAATACGTTTGACTAATGAACGTAATTCTATTTTGAATTTGACTGAAGGAACCTTTTATCTCTCCGTTGTTTGCCGAATGCATTTTCAAACTTTGATAAGTGCCGACCGCCATTTTGAACTTTTTTGTTTCTGAACGGATTGCTTTCAAAATCGATATCTAGGGTCCCCAGTGGTGTCCGATGACGACTCTGAGGTCAAAATTGGAAAAAATTGCCACCATTTTGAACTTTTTTGTTTCTGAACGGATTGCTTTAAAAATCGATACGTAGGGTCCCCAGTGGTGTCCGGTGACGACTCTGAGGTCAAAATTGGAAAAAATGGCCGCCATTTTGAACTTTTTTGTTTCTTAACGGATTGCTTTCAAAATCGGTATCTAGGGTCCCCAGTGTTCTCCAATGACGAATCTGAGGCCAAAATTGGAAAAATTGGCCGCCATTTTGAACTTTTTTGTTTCTTAACGGATTGCTTTCGAAATTGATATCTGGGGTCCCCGGTGGTGTTCAATAACGAATCTGAGGTCAAAATTGGAAAAAATGGCAGCCGCAATCCGTTCAGAAACAAAAAACAATTTTGACCTCAGAGTCGTCATCTGACACCACTATCATCTGACACCCTAGATATCGATTTCGAAAGCAATTTCGTTCAGAAACAAAACAGTTTAAAATGGCGGCCATTTTTTCCAACTTTGACCTCAGATTCATCATCGGACACCACTGGGGACCCTAGATATCCATTTTGAAAGCAATCCGTTCAGAAACAAGAAACTCAAAATGGCGGCCAATTTTTTCAATTTTGATCTCTGATTCGTCATTGGACACCAATGGGGACCCTAGATATCAATTTTGTAAGCAAACCGTTAAGAAACAAAAAAAAACAAAATGGCGGCCAATTTTTCTAATTTTGACCTTAGATTCGTCATTGGACACCACCGGGGACCCTAGATATCAATTTTGATAGCAATCCGTTCATAAACAAAAAAGTTCAAAATGGCGGCCAATTTTGACCTTAGATTCGTCATTGGACACCACTGGGGACCCTACATATCGATTTTTAAAGAAATCCGTTCAGAAACAAAAAAGTTTAAAATGACGGCCTTTTTTTCCAATTTTGACCTCAGTCGTCATCGGACACCACTGGGGACCCTAGATATCGATTTTGAAAACAATCCGTTCAGAAACAAAAAATTTCAAAATGGCGGTCGGCACTTATCAAAGTTTTAAAATGCATTCGGCAAACAACGGAGAGATAAAAGGTTCCTTCAGTCAAATTCAAAATAGAATAACGTTCATTAGTCAAACGTATTACGGTCCAAAATTCATTCGATAAACCACTGCAAATGCAAACGTTAATTCGGTCAAACGTTCGCAGGGCATAAGTTCATTCGAGCTGATTTAAAAAAATAAAACGTATTTAGGGCATCAGTTCAGCGGCAAAATGATTTTCGAACTCATGTACGGGACTCCAAAATGCATACTAATTCCAAGCACAGAAATCCAAAACTCAGGATGATAATAATATCGCAGTTAGATATCGGAATCAAATTTTTAATTCACGTCTAAATGTATACAGAGTCTTGTTTAACATCCAATTCCACGAACTTGTAGAAAAAAAATATTCTTGTCCGAGAAAAACAAGCAATTATCTAGAAAACATTATCTTCAAAGATATTGAGATAGCAATCATTGTGTCAACTAGGTACGAGAACTATTAAGCTGGCATTCTTGATCTTACTTGATGCTAACTTGAAGATATTATGTACAGCAGAAAACATTTTGGAATCCATTTTGTTACAAAGATAAGACAAACTGGTTATATGGTTTATGTTACGCTTCATATACATTATACATATTTACTCTATACTTTTTACCCTAACGGGGTGATCAGTTTAAGTAAGCTCACAGAGGAACCTAAACTTAAACAATTTTTAGCAAAGTGTTTGGTTTAAGACTCGGTACGCATCTATATAATAAAACTGTAGAAATCAAATATCTACATAGAAAAAATGCTAAAAACTGATTAAGGGAATGTAAGAAGTGGTATAGAAGCCTAGATCATATCCAGAGTTTTTTTTTTGTTTGTTTCTCCGTTTGTTTCTTTGTACGGGTGGTGGTACGGGCAATTCTCCGAAACTGTTGGACTGATTTAAATGAAATTTTGCATGGGCGTACCTTATATCCCCGATCAACATTTTAGATACTTTTGATAGTTAATATATTAGATAAGTTCCCGTGGGATAGTTAAAAAACTATAGTAACTGATTCGGCTTAGCACATAGTACAGGCTTACCTCCTAATCTAATGAAATTTTGCACAGTGGTAGGTAGGTACCTTATATCCCTGGTCAACATCTTGGATAGTTTTAATCGAGAAAAATAAGATAGACCAATCTTTGTGTTTCGTAGTGCATCTAGCGACAGGTTGCCAGCCTGTAGCCTACATGGTAACTACACACGAATCACTTAGTCGCCTTCTACGACAACCAATGGGAAGACATGGAATGATTTTACTCTAATGCCGGGATCACACGGCGTTATTATAATTACTCTACAGAATATCCTACTAATATTATCAACGCTACTATGGATAGATGTTTGTTATTCTTTGACGCAAAAACCACTGAATGAATTTTAATGAACATTACAATTATATAAAGAATAACACATAGGTTACTTTTTACCGCGGGAAAATGCCTCCATTCTTACGGGAAAAATATTAACGCGAGCAGAGCCGAGAGGGTCGGAAAGCTATACTACATAATCTGCGAATCTCGTATATTACAAGATAAAAATTTCGCCTTACACCACATCCGATACCCAACTCAGACTGCCGAAGCAAGCGGAGCGCTAAAATATTTACAGTGCGGTTGAAAATTCAGCCTCGCCCCGAAAAGCTTCATTCCAACTACTGGCTTAAATAAACTAACGTTAATACACCTCGGGAATGTTATAAAAACAGGTAACCCCTTTTGTGGCGCGCCCGCATACGAAATAACAGGTGGGCAACCTACTGTTTCAGCAACAAATAATTTAGAGGAGTCGGAATTTTAGACGGCCGTAAACCAGACGTTCGACACAGCTCCATAAAAGTTGGACCGAATGTCGGGCTGTCTATAAAACTTCTGCAGTACTGACATTTTGAGAGACTAGGAGAATTTCAGGGGGAAAGGCACAAGGAATACAAAAGAACCTCGTAGAAATTGTCGTCGATCACATTATTGAATTTTGCATCCATAAGGACTTTTTTGTTAAAATTTTCCAGATATCGGAACCGATTCAATGAATTTAAGGCATTTTACCCGACTGCAAAAGCAAGGTTATGTTTTTCACGCGTATCTGTGTATGTATGTGGTATTCTTTTATACCCTCGAATTATCCAAATGGCTGGATGGATTTTAAGGACTGAGGTGTCTATCAATTCGTCTGAACCGTGCGATGGTTATAGGCTATGTTTTATTTTAACAAAACCAAAATGGCGGCTGATAAACAAATGGCTGTAGATGAAAGATTTTTTTTGCGTACCATTAAGTTGCACATCAATAGATAGGTCTTTCAAAATGAAAAAGGATGATGTTTCTTGAACCATTTTTCATAAAACTAAAAACTCTTGAATAAAAAACTTAACTACTTTAATTTATAGAAAAAGAGTATTTAAATTATACATGCTACTATGTTCCTACATCATCTTGTTTTCATCTTTATAGTTCATTTTTTATGCAGTCGGGTTTATAATATTTTTTTATTTTACTTTTTTTTAGGATAGGGTAATATACCGCGAGTAGGTACGTGACGCGATGGGGCCAGGAACAACGCGCCTTTATTGTTTTATCTCCGACCTATGAACTCGGCGCCGCGGTGCCGCTTTTTATTCAATAACCAAAACAACATTAAATTCAGTTCTGATGGTCCAATCCCAGGAAGCCTTATCTCTACACCGAAGAGTATGTGATTAACGACTCATTATGATAAAAGCTGCGTATTGCGAAACCGAATTACCTACTGAGAGAATAAATCAAGCGGTAAACATCAAACATGAAATATACTTAGTAACAGTCTTATAGAAACATTGAATATAGTAAGTTTTGTTTAAAACAAAAAGGAACATTGAATACTTTATATTACAGACAGTTATTGAGAAATGTTTTCGTGCAAACACCCTAATCTGCTTTATGCTAACGATTACGAAATTGTATCAAAGTTGAAAACATCGTATTCTGTCCCTCATAAACCTCGTAACGACATTTCGTAGCTTTTACCGATGAGTTACGCCAATTGCACGACCTGAATTATGTTTAGAGGCAACGGGAAACCCATTCCACATAAAGAAATTTGAACGGAAATGATATATTTTATACCCTCGAGCGATAAAAGAGGCTAAATTATCCCAATTTGCATGTAAATCGGCATGTTACGAGGGAATATCAATGAGATACGCGCGAGATACACGTATCGCGGTTTATTGCAAGTGTTATATGTGCTCTCATAGAAATTCTAGGCTAGAACGACAGAAAGCGAGGTTTATGGCCCATCCGCACTGCATTACAGAAAATCTATTATTTATTTATTTATTTGTATTTGGAAGATTTACAGACATGCTCACATTAAATAGAATAAGAGAATAGAAGTGCAAAATGCTAATAACAAATCTCCACCGATAGAACCGATCTCTCATCTAGTTAGCAAAGAAAAAGATCGCTTTACCAATTTATGTTGAAGAAAAATCTCGATATTTTGCTACGAGCGATAACTTGTTTAATACATTTTAATTACACCGCACTACCTAGCTCTTTTTATTACTACGAGTGGTGGGTGATAAAAACTGAAAAATAAACTTTTTCTTAGTCAAGCTCCACCAACATACAAAATAACCGTAAAAGAGCTATAAATTTCGCCGAGTCACTCACGCCGCCATTAATTCTAATTAAACCTAATAGCAACGTGTAAATTTGACGTAATCGCAGAATGCGTCGACTTTTATGCGTATAATTAATTCATTTCTTCTATGCGTTGTGTCAAAGGAAAATCCTAAGTAAGGAAGTCAGTGAGGGAGGGAGGGTGACGCGACACTTCCTTTGAGCGACGCGAATCCTTTCCCTCAATCTGCCGCGTCATGGCATGCGTCTTAATAGCCCACTCTAGACCCCGCGCAATCCAGTCACTTCACATGTCTGCCACGTCCCGTACAGATTTTTCATGGAGATTTTCACGTTTAAAATTGATAGAAGAAGATTCGTCGTCAGACTATCTTGATCCCGGTTGACGCGCGCCGGGTACAAAGGCCGGGAAGCCGGGTTAAAAACTCGACCTTTTATCGCAAAGGGCTTCCTGCTCCTTTATATGTCAAAGCAACCACGCGGATAGAAATATATGCAATTTCCGCAAACAGCCTACTGAGATTGGAACAATTTACCTGCGACAACTAGCCCCGAAATAACAGTTCAGAAGTTTTTGAGGTAAGCATCACGATATTTCGCGTGGAAAGAGAATAGTTGTTGTTTAGAGCATAAGAGCTAATATAAATTCCAAGGGCACTTTGGTGCATCCACCTTTCAGTTGGAGACAATCCAAGAATGTTTTCACTGCGAGCAATCGATTACATAAATACATTTCACTTTCGTTTATTTACGACGACATAGATCATTACCGCTTAAGCCCACGTCTTCTTGTATGCGGGAAGTGTAAGACCACTCGTAGAGATCTTTGGTTGAGCCATTTTGATTAGGCCAGCACAAAACGCCAGTTGAAATGAGGTTGATAATCAGATCAGTCTACGTGGTCTGGTCGAGTAGCTAAAAGCTCGCCTGACATTACGTAGGTTCCGGATTCGAATCCCGGTGGGGCACTCGTCGATCAAATACCACTGAGACTTTCCCCAGTAACAGCACGTAAAGCTGTTGGTCCCGGCTACTATCTACGGATGTAGTGTAAAGAATATTTGCATTGTATTAAATTGTTATAGGAGTCATATCGGAAGCCATGTTAGACGGCTCAATAATTCCGACACCAGGGTTCGTGAGGTAGGTTAACCTCGAATCGAAACCACACGATAAGCAAGCAAGCAAGTACTAACCTTAAGATCGAGATCCATGACCAGGTGTTTCCCAAAAGAAGTGCCGCCAGTCTTCTGTATGTGGAGGAAGACCATGACGTCATGCGCGTCCAGGTCGAACCTGAAGTCGTCATGCAAGACCTCGTCGTAGGAGAGGCCAGGCTGAGTCATGACGTCAGGCAATGGCCGCCCCGGCGCCTCGGCGTACGATAAAGCCATCGACTCCGCTACCCTCTCGCGCGGTGTCAGCGCACACACCTACAAAAAAGAAAAAATAAAGCTTAGCGATTTATTTATTTTTCCAGCCTGTTACATTTCACAGCATTCAAACTGTTATATTGGGCATAGAATAGCCCCGAAAGCTGGCCGCTTTTTTATGGAAACTGGAAACATGAAATGTCAATTTTGTTCCGAAAGAAAGAACCGGTTAAAAAAAGAGCGCCGTTTTTACATCGAGGGCATTCACAGCAGCATTTTCGTCTATATTCAAATCTAAAAGCTATTGTTATTTTGAATAATTTCAACTATACAATTAAAAAAATTTGTTCACATTTTGATTGACATAAATAGCCACCCTAATTGAATGAAACTGAACACATAGTGTTCTTAGAACGCCATAAAAGCAATTAAGAAATAAACGTAAGTGTTAATGTCTGTAATAACGATTATTACTCCGTAAAGGGTGATTTCATTCCACTGGAGGTATGAAGCAGGTTCTAAGCGAGGATCAATAAAATGATTCATAGTAAATAAGGAGGGCGGTACACGGAGGGGCTGTCACCCCGGGAAGTCCCCTAACGGGACGTTTTACGCCCTTGAAAATGTCTTCCGTTTAGTGGTATAATATTTATAAAAGCTAGGGTAGATAGAGTTGTACTATACCATGCAGAGTGGTGGAAAAAGCCCTTTGTTATCACTTGGTCAGATTCGCAATAGGTTGGATTCTCACTTAGCCGGAATACAATAAAAAAAAGAAAAAAGGAAAAAGCGTACTTCGCTCTGAGGTGCCATGTCAGTAAATAATTGCTAGTGCCTAAGAAGCACCATCGTATAACATCTATTCGATCTACAAATATATTTTCTTATGTAAAACAAAATAGTTAATTTGTCAGCACACACAGATTTGAAAACTTTCTTTCTTTCTTTTGAAACAATATTTTTTTTTTATTAAAGAATATTCAAAATATTCTCATTAAAATATTCTCTCCTCTTCTATTATTTTTTCAAACAGCTATCTAGCTTCTCACAACACAACGAAAGTATGAATGTGTCTAAATATTTTTATTTACATATCCCCAGTTCCAATTTATCATATTTATAAAAAAAAAACACGAAGTCATAATAACCTAATCTGAGCGCTCTAAATGTGATTATGGGTGTAAAATAAAATTTCATAGCGTACAATTTTGAGGGCAATCTCACACCCCAAGATAGACTCAAATCTAATCCTTCAGCCGAGTTCGGCCCCATCGCCAACAACTTTTTGCCACCCCGCCATAATCACACCATAACCATTTGCCACTTGCGAGGGGAAACGACGATTTGTACACTATATTAAACAGCAATGTATCATCTGCATATTTTTTTAAAGTAACTATGTTGATCCCTGACACTCTTCACATTAATCTTTCAATGTAACAAGATACCTAGCAATTTTTGAAAATAATTGAGATTTATTATCTCGAACAGAATTATACGTAGAGTAGAATTTATTACGCTGATATACAAATGTAGTGTATTCGCTGTAAGTGATTTCGCTTTTCATTTCAAAAGTCTCAAAAAGGACAGGGATGACGTTTGGATTTGACATTGTTCGTTAAAAGATAATAATGTCCAAATTGTAGGAACTCTGATTCAGAGCACCGCAGGCTTTTATCTAAATTAAACTGCCATAAAAGCACTGCCAAAAGAATTTCAATTAACGTCTAAGGTATTCGCATCGGAATGATTAATTTACGTAACCTGCTACCCGTAGATCCGACAGATGAAAGATTTCAGAACAGCTCGCTGAAACAAACAACGCTTTCACTAAGAGCAAATTGCTTTTCCATAAAAGTTTAATTAAGGACAGTTTTTATTGCCAACGTGAAAATATTAAAACCTACGTAAACGAACGACTTCTAGGCGAAAATAAAAACGCGGAGCCGCGAGAGAGCTTTCAATTACTTAACACTTTCGCGAAAGGAGGAAACTAGAAATACGCCGGAATTAATTACAGAGAGGGTTGCCGACGATTTCCTTTTTCTACTCCCATTATTTTTCTCCAAGGGCACAGTCACAATAAAACTGTAATCTCGGCCCAAGTTTTTAATATCATCGGCTTTAGAGGGAGGTTAAGAGGGTGAAGATAAAGGGCCTCCCCTTGTTTGTTGGGCTAATGAAGTGGAGGCCCTTCCCATCAATACACGGTTACAATGACTACCGGGGTTCTGAGGAAACGGTTAGGGTTATATCCTAAAGACGCTGACGCATTATCGCCTCGTGTATTGTTATTGCAGCAGACGATTATAAGCTTCCAGCAGCGGCTTATCTTAATTGTATTGGAACCGGAGTTACAGTTTAAAGGGAGCCACCTACAATGCCCTATATAGACAGCTGGTTTGGTCTAATCTGGGAATCACACCGAAACTAAAGGTATATTCATTTATTTCCGCCGTAGACAGTCTTGGTATTTTTATATTTTTTCAATTTCGATATCAAATAAAATTTGTGTCCGAAAACAATTTTTCATCCGCATTAGCACAGATTATTCAGAGTCGTTTGCATACCAACGAATTTGTATAATGTATTATTTGTGTTCAATCAAATTAATTAATTATAATAATAATAATAAAATTTAAAAAACTTATGTAACCAATAACCACTAACATTGTTAAATTTAATGAAGAAATAGCTCTAGACGAGTCTTCATATTTTTGCAATCTATAGTAGAAATAACCTTTAACCAACGACAGCCGACGACGAATAGTAGAAAGAAGCTATACAGAGCAAAGCGCTATTTCCGTTTTTCCACCTCTCTGAAGCATCATGTACCTACCCCCTTTTTGTTCTCTAACAATGGCAAATATTTCTGGCCACATTCGAATATTAAAAAGGAAAACCTCGACACATTTATTTAATTTGAATTGAGAACAGTAAATCGGATTGTTCATCGATGATATCAGGAGTGTTGGGTTTCGCGTCGGGTTACGAGTGATTGCTTATTGACAGCGGTTGGAGGCTGCGTGAAGTAAAGAAACGCGATATGGCGCCGCGCGTAATGCACCCCGCTGGTTGCTGGCCTGTGCTAAGTTCTATGGCCTTACGACACTTCTCATATCGTAATCTTATCACATTACTTATATCATGAATGGCAAAACATAATCTCATCATTTTCTGAGCAGCCTTTAAATAGTGAATACTGCCTTCCAAAACATGTAATATAAAGTACGAACACACTTTTAAAAGTTTTAAATTATAGGTTAGAATTTATTTTTGCCAGAAAGGCGGGAAAACCTCGCTTCTTTTTTTATCATAGATTAAGAAACGCGTCGATGTAATATGTATTTTCATGAGAGCACCCCAAAGAGTGTAAAAAGAAAACTTTTCCCCGGCCCTGTATTTTTGCACAACATATTTCTTTTCTCATCAAATGGCAATACATAATAAATGTACCCAAAAGCCTCTGACATCTTCTAGAAAGTATTAGCTAAGTTTAAGGCACCGATAAATTATTCTTCCTTCTCATAGATACTCATGTGTATAACCGTGAGGAAAACTTCACTAAACTTGATCATGAATTCCGCTTGACATTTATAGTTCTGGCTTTTCATAAATAATAAGATAATAGATAATGCATTTAAAGATAAAAACTTAGTTGAGACAATTTTTTAATATGAAGACCTTTATATCAGGCAACAATACTCATAATAAATGAAAAGTAAAAACACATTATTATAAGTATTATTATGCATTGTTCCTTGAAAAGTATTTTTGCTTTATAAATTGTTAGATAGTTATACATAAAACCGGTGAGGGGTACAGATAGGCTTAGAAAAATACCTGATATCGATTGTTTTACAGTAACGTAAGCTACACAAATTACTCCACAAGGTATAAAAGCTGAAAGTGTATAGTCACCTATCACCGCAGTTGTGAGCATTAATAGACTGAGAGCTAGCGACCAAATCCTTCATGTGGCTTCAGCTGTATTGAAACTCCGTTGGCTACTTCCCTGAACATCCTTTTCCTATAATCTTCGTGCTGGCAGGCCGCGGGCGGTGGGTGCGGGTGTAGTGGGGTGGGGAAAAAAAAGAAAAAAAATGTGGGCTCAGCGACTTTAATTTTTTTACAATGCATGTGCTCGAAAAGAGCGTTTTTCTAAGCAGCCAAACAGTGCGGAAAGTAGCACTTTTCCGCACTAGTGCTTTTTACTTTTCAGTTTTTTTTTAATTTTTGCTCAGCCTGTCATTCAGCCAGTCAACCTAACATTTCAGTATTTGAGATATTTTTATAACCAATTGTTACTAATATAAAGGGAACAATAAAAATAACAATTCAATAAACGCGTTTATAATTAGTATAATTACTTTAGAAATTGATTTTTATTGATAAATTACGTTCAAATATTAATTAAAAATTTGCGTGGCTGAATAAATTTTACTCATTGCCTTATTGCGATTCGACAGCTTTGCACATGCGCAGTAGATGTTTTTTTCAGCGCGAATGTGTTTTGTTTATGAAGCCCGTCATTTAAACGCCTTTTTAATATAACTGTTTTTTTTTCTTGCACAATGCATTGTAAAATCTTGTATGATACACGTGCGAAAGATGATTTCCGACTCGTGTCGGCTTATACACTCGCTCGCTTTGCTCGCTCGTGAATAAAATGACACTCATCGGAAATCACATACTTTCCGCACTAGTATCATAAATAACTATTTTCAAACAGTTGCTCTGCACTCCCTGTGCACCCACAAAAAAAAATTAAATCGATCGGGTGGTGGGAAGGGGTTGCCAGCGTTAACTTAAAGTACCAAATTAGTAATAATTTTCGTGTGGGCTCAGCTGTATTGGCTTTTTTTCTGACGCGAGATTAATCAATATAGCTCTTAGTGTATAAGGGCAGTCGCGGTTTTACAAACTGTTCCCTGCATGTCAAAATTGCAATAAATTTATACACCGTAAAATTTAACTCATTGTTTATCCGCAACATAGTGGTAGTACTCAAGAAACTGAACAAGTTTCCCTAAGGAACATGGCATAAAACTTTGAAATTATCAAATAAAAACTCAACTTGTCAACTTCTTCTTTGCGAGTCGATGACAAATCGAACTATATGTTTGCCGCCCAGAATCCGGCCATCTGTATACTGCACCATCCGTGGCGTCCATCAGGTCCTGCTGAGAACAGGTGACAGGACAGGCAGGACAGGACACCAAGTGGGCCATGGACTGAACTGCTGCTCCGCACATACACTCCAAGTTTGGATCATTAGAGAGTCCCCACCTGAACATGTTTTCTTTGCTGAAAATGACTGTCAACTGACTGAAGTTTATATGAAAAGATTTTTTTTAGTTTCCAGCCTGTGTTCCCTAGGGAAAGTTGTTCAGTTTCATGTCATGAGAACTACCACTGTGTTGCGGTTATACAACTAGTTAAATTTCACTGTGTACACAGCCAGTCTAATTATTATCACCAGTAATAATAATATACTAGTTGTCCGCCACTGGTGGACCAGCATGGTCAAACAGATGGACCAGTACAAGACAGCATATAACAGAATTTCGTGGCGCAGACTAATTATGAGAGCCGACCCACATAAAGTGTGATAGAGTAAGGATGGTGAAGAAGAACTGGGGAACTATAGCGCCCAAAAAAAACGAAACTTTAATCAAAACCGCTGTCAACTGAACCCGGATTTCGAATCGCGCGCGCGTGATGTGACAGCGGTTTAGTTTAGTTTTTTAGCGCAAGAGTTTCCTAATCTCAATACCAAAGAACAGCCATATCAAAATAAAAGTTGCGATATAAACCTGTTTAATCATAATAAAAGCAAAAATGCACAATCGGAACGTTACTAATGGGTAATGGATTAATCGCGTGAACAAACCGACCTTTTGATGACATAATGCGGCTTTGTTTTGATTGATTTATCGGAATTTAACTAACCAAACGAAATGGAACGCTATACGGCGTTAATACACGTGAACCTTTTCCATGTTAAAAGTTAGGCTATTTCGGCTAACTATTTTTAAACAGATCCTACAATCTAACCTTGCTTGCTTATAGTGTGGGTTTCGAGGTTAACCAATTAATGTTAAACGACTTTCAGGAAAGCCCGCGCCTCCATCATATTGCAAAATGACGAGCGTTTGCAAAATGCCGAAGCTTTCGGTAAAATGACAATTTGCCGACGACATGTAGATAGATACAAGGAATACAAATAAAAATTGTCGTAGATAAGTGTGAACGATCAGTAGGCCTACTATGTAAGTAGCGACAGGCTCGAGAAGCTGTCAAACGCGACATATTGACAGAACTACTATGGCTCTAATGTCTGTCTGTCGCTACTTACATAGTAGGCCTACTGCACACTTTCCTAATAGGCCAGTTAACCGAGCGGTGCTTTGCTTACTCAATTTCAAATCTAAAGTCTATTAATGTAGCAGGTCCGAGGCGAGCGTAATTAAGGGCGAGTTTGTGCCGAGTGGAGGCGTCGTAAAACCTAAGTCAGTTTGGTCAAGCTAAGTATAAATATGAAAATAAATTTAAGTCCTTCAGATATTACAAGCTTCTTGTAATTTTTCTTTTGTTTCTTACTTAATTTGCTCTACAAAAACGATTCTGTTCACTGCTAACTAAAGTTCTGTTTGAACGTTTTCCATAGTTTCGGTGGTATTATCGGTGGTATCTTCTGATACAGGCAATATTTTTGCTTACTAGAAGGTACCAGCTTTTAGCATAAGTACGAACTGTATTTGAAAGAAATAAAAACTATTTTTTTATTTATTAAGATTTTGTGACTATGCTACCTACAGAGATTAAGCAAAATCAGTCAGACCGCTTTTCGTGAAGACAAAAACTACATAAATCTTGCCACCAATGCTTAACGGGCCCCGCACGTGCTAATACAGTTAGTCCCGTGGGAATGAGGTATTTTACCGGGGTAAAAGGTAGCCTTTATCCTTCCCCAAGTTATATTCTAACTCTGTACCAAGTTTCATCAAAATCGGTTCAGTGGTTTTGGCGTGAAAGCGTAACAAATATAGCTCATATATGTTCCGACCGAGGGCCAACCTACCCTGAAATCAGAATGAAGTGTATTACATGCATTGCAGTGCATTTATAATAAAAAGTAGAGATAAGTTCTCTCTTTCGTGTGGGTTTTAACTCAGTACTATAAGTTGATAAAAGCTTAGGGCCGTGTTTGTGCAGCTAAATAGGCTCAGGCTTGCGTTTTAAGGGGCTCTACCATGCTAAGTGGCGCCGCCATCCTGAAAAAAATAATAACTCGGGAAATAATCAATTTTTCAAAAATCCGGTCCCCAGAACTGGAGTCGAAGTGCTGTAGGATATATAGAAGCAATCACATATGTTTACTATAGTTCAATGTAGTTATAGGTAGAAAAAATGCGAAAAGTGGCCGTTTTTCGCAAATTTCCTATCTCTAACTACAGCGAGATACAATAAATAAAGTTAATAGCTTCTATATATCCTACAGCACCCCGACTCCAGTTTTGTGGACCGGATTTTTCAAAAATTGATTATTTTCCGAGTTATTATTTTTTAAAGGGTGGCGGCGCCACTTATCGTGGTAGAGCCCCTTAATAGCCCAACTAGCCGCTACTGTAAGGTACTCGTAAGCAATAAGTTGTTCAACTTCAGTAGCACTATATAACTAAACCTTATAACGGGCCCGATTGTACGCGTAGTACGTTCTAGCTTAAAATTAAAAACCACTAAGTATTTTATGCGTAAATTGGCGATATTTCGTTCTTTTTTGTATGAGTCATGTTAAATTAAAACTATACTATAACAGAATTTTTTTTTTATTACCTTCCACGTTCTTAAGAACAAAAGGTACAGGTGATTGTCAACTTAAATTTAGAGACGTCATTTTACGTGTAGTTCGCACTAGTTTAGCAGGCATGCGAAAACATCCCACTTAAAATTAAGCTGAATTTGACATTCAAAATTAGATTCATTTATCTCCCATCTTTTTCGATTACCATATGAATGAAAAAGACCAAGAATTAGAAGAAGAGATTTTAGCGGCCACGCCGGAATTTAGTCCATTTACGCTTAGGTACCTACTGGAACAGTTTCAAACAGGCCAAGTGAGACTTGTGGTTTTATGTACTTTGTTTTATGAGGCTGATTCATCTATCTATAGCTATATAACTTCATTAGTCATTTCTACCACATTTAGAATTATTTCATATTTTATTTGAGTATTTTATAGAAGACGAGAAAATCATAACGGCTGTCATCGCAACCGCAAAAAAAATTAAGACTTATGGCAGGAAAGAAGCTTGCATTGGCTATTTTAGACCTAAATAATATAACTATCAGCTATACACATTTAAACGAGATGTTTTTTTTAATTGACCTCTGTGTAAAAATACGACCAATCAAGCTTTATACCGGACTTGGACTAGATGTCGTTGTAAATTGCATTGGCCAAGTGTCGGGGATTGAATAGTGGGTGTTTTGGTGTTCAACTGTCCAGGTGTTATCCTGTCCATTATCAATTCAGACCGCGGACCCCTATACGACAGCTCAGCGCCTTGTGTGGGTTGGGTAGCTTATGTAACCAGCCACAGCTAGCCCACAGAGGACCTTCAATGGCGATAGATGTCCTGTTTGTCCCGTAATATCCACAGGCTTAAATATTTACATGACCAATAAATCCTGCAACACTCCATTAGTAAAAAAAAGCATCAAGATTATCTATAATAAAACTGTAGAAGTCGAAAATCTGTACATAGAAAAATTAAAGAGTTCCTGTGGGATAATTAAAAAACAATAGTAACTTTTATACGGCTCAGTACATTGTACGGGCTAATCTCCGGAACTGTTGGACCGATTTATCCTTATATCCCACGGGAAAATATAATCTTATATATAAATCTTATTCCTACGGGAAACTGTGCACGGAAAAGTAAAAAAACAACGCGGGTGTAACCGCGGGCGGAAAGCTAGTTGTCAATGAAATAGACACAATAATAATATTTAAGCTAAAGCGTTCCATTGCAATACAGCCGTGGTAACGCGGCCAGCGTAATGAGAACCTTTGCGCTTGAAGTGGCCAAAGGCGGCAGTATTTTTTGACATGTTTACTTTGACTTGTTTATAATTTTATGGCTGACTTTTTTGTTCTTAATTTATTTCAGTTTAAGTAGTTCGAGGGTACATAGAGTGAATTTAAGTGACATAGCTGGCAGCTTGCGAAATTATCATAATTTAAATATGTACATATCTTTAGCCTGAAACTGTGTTGCCAGTAAGGAATTTAGATTTCTATTTCAAAACAAAACGTCTGGTCCTTCAGTGAAATGCACTTAACTTATAAAATCATTAAGATCGGAGTAACTGTCTTGTGATGTTAGATTAGGAGGGTTATTCATGAAAATTAACCGCCGACTTTACAATTCACATGATAAAAAGAATAGTAAGTAACTCTTGAGAAAAATTACTATCTCTATTAGTATGCTCTTAGTAACCAGGTATTTCACAATAACCTATCTTCTTCTTCGACCTAGCATTTCCCCGGCCTTGTGCCAGGGTCCGCTATAACCTATATGACTATATAATTTGTAGGCCAACCGTAGTTTCGCACGTCGCCATATGTGGGTGCGGGCAGGGCCAACGCACCGTGCGTGCAAACACATGCAATTTTATTCTCAGTCGCACCTCTTCTGAATTTCAAACAAAGCCCAAAACGGGAGCTTGGGAGAGGAATTTCATGATATAACGCACCGCCGACCTTAAAAGGCTTTCCGAAGATAAACTTGCATTTTGGACTGGAAGTAAATTATCGTGACGCTTCTATTAAGTACTGGCTTTAATGTCCTTTTAAAAAGCACTTAATAAAATAACCCTTACTTAGGTTTGCTTACTTATCGTGTGGATTTCGAGGTTATCTACCTACTCTGGTGCCAGAATTATGGAGCCCCTGACACGATTCAAGTTACGACTACTGGATAGTAGCCGAAACCAACGGCTTTACGAGCGTTACAATGCACGGAATCATCTCTTTCTTTTAGGACAATCAGGAATTTTAGCCTGCAATGTCCTAACCAAAGTAGGGAAAGTCTCATAAAGTGATACTGTTACTCATATTAAATGAAGATTTGTATGGAGGTGTAACGAGGGAATCTGGTAAATCTCACAAGTTCATCGACACATGGTTTGCGGCGCTGGCTGAAGCATGCGTAGGCGCTTGCTATTGCAAACTGTTTATAGTTAATCTAAATTGCGCAACACTTCAAATATTTACGAGAAAATACATTGAAAGCTGACCTGCTTTGTGGTTCACTTCGAAACATATTTCGTTCGCCTAGCGTTCCTACGTAAATCTTGACAAAGTAAAGCGAAAATTAGAATAGAATAGAATAGAATATACTTTATTGCACACTAGTAACAATAGCATCAGTAAATTAATTCATTATCGCACAAGAGATATTGAAATCAAAATACAAAGGGGCGAAATATTTGCAAAATTTAAATTAAACCCTGAAGAAAAATGTTGCAAGCTTACCGAATATAAAAGGAGAAAGTTGAAATTAATTCGGGAGAGTTTCATTTTTAATGCAAGCTTTGAGGCGAGAGGTCGCCGCTTTATTTTCTCTTTGATAAAGATGAGTTCAATTTTCCCGATTTGAAAAACTGTTCAAAGGAGAGATAGTTGACTAAGTAAATTTAATAAAACTCCAGATATTTCAACATCGACATTCAGATTAAACTGAAGCGAAAGGAGGCGGGAGATTAAAATTTGTTTGCGTCTAGTTTTTCAAGATAAGACTAAGAAAGTAATTAAATTTGTATGACATCTTTTTATTATGCATTCTGCTGTTTAAAGCAAAATTTATGTTTTTATTTCGAAGATTAAATATCCGACAATAAAATACATCAAGTTAAGTTGGTATTGTACAATTTTAAAACAACACCATTACAAAACGCGTTGGGAGGGGTTTATAACATGCAATGTAAATGCAGTGGGTGCCAAATTGACTTGGCAGCAGCATTTTTTTTTTCTACCTCCTCGGTATTCTACCCGAACACGATCGCATGTAGGGAACAAAACCAAACCGCACCCATATGGTCCAAGAAAACAAGGTCTAACAAGAAGACCACGTGACTGACACAAGCCCGTAGGCTTGACATGACGTATCATGTCTACGTCATTTTGTCTATTCATCCTTGTCGAATGCGTATGATAGACAAGGATGAACAGCGCAAAATGACGAAGGCTTGTGTCAGTCGTGGTCTTCTTGTTAGACTTTGTTTTCTTGGACCATGACCGCACCCAAATAACATACAAAAACAGTTTCATGAACTTATAAGGTCGCTCCAACAACCCCAGTCATCGTAAATCAAGTATAAAACTTCCACAGAATTTCATAAGAAAGGCTGGAACATCTGCTATAAGTACTAAACGTCATAAGAGGGCGAACAGGGAACTTTTTCACGGGATTAATAAAGTCTGGCAAATATGGCGGCGACAGGTCCACGCGGGCGGGCTGTCTTGGAAACAATTCCAATATAGAGGAACTGGTGTGACGGGTATCCGTATACGATACGGGAGCGTTAGCAGAGCGGGAATCCGCAGTTTAGATACGATTCTAGAGGTTACGTATTAAAAAATCAAAACTTCATTGAGCAAATTTCAAAATAACAACGAACAAATGAACAAATTTTAAAATATCAATGGTCATTTGACCAAAAGTTCAACTGACCAAAGTCTGGAATATCAACGTTTAAATTACCTATGACACTATAGGCCAAATCGTTTAAAGGTTAAAAGGATTTTTGGTTCATTTATTAATTATCAACTGGTTTCACCAGCCAAACCAAAATTGCCTTATTACCTATATGTTACCGGCCAAACCCGATTTTGGGTCAAACTAGTTTTGCCTAGGCTAAACTGGGTTTAGGTAAGGTTAGGTTTGTTTAGGTTAATGTGTAACCTAACACGAAGGGTATGGCGAGCGATTTGGGCTCGCTACGCTCGCCCACATCGCTTCTGCCATACCCTTCGAACCTATACTATCCGAAGTAGGGGTGCCCTGAACTCCCGTGCTCGCTTCGCTCGCACCCGCCTGGTGAACTAATTTAGCCTAGGCCCTATAACATATGTTAACGTTTATAATTGCAAACTAACTAATTTATTAGACTGTGGAAGGTAAACAAAACACTGAAGAATTCACAATAATAAAACTAGGAATGATTTGGCACTTTAAATTTTGATCTAGCAACTTTTGATCAGTCGTCCATTTGATGACACATACATTTAGATTATAATTTTTTTCTAAATAAAACATTTGGTCATTTAAATTTTGTTATTTCAGTTGTTGTTCTTTTAAAATTTGGTCGATGAAGTTTTGATTTTCTAATATGCAACCATTCTAGATCTGCCATTTGCTTTCCAATTTCCAATTTTATTGGTATCGAAGGGGAAACGAAAATTGAAAGTGGCTTAGCGAGCAGTGTTTAAAAATTCTCTGACATGGGATGAGGCATGAATTAATTGATTACAAAACGTTGTGCAAAAAGCTCTTACCTAACTGGATCGTTTGGCCAAACAAACTGCATTCAGCTCTGTGCTCTGTTTATGAGTTCCCTTTTAGGTTAATTTTATTCACCCTTATTCTCAATATGGGGACATATTATATAAGACTAGCTTTCTGCCCCGCGGCTTCGCCCGCGCTAACATATTTTTCCCGTGGGTATGAGGAATTTTCCTACAGTAAAAGGTAGCCTATGTGTTATTCTGATGTATAAGCTATATTATTGCAATGTTTCATTAAAATCCATTCAGTAGTTTTTGCGTGAAAGAGTAACAAACATACATCCATACTCACGTACTTTCGCATTAATAATATCAGTAGGATGTATGAGATCAATTGTTATACCTAAATAGGCACTTTCTTGTTTTAAGATATATTGAGACGACTTATCCAATCCAGGACAATCCTTTCTAAATAGTTTTAAAATTTTTAGTTGCATTTAGTTCCCAACCTCTGTCAATCCAATTAAACATAACACTACTGGCACAAAGATTAACAAGTGCCATAACAAAAAAAAACTATCGGCCTTGTGAACGAGAGTTCGGTCGGCCTACACACTTACACCTCCTATGTGCTATAGCTGTGTGGAAACTTAATCAATAGTTGCAAGGTCAGTAGCGACATTGATACTGAACTTTCGCATAGTCAGCAGATTTACCCAAGACTGCTAAGTAAGCTAGACTCAAAGCTACTCTGCATCATTTGACTAATGATTCTGTTTTCTATGAGTGGCTTTGTCTCATTAATTTTAATCTAGGCAGAAAGTAATAATTTGTATATGGCAACTTTGGTGATGGAAATTACGGTCAATATTTAAAACAAAGTCCCAGTACAAACGTAGAGGTATTGTTGTATCAAAACATTGCTGATAAGCTGTTAATGGAAACTTCATATGTACGATTCGATTAGATACTTGTAGTATTTATACCAAACAAGGTCTATAATAGGTTTGCTGGAATTTGAAACTGTAGGACTTTTCCTGACATAGACAAAGGCTTGAACGCTTAAAAGGGGACTCCATTATATCTTATGTTATTGTTCCTGTATTATATCAATAAAGAACTTTTTATGTATTTATAAAAGAAACACTAGTAAAAATACAGATTTGATTAACTTGATAATTCAACAGAATTATTTCACATACAATATTTTCATTACGTTCATCACAAATAATCACAATAGTGTCAGTTGTGTTGTGAATAACAATCGCTGGGGTTCCCAACACGCAGTTTGAGTAAAAATTTTGATTACCAGGATAACAGGCACATAATTGTACAGAACTAATTGCAATTATTTCCATTCCTCGTTTGGAGAGCGCGTAACAGGAATAACAAAAATTTTATGTTGGCAGCAGCAGCGTTGGTAATAAAAGCTGTATTTTATCGATAAGCAAATAAATAAACTAGTTTAATCAACTAGGTATTTGCTTTAGTTAACTATATGTTAATTCTCCATCGTAACTCGTATAATTTACATAAGCAAGCATTTACATAACAAACCAAGAATTAATATACATAAAGTTACATAGAGCATGGGCTATCTATCACTATTCCTACAATACCAATTACAATCTGTGTTACAATCAAAGTTCGGTGAAGCTTGATACATTGCGACACAAGAGTAGGTAAAAAAATCGATCGCAATTCATACTTCTTACAGTATAACGTATGATTCTGTTTTCTATGCATTGAAATAGATAAATATAACAGTCAACTGATGCTGGAATAACGTGCCTCCCTTGGCGAGGTGTTGCCATGGTCACCATGCTTGACAGGAGGGTTGGGATCCCAGAGGGAAATTACGAAGCAATTATTTACAAGTTTCTAGTACAATGTTATGTTCAGGTCGTAGCTAGTTAGTCTCAAATGTGAACCATTTATTTTTTGCCATATAGATCAGGCAATGTATTTAAAATTGTAGCTTTGTGTAACGCGGCCTAGTTTTTATTGCCTATTTCTTTCGCCTCGTACGACACGAACAGTTGGATTGGTCCAATTCTAACAGGGCGTAAGATAAATAAGAGAAACTACATAATATATAAATATATATAACTAGCTGTTCACCCCGCGGCTCCGCCCGCTCTCAAGGGTATGAAAAATAGATAGTAGCCGATTCTCAGACCTACTCAATACGCTCACAAAATTTCATGAGAATCGGTCTAGCCGTTTCGGAGGAGTATGGGAACGAAAACTGTGACACGAAAATTTTATATATAAGATATATCACAAATGTTATCGATAAGTAAATAAAACGGACACCTGAAGTTTTATTAAAGATTTAGTACAAAGAGTAAAATGATCGATCTATTACAAAAAATAAAATTATTTGTGTAATATAACCTGGCTAAATTTACACCACTAATTTGAACTAAATGCTCTTGCAGTAATAATAATTTACAGAAATAAGCGAGCGACCACAACAGAGCATGTATTTCGAATTAGTGACTAAATGTAATAAGCCCTATACTCTAATCGTATAAGTATTTTTCAAGGGCGACTAAGGCCTGATTATCGGAGCTTCTGAACCAATAAATGGACTTTGACTTGACCTAATGACCACTATAATCCAAGATAGTAGCCGACGTCAATTGATCGCCTCTTATTTATTAATGAGTGCAAGTGAATGCACCACCAGGCTGGCAATCTGCTTGAATCACGCATGAATTTATATTTAAATTAAAGTGCTAATTAATTACAATTAAATTATATATTTGACTGCGTGTAAAGAGAAAATGGCATGTGCAAAAACGGTCCCTATAAATATTTATATATTACAGATTTCAGGGTAGACTCGAGCCCCTCGGTGGGGACATATAGGAGCTGTTAATGATGATCTATAAATTTTACCTAAGGGACAAAATTAAAAGCACTTTATGTTTTATTTTCAGTTCACCATTTTGACCGTTATTTAAATATCTGTCGGTGCCAGTAGCTAGTGGAATACCCTTATTTAGGTACCCTCTTTGCATGTGTCATATTCTGGGAGCCCTTGTGATACATCGCTACCCGGTAACCTCGTAAGTCACTTTTTAAACAATTCAATTTTATTTAGGTACCTATTGATTAAACTATTGATGTCGGAAGCCAAGATCCGCTTCGGGTCTCTGAGCCAACGAAGTAACTAAGTTTATTAAACTAAGTTTTAGCTATAATATAAATTATAATCTTTCTGCACTACTTTTTTTAGTAGAAGGCTTATTTTTATATGCCGTATGTAAGCAAAGACTAATAGCGATGTGGCAGCATGGAATACCTCCATAAAAAGAGCAAAACCATACCATGCTCTTTCTGTTTAAAAACTCACGCTGTTTCCAATAATCGCCGCCAAACTAAACAGGAAAGACTTTTCCGCTTCCCAAAGTATAAAACACAGAAGCGAATTCTGTTTTATTTGATGCTTTATTTAAACTAAGATTACATCGAATTATTCAAATTCACGAAAGCCGTTAATGAAAAGGAAGTGGGTACTTTTAGCTGAAGAACTAAACTTAAAAAAATGATTTAGCGTTCAGCAGTTGTAAGATAAAAACTGTCGTAGTGGCCTTGCATTGGAGGTCTACCCATCAATCAATCTGTCTGATTTATCACAAGCCTCTTTCGCAAGTCGAGTGAAAATTATTAGGTACAGTAGGCAGCGCATGCGGCTGGACTTTTTGACCTTGAGAACGCCCGTATTTCGTAAAAGTAGGGGTGAATTTCATAGTGCGAATGCCCAACTGCATGTGCTGGCTTCTGTTACATATTTGAAAATAATTATGTAACTATAGATTTCTATCCATGCAATAACAAAGCAATTATTTAAAGCCTGACCAAAGAAATAAAAAACCTGTTCTAAGTAGGGGCGACACGTGTATATTTTTATGTTTATGGCAACAATTTCCATTATAAAATTAGTTCTATTGAAATTCCGCAATATGGCGAGGTCTTTTTTTCTTTAGTCAGGCTTTACATCATCATCAACGTGTCCTTTAATTTAAATCTGGAATCTGGATGTAATAATTATTTACCAACATGAATTAGCGAAAAGTTTCTCGAAAAGCTAGCTTAAAGATCAAAAGAAATCCAGATTCTCCGCAAGTAATTAAAACGTGTAGTTGTTTTACTCTGTCTAGGATAAATAACAGTGAGTCTTATGGACTTTTCCCAAAAAGCAAAATAAGTAAACCAAAGAAACCAAAGCTCTACGTACGCCAGTAATTAAACGAGCAGGGCTTTCGCCTCTCGAGTCGATATTTCGTTCCGTTTAAGCTAAATGTATACGAGCTCCTCTATAAACACACTCCATCTAGCATCTACCCGGTTTTTATGCTGCTGGCGGCGTATGAATGCAAAAAACAAATGAAAGCCACATGCATAGTCCCAACCCCTCTTTAATTAAGCTAGCTGACGAGCCGCCATTGCAGCTAATATGAGCGACATATTACATCACTCTGTCTGTGTAATATGGAAGTCATAACGATTTTTGGAAAACTCATTTGTGTACTTCATTAGTTACAAAGACCAATCCCTTTTTGAACATACATACTTATATAATAAATAAATAAATAAATATAAAAATTATTTTATTAGCTCTCAGAAAAACAGGTAGGTAACTTAATTATGTTAAACTAAAACTAAGACAGGAGTTGTACCTATTTCAATGTGAGAGCCTGATGTCCGTACTAGGTTAACCTGATGATAGATCATCAGGCCCCCGCTCCTCGCAATGTGTTTTACAGCCTCCCTATGAGTATAAAGCATTAAGTTTCTCTTGTTTTTTTATTTCAATAAAGTGAAAGCAAATTATACATGTATATATAGCAAAAGAAAAAAGTAGAAACTGTAGAAAAACAAAAACATATTATATAAAACTATGTACGTAATTAGATTTAAGTGTTTTTACATTTTTCAAAAGGCTTAGGTACTACATAACGCGTGACAAGCTCTAAAATGTGTCAAACGCGACATAATGACAAAACTACTGTAGTTCTTATGTCACTATGTTGCAATAGTCAGATTATCCTATAGTTTTAAGAGTAGAATTTAAATGGAGAGAACTACTGTGCAATTCTTGTGTGCAAAAAGCATAATGCTACGAACCCATGAAAGAGGGGGCTGCGGGGTGATATCCGAGTTTATATGCAGTCTGTAACACAGATAGCAGCCGCTTCCTATTGGACAGGCTGTTTATAAACTCGAAAATCGTCCTGCAGCCCTCTCTTCCATGCGTTCATGGCTTTATACTAATTGCACACAAGAATTCAGTAGAGTAATATAAGAATTAAAGATAGTAAAAACCCAGTCTTTTTTTGTAAAGTAACCATTCTTTCTAAGCATCTAGAAAGTTAATTTATAGTAAAAAAAAAATTTCTATTAAGTTATTAGTATTACTATGCCACAGTAAAGAACAATGTGTACTTGATAATTTAAATAGGTATTTATTGAAAAATATAAATACCCATGTAACATATTATGTATGTTGCTTAACTAAACCCACATAATGTGAATCATTATTGTGGTGTTAGGTACAAGCAATTAAACATTGTGGTTTTCTGTTATTACATAATTAAATAGTGTGGCTTACAGGAGTATGTTTTGTTGTTGATATAATGATATTTTATTTTTATTATTTATGCATGGATTGTTATTTTTTAACAGAATCTGTTTTGAGGAGCATAAGGTAGATTTTTATAAATAATGATAGTAAATGTGCTTTTTTTTCCAACTTTAAAATATATGTTAATTCTATCTAATTAAATTAATTCATTGCTGCATAAAATATTTGATATGTTGGTAAGTTTGAATAATAATCTTGAAATTTCAGTGGAAATATATTACCGAATATTAATTGTTAGAAGGTATAAATGAATTACCTATGTTGTACTGTATTTATTGTACTTATTAAATGGATTTAATTGCTTTATTGAAACATGTTTACTTCAATAGTGCCTAATTTGGTAGTTTTATTGCCATCTTTTATTTATTTATTTTAAACAAAATTTACAGTATGACAGTAACTTATATTACAAAAGCACTGTAAACTTAATTATATACAGATATATAATAATAATAATAATCTTAAAAATTAAATCTTAGAAACTTATTTTTTTTTTATTAATATTTTTTCAAACATAACATATACCTAATATATAATTATGTCATATATGATAAAGGCTAAGAAGCCTTGGGACAGCCCAAAAAAAAATTGGATGCTAATTAATTTTATGTAATTCTGTGGAAAAATTAATAATTCACACTCTCCTATTGCTGTAGCCCAATCAGCCCCTGTAACATGCCCGGTCCACGCGTGACAGACATAATTTTGTCATGCATATTCTCTTATAGCGGGTATTTTGACAGTTTAAATGTGCAACAAATTTTTGTCATAGCACTGCATGTTACGGGGGCTGAAGTGATATGATGATTTAAAAATCATATAAATATTTGAAGCACCATACACAAATTTAAAATTAATTTTAAAAATGGAGTTCTTTAGTGAAAAATATAAATATTTTGAAAAATAACTATTCATAAAACATGGAAATAATTTATGAAGTTGATAAGGTAACTTAAGCAACATTTTCATCATGCGCATTAGTAGATTTCTCTTGTCATTTTGCACAAAAAATTAAATAATTATAGAACAAGTATCAAAACATATCAGCGGTATTGTATGACTTGAAGGTAAAATTTCTCATTTCTGATACAGTAGAGTAGATAGTGGTAGAGTATGATAACAAATAAAAAATTGAATCTTTCTAATTAATTAATAAAGAAATTCTTTGTAAGATTTTCCATCATCCTATATTGCTACAAAGTTTATTGTATTTCATTAAACAAATTATAAAAATGAAACCATGATAATTTTACAAAACTGGGTTAAAAACAGCCTTGTGTCTCGAACACGCGTGGGTGTCCACTCACCTGATCGGGGCAGAAATATCCGAACACGACCATCCCAAACAGCGAAAGTAGTAAACAGAACAGAATCACTTTTCGAAGCTTTGATCTTGGCTCCATTTTCTTTATCTCATACGCTCCGCTGGGCAACAACAGGGCGAAATCACTATCTACTTGCACTGATACACTTTTTTGCATTTCGGCCGAATGCATGTCTCATTTTCACAAAAATATCCTCACCCATTCACTGTCGCTTTTTCGTTTTCTTATAGTCTACCAAAGGAATACAAACATAAACTTCATAATGATTTTATCTTTTTATGATTATCTTCAAGTGATATAAGTCCGATAGCATTGTTTTGCTGATAGCACCCGAGTGTTTATCGCAAACAACGAAACTACTGTGCCACTTGCTCGACCGAGGCGGACAAACATCGAAGAAATGAAATGAACCTTTGCGACTGCAAGCAAGCGACTGTCTTTTGACATTGACAAGTCGGTTGTCGCGACGTTTGATTTTTTTGTTCTTCCAGTTTAGGAACAGGCAAAAGCATAGGCCACGCAGCCGTTGTCTTCAGTATTTTTTCCATTATGTCTTCCTTTTTTTCAGAGTAAACGAGTGGCCTTTATTTAATAAGTTTTATCTGTCTTCAGTAATTTTCAAATAAAAAGGTAAGTCTTCTGCTGTTAACATTACTACTGTGTTTTGTTTTTAGTCAATTTGATGCTTGCTGCTTGAATACTAGATACTAGGGGGTTCATCCATTCCTATGACATTAGAATTTTACGAGACTACCTACTCGAAGCAGTTCAGTTAGAATCCAGCCTTCTACGGTGGTGTTTTGGTGATTCCCAAAACTCCCGCGACGTTTGAGATCTCAATGACGTACGAAGGTAGTGTTGTACTATATAACTCAATGAGTTAGCTCTTTTTAATGAATGAAACGTAAGATAGTCGATGATCTAAAATATAAGAAATGAATGAGTACAGTCGATACATACGGCATTATTATATCACTATCACTACATAGTATAAAACAAAGTCGCTTTTTCTGTCCCTATGTCCCTTTGTACGCTTAAATCTTTAAAACTACGCAACGGATTTTGATGCGGTTTTTTTTAATAGATAGAGTGATTCAAGAGGAAGGTTTATATGTATAATACATGCATAATATGCTTAAGGATAACCCACAATAACCATTTTCCCGTGCGGAGCCGGGGCGGGTCGCTAGTAATACATATTTTAACCGTAAATCGGTCGGATTTTATTTATATAGCTTGCTCCTGACATCTCTGATCTAGATTACGTACTATTTAATAAAGAAGCGCCATCTATGGATGCGATCGTGATATTTGTCTGAGTTTGTCACCTACTCATCCATCCTAGTTTTATTTTCAATAAGGCTCCTCGGCTACGTACCTATATGACGCTAAGATTGGCATTTGGTAAATGTTTGCAGCGGGTATATAATTGTTAGAGGTTGAATACTCATTTAGATAAGGGTTGTTGTAAATAACACACGAACATAGCAAAAACAGCTGCGGGGAACAAAAGGCTCAATAACTAAAAATACTGAGGAGATTTCTATGACAATTTAATCCAGTATCAGAGAACGTTAACTATAATATGATAGCTTCCAAATCCAAACAAGATTGCAAATGAAACTTGCTTGTTTTTAAACTAAACATGTTAAAACAAAAATAATGCATCAGCAAATTACTAACTACAAAAGATATTGAAAATAAAAATAACATCCATGATGTGGCACTACATCTATAGATACTATCTACTGAAATTAAGAATGAATTTAAAATATGTAAAATAAAAAAGGCACTTTAAAATTAAGGTGGGGAGATAATAACTTGTATATGTATAACAAACATGGTTCAAATAAAACGGATATTTCCTGTCTTTAGTCAAAATTTCTCTCGTCACACTGTAGTTGCACTTAAAAGTAGAAAATATATTTTTTTATTAAAATATATATGTACATATGTTAAAAAATCCAACAAGGAACAATCCATATCTAACTACAACTATAGAAATAATCATTTAGTTTCTAGTGTTGTCTTCCAAATTCGATAATAAGTACATATTTATAACAATCTTACTCTTGACAAACAATAAACAGAGTGCAATTTCTGTAGAAAAATAAAATAATTACAAATGTGAAATCACTTAGTATGTGATAAAACTGAACAATGCCACGAGAGAACCCACTTCATAAAAACACCTGTATTGGTATTTAAAAAATGTATACAAAATGTCCACACCTCATAATGATTACAATTTGTCTGTACTATACAAGTTACATTACATTACATCACCACTGCAGTAATATATAAACATTCTCATTACATTTGATTAGACACAGATGTAAGTGCTAACATTTAAACACTGCACTTAAGTCAGGTGATATCAATCAAATATTGATATTCTTTATAATTAATGATTAAACTTCACCAGTCCCTCTTTAAAAGGATTAACTCCTCTCACCACAGAATTTTCTAGTTATAAAAATTACTATATTCATTGAATCAGTCCACGAATTTGAAATTAAGTCCACAATTCCACCCGATACCATGAAGCCCGCGCCGCATGGCAGTTGAGGGCATTTAGTTAATGTTCTGTTCACTATGCGTTTGTTTAATTAAACGTTCTTCCAGTATAAAATATTTAGCACGATTCAATTTGTTGAAAGTTTTTTAGTGAAGCACTGTTTAAAACAATTAATATTCTATGTTACATTATAATTGTTCAGGGAGAAACGCGACATCTACCGGTCGCGTGGAAGGACTTCCTCGTGTTGTGTACACGTCGTCGTCAGTGCAATGCTGTACCAATTGTGTCCTCCAGTGCTAGTCGTCTATGGGGAGAAGCCAGTCCTCAAATCGTCCTTGCATTGCGGTGCCAGCGCAATCAGTTGCGGAGACGCCCGCGGCCGCGCGACCCGTCGCGATCCTGTAACCGTATACTATGATTAAAATAATTTACAATAAAAGTAATGGAAAGGGTATAGAGGAGCGAGCCCATGGACCTGGGAATTACGTCTCATCATCATCATTTCAGCCAGTAGACGTCCACTGCTGGACAAAGGCGAATTAGAATGAATGAAAATGAATTACGTCTAATCAGAGTTTATTTGCAGCCTGTAACATAGATTGTGGGCTCAATTCTGGCGTGGCAGTTAAAATCTCTAAATTTAAGTTGTTGGTCTCCTTCATTCATATGGGAATCGAAAAGGATGGGAGATGAATGAATTTAATTTTGAATGAATGATATTTAAAATAAGCAGCGCAGCTGTTAGTCGGGATGTTTTTAAATGCCTCTAAATTAGTGCGAACTACGCGTAAAGTCGATTTTTGAGTTGCCCTATGGGCAGGGCTTGAAACTGGTATTTTGAAAACCCCTAAATATAAGTATTTAACCAGGTAAATGCGCTCTTTGAAATCTGCTCGGAGCGATATGTCGTTTCGAGCAGGTATCGCCGCTAGCAAAAGGTTAATTCCGCACGCATTGCGAGCGGCAGAGTAAGCGAGACGGGCGCGCCGCTCGTATATATTGTCTCATTCAACTCACCCCCCAGGAGACAAACAGTAGGTAGACATTTTCAGTTAAATTGAACGAAAACCGAAATCTTTTAGCTCTTGGAGCAAAACCAGAAAAAATATGGGTTCCGGTACAGTGAAACTGAAACGATAACGCTCTCTTGCGAAATGTATGGAGATGCGAAATACCTGGTTTGAAATTTTAACCAGGTAAACAAGACCTGTCTGTGGGTATGCGGCTTTATATCTCATTAAGGCTGCGTTTCCACTAGAGATAGGCGAGTATGCGTAGCGAGGAATACGTTCGTAAAGAACCAATTATAATCAACGTGTGTACTGAACCCACCTAGTTTTATCTGTTAGACATAGAAGACATTTGTTAGCTTTGTGGTTGGTTCGTAGAGAATGTTATTGTGACAGACAGCCTCCATGGTCGAGTGGTCAAAAATCGCCAGATGTTACGGAGGTTCCGGGTTCGTATCACGGTGGGGACCCGTGAAACAAATATCACTTTGTGAGACTTTCTTAAGTTTGGTTAGGACATTGCAGGCTGAATCACCTGATTATCCAAAAAGAAAGATGATTCCGGCTAATATCTATAATAGTAGCGGTTCTATAATTCCGACACAAGGGTTTGTGAGGTAGGTTAATCTCGCAACCCACATGATAAGCAAGCAACTCTTAATCACACTACCAAAAAATTGCATGCATGTACTATCAGCAAAGTTCCCGCTAGCCCAGTTTAAAAATATTTCCCTTGCACGCGACGATCCTCTCTAGCCCCGCCTTTTTGTTTGTTTTACCAATTACCGATGATTTTTGAAGTATATTTCTGAAGAAATGAAGACTCAAAAAGAATGTTTATAGTCCAGTGCGTCAATATAACGTTTACGAGTATGACGAATAAAAAAACAGCAAGGAGAGGCCTAGCATACATTGTCTCGAGCCACTGCATACAATATTATCCCTTAAGGTGGGCTAGCGGCAACTTTGCTGATAGTACCTACAGTATTTATTAATAGTATTAGTATTATAAAATATTGATGTGTGTCTACGGATACTTATATGTATTTTTACATAATAATATTGTACGAGTATCTAAGTATTAAAAATGTATGTATTCATTATACTGAACTATTTAAATTCGAACCGAACCTAACCAAACTAATGAATGGTTTATTTATTTTGTATTTAAATAGGTATACTTACCTACATAGTTTGCTGGTTGTGTCCTGGAGAACTGTAACAGGTTCGACCTAGCTCAGGCTCCAGTTTCCAATAATATTATAATTTTACCAATTATATAAGTGTAAAACCTTTATTATGAAGAAGTAAATGGTTATTATTACCTTATGATGCGGCCTGTAGTTGTCTCGGTCGCGGTTACCGTAGCCATGGTCGCGGTTGTCCCGG